>ML133382.1:17678-337572 GCA_003864495.1 Nemopilema nomurai
AGCTCTTAGACGTGTATTTTGCAAGATATGGTTTTCGAAGTTTCCCCGTTTTCCGCAAAACGCCAAGGCTATAGCCTTGCAAAATTGGTCAAAACTGATGGAAAATTCCGACCTTCTTTTCTACCATTGTCTTGTAGAGCAGAACAAGGGCAACCTATTGGTGTACTTGGTTCAGCTCTTAGACGTGTATTTTGCAAGATATGAGTTTTTTCGAAGTTTCCCCGTTTTCCGCAAAACGCCAAGGCTATAGCCTTGCAAAATTGGTCAAAACTGATGGAAAATTCCGACCTTCTTTTCTACCATTGTCTTGTAGAGCAGAACAAGGGCAACCTATTGGTGTACTTGGTTCAGCTCTTAGACGTGTATTTTGCAAGATATGAGGTTTTTCGAAGTTTCCCCGTTTTCCGCAAAACGCCAAGGCTATAGCCTTGCAAAATTGGTCAAAACTGATGGAAAATTCCGACCTTCTTTTCTACCATTGTCTTGTAGAGCAGAACAAGGGCAACCTATTGGTGTACTTGGTTCAGCTCTTAGACGTGTATTTTGCAAGATATGAGTGTTTTTCGAAGTTTCCCCGTTTTCCGCAAAACGCCAAGGCTATAGCCTTGCAAAATTGGTCAAAACTGATGGAAAATTCCGACCTTCTTTTCTACCATTGTCTTGTAGAGCAGAACAAGGGCAACCTATTGGTGTACTTGGTTCAGCTCTTAGACGTGTATTTTGCAAGATATGATTTTTCGAAGTTTCCCCGTTTTCCGCAAAACGCCAAGGCTATAGCCTTGCAAAATTGGTCAAAACTGATGGAAAATTCCGACCTTCTTTTCTACCATTGTCTTGTAGAGCAGAACAAGGGCAACCTATTGGTGTACTTGGTTCAGCTCTTAGACGTGTATTTTGCAAGATATGAGTTTTTTCGAAGTTTCCCCGTTTTCCGCAAAACGCCAAGGCTATAGCCTTGCAAAATTGGTCAAAACTGATGGAAAATTCCGACCTTCTTTTCTACCATTGTCTTGTAGAGCAGAACAAGGGCAACCTATTGGTGTACTTGGTTCAGCTCTTAGACGTGTATTTTGCAAGATATGAGTTTTTCGAAGTTTCCCCGTTTTCCGCAAAACGCCAAGGCTATAGCCTTGCAAAATTGGTCAAAACTGATGGAAAATTCCGACCTTCTTTTCTACCATTGTCTTGTAGAGCAGAACAAGGGCAACCTATTGGTGTACTTGGTTCAGCTCTTCGACGTGTATTTTGCAAGATATTTTCGAAGTTTCCCCGTTTTCCGCAAAACGCCAAGGCTATAGCCTTGCAAAATTGGTCAAAACTGATGGAAAATTCCGACCTTCTTTTCTACCATTGTCTTGTAGAGCAGAACAAGGGCAACCTATTGGTGTACTTGGTTCAGCTCTTAGACGTGTATTTTGCAAGATATGAGTGTTTTCGAAGTTTCCCCGTTTTCCGCAAAACGCCAAGGCTATAGCCTTGCAAAATTGGTCAAAACTGATGGAAAATTCCGACCTTCTTTTCTACCATTGTCTTGTAGAGCAGAACAAGGGCAACCTATTGGTGTACTTGGTTCAGCTCTTAGACGTGTATTTTGCAAGATATGAGTGTTTTTCGAAGTTTCCCCGTTTTCCGAAAACGCCAAGGCTATAGCCTTGCAAAATTGGTCAAAACTGATGGAAAATTCCGACCTTCTTTTCTACCATTGTCTTGTAGAGCAGAACAAGGGCAACCTATTGGTGTACTTGGTTCAGCTCTTAGACGTGTATTTTGCAAGATATGAGTGTTTTTCGAAGTTTCCCCGTTTTCCGCAAAACGCCAAGGCTATAGCCTTGCAAAATTGGTCAAAACTGATGGAAAATTCCGACCTTCTTTTCTACCATTGTCTTGTAGAGCAGAACAAGGGCAACCTATTGGTGTACTTGGTTCAGCTCTTAGACGTGTATTTTGCAAGATATGAGTGTTTTTCGAAGTTTCCCCGTTTTCCGCAAAACGCCAAGGCTATAGCCTTGCAAAATTGGTCAAAACTGATGGAAAATTCCGACCTTCTTTTCTACCATTGTCTTGTAGAGCAGAACAAGGGCAACCTATTGGTGTACTTGGTTCAGCTCTTAGACGTGTATTTTGCAAGATATGAGTGTTTTTCGAAGTTTCCCCGTTTTCCGCAAAACGCCAAGGCTATAGCCTTGCAAAATTGGTCAAAACTGATGGAAAATTCCGACCTTCTTTTCTACCATTGTCTTGTAGAGCAGAACAAGGGCAACCTATTGGTGTACTTGGTTCAGCTCTTAGACGTGTATTTTGCAAGATATGGGTTTTTCGAAGTTTCCCCGTTTTCCGCAAAACGCCAAGGCTATAGCCTTGCAAAATTGGTCAAAACTGATGGAAAATTCCGACCTTCTTTTCTACCATTGTCTTGTAGAGCAGAACAAGGGCAACCTATTGGTGTACTTGGTTCAGCTCTTAGACGTGTATTTTGCAAGATATGAGTGTTTTCGAAGTTTCCCCGTTTTCCGCAAAACGCCAAGGCTATAGCCTTGCAAAATTGGTCAAAACTGATGGAAAATTCCGACCTTCTTTTCTACCATTGTCTTGTAGAGCAGAACAAGGGCAACCTATTGGTGTACTTGGTTCAGCTCTTAGACGTGTATTTTGCAAGATATGAGTTTTTCGAAGTTTCCCCGTTTTCCGCAAAACGCCAAGGCTATAGCCTTGCAAAATTGGTCAAAACTGATGGAAAATTCCGACCTTCTTTTCTACCATTGTCTTGTAGAGCAGAACAAGGGCAACCTATTGGTGTACTTGGTTCAGCTCTTAGACGTGTATTTTGCAAGATATGAGTGTTTTTCGAAGTTTCCCCGTTTTCCGCAAAACGCCAAGGCTATAGCCTTGCAAAATTGGTCAAAACTGATGGAAAATTCCGACCTTCTTTTCTACCATTGTCTTGTAGAGCAGAACAAGGGCAACCTATTGGTGTACTTGGTTCAGCTCTTAGACGTGTATTTTGCAAGATATGAGTTTTTCGAAGTTTCCCCGTTTTCCGCAAAACGCCAAGGCTATAGCCTTGCAAAATTGGTCAAAACTGATGGAAAATTCCGACCTTCTTTTCTACCATTGTCTTGTAGAGCAGAACAAGGGCAACCTATTGGTGTACTTGGTTCAGCTCTTAGACGTGTATTTTGCAAGATATGGTTTTCGAAGTTTCCCCGTTTTCCGCAAAACGCCAAGGCTATAGCCTTGCAAAATTGGTCAAAACTGATGGAAAATTCCGACCTTCTTTTCTACCATTGTCTTGTAGAGCAGAACAAGGGCAACCTATTGGTGTACTTGGTTCAGCTCTTAGACGTGTATTTTGCAAGATATGAGTTTTTCGAAGTTTCCCCGTCCGCAAAACGCCAAGGCTATAGCCTTGCAAAATTGGTCAAAACTGATGGAAAATTCCGACCTTCTTTTCTACCATTGTCTTGTAGAGCAGAACAAGGGCAACCTATTGGTGTACTTGGTTCAGCTCTTAGACGTGTATTTTGCAAGATATGTTTTCGAAGTTTCCCCGTTTTCCGCAAAACGCCAAGGCTATAGCCTTGCAAAATTGGTCAAAACTGATGGAAAATTCCGACCTTCTTTTCTACCATTGTCTTGTAGAGCAGAACAAGGGCAACCTATTGGTGTACTTGGTTCAGCTCTTAGACGTGTATTTTGCAAGATATGAGTGTTTTTCGAAGTTTCCCCGTTTTCCGCAAAACGCCAAGGCTATAGCCTTGCAAAATTGGTCAAAACTGATGGAAAATTCCGACCTTCTTTTCTACCATTGTCTTGTAGAGCAGAACAAGGGCAACCTATTGGTGTACTTGGTTCAGCTCTTAGACGTGTATTTTGCAAGATATGAGTTTTTCGAAGTTTCCCCGTTTTCCGCAAAACGCCAAGGCTATAGCCTTGCAAAATTGGTCAAAACTGATGGAAAATTCCGACCTTCTTTTCTACCATTGTCTTGTAGAGCAGAACAAGGGCAACCTATTGGTGTACTTGGTTCAGCTCTTAGACGTGTATTTTGCAAGATATGAGTTTTTCGAAGTTTCCCCGTTTTCCGCAAAACGCCAAGGCTATAGCCTTGCAAAATTGGTCAAAACTGATGGAAAATTCCGACCTTCTTTTCTACCATTGTCTTGTAGAGCAGAACAAGGGCAACCTATTGGTGTACTTGGTTCAGCTCTTAGACGTGTATTTTGCAAGATATGGTTTTTCGAAGTTTCCCCGTTTTCCGCAAAACGCCAAGGCTATAGCCTTGCAAAATTGGTCAAAACTGATGGAAAATTCCGACCTTCTTTTCTACCATTGTCTTGTAGAGCAGAACAAGGGCAACCTATTGGTGTACTTGGTTCAGCTCTTAGACGTGTATTTTGCAAGATATGAGTTTTTTCGAAGTTTCCCCGTTTTCCGCAAAACGCCAAGGCTATAGCCTTGCAAAATTGGTCAAAACTGATGGAAAATTCCGACCTTCTTTTCTACCATTGTCTTGTAGAGCAGAACAAGGGCAACCTATTGGTGTACTTGGTTCAGCTCTTAGACGTGTATTTTGCAAGATATGAGTGTTTTTCGAAGTTTCCCCGTTTTCCGCAAAACGCCAAGGCTATAGCCTTGCAAAATTGGTCAAAACTGATGGAAAATTCCGACCTTCTTTTCTACCATTGTCTTGTAGAGCAGAACAAGGGCAACCTATTGGTGTACTTGGTTCAGCTCTTAGACGTGTATTTTGCAAGATATGAGTGTTTTTCGAAGTTTCCCCGTTTTCCGCAAAACGCCAAGGCTATAGCCTTGCAAAATTGGTCAAAACTGATGGAAAATTCCGACCTTCTTTTCTACCATTGTCTTGTAGAGCAGAACAAGGGCAACCTATTGGTGTACTTGGTTCAGCTCTTAGACGTGTATTTTGCAAGATATGAGTTTTTTCGAAGTTTCCCCGTTTCTCGCAAAACGCCAAGGCTATAGCCTTGCAAAATTGGTCAAAACTGATGGAAAATTCCGACCTTCTTTTCTACCATTGTCTTGTAGAGCAGAACAAGGGCAACCTATTGGTGTACTTGGTTCAGCTCTTAGACGTGTATTTTGCAAGATATGAGTGTTTTTCGAAGTTTCCCCGTTTTCCGCAAAACGCCAAGGCTATAGCCTTGCAAAATTGGTCAAAACTGATGGAAAATTCCGACCTTCTTTTCTACCATTGTCTTGTAGAGCAGAACAAGGGCAACCTATTGGTGTACTTGGTTCAGCTCTTAGACGTGTATTTTGCAAGATATGAGTTTTTCGAAGTTTCCCCGTTTTCCGCAAAACGCCAAGGCTATAGCCTTGCAAAATTGGTCAAAACTGATGGAAAATTCCGACCTTCTTTTCTACCATTGTCTTGTAGAGCAGAACAAGGGCAACCTATTGGTGTACTTGGTTCAGCTCTTAGACGTGTATTTTGCAAGATATGAGTGTTTTTCGAAGTTTCCCCGTTTTCCGCAAAACGCCAAGGCTATAGCCTTGCAAAATTGGTCAAAACTGATGGAAAATTCCGACCTTCTTTTCTACCATTGTCTTGTAGAGCAGAACAAGGGCAACCTATTGGTGTACTTGGTTCAGCTCTTAGACGTGTATTTTGCAAGATATGAGTTTTTTCGAAGTTTCCCCGTTTTCCGCAAAACGCCAAGGCTATAGCCTTGCAAAATTGGTCAAAACTGATGGAAAATTCCGACCTTCTTTTCTACCATTGTCTTGTAGAGCAGAACAAGGGCAACCTATTGGTGTACTTGGTTCAGCTCTTAGACGTGTATTTTGCAAGATATGAGTTTTTTCGAAGTTTCCCCGTTTTCCGCAAAACGCCAAGGCTATAGCCTTGCAAAATTGGTCAAAACTGATGGAAAATTCCGACCTTCTTTTCTACCATTGTCTTGTAGAGCAGAACAAGGGCAACCTATTGGTGTACTTGGTTCAGCTCTTAGACGTGTATTTTGCAAGATATGAGTGTTTTTCGAAGTTTCCCCGTTTTCCGCAAAACGCCAAGGCTATAGCCTTGCAAAATTGGTCAAAACTGATGGAAAATTCCGACCTTCTTTTCTACCATTGTCTTGTAGAGCAGAACAAGGGCAACCTATTGGTGTACTTGGTTCAGCTCTTAGACGTGTATTTTGCAAGATATGAGTGTTTTTCGAAGTTTCCCCGTTTTCCGCAAAACGCCAAGGCTATAGCCTTGCAAAATTGGTCAAAACTGATGGAAAATTCCGACCTTCTTTTCTACCATTGTCTTGTAGAGCAGAACAAGGGCAACCTATTGGTGTACTTGGTTCAGCTCTTAGACGTGTATTTTGCAAGATATGAGTGTTTTCGAAGTTTCCCCGTTTTCCGCAAAACGCCAAGGCTATAGCCTTGCAAAATTGGTCAAAACTGATGGAAAATTCCGACCTTCTTTTCTACCATTGTCTTGTAGAGCAGAACAAGGGCAACCTATTGGTGTACTTGGTTCAGCTCTTAGACGTGTATTTTGCAAGATATGATTTTTCGAAGTTTCCCCGTTTTCCGCAAAACGCCAAGGCTATAGCCTTGCAAAATTGGTCAAAACTGATGGAAAATTCCGACCTTCTTTTCTACCATTGTCTTGTAGAGCAGAACAAGGGCAACCTATTGGTGTACTTGGTTCAGCTCTTAGACGTGTATTTTGCAAGATATGAGTGTTTTCGAAGTTTCCCCGTTTTCCGCAAAACGCCAAGGCTATAGCCTTGCAAAATTGGTCAAAACTGATGGAAAATTCCGACCTTCTTTTCTACCATTGTCTTGTAGAGCAGAACAAGGGCAACCTATTGGTGTACTTGGTTCAGCTCTTAGACGTGTATTTTGCAAGATATGAGTTTTTTCGAAGTTCCCCGTTTTCCGCAAAACGCCAAGGCTATAGCCTTGCAAAATTGGTCAAAACTGATGGAAAATTCCGACCTTCTTTTCTACCATTGTCTTGTAGAGCAGAACAAGGGCAACCTATTGGTGTACTTGGTTCAGCTCTTAGACGTGTATTTTGCAAGATATGAGTGTTTTTCGAAGTTTCCCCGTTTTCCGCAAAACGCCAAGGCTATAGCCTTGCAAAATTGGTCAAAACTGATGGAAAATTCCGACCTTCTTTTCTACCATTGTCTTGTAGAGCAGAACAAGGGCAACCTATTGGTGTACTTGGTTCAGCTCTTAGACGTGTATTTTGCAAGATATGAGTTTTTTCGAAGTTTCCCCGTTTTCCGCAAAACGCCAAGGCTATAGCCTTGCAAAATTGGTCAAAACTGATGGAAAATTCCGACCTTCTTTTCTACCATTGTCTTGTAGAGCAGAACAAGGGCAACCTATTGGTGTACTTGGTTCAGCTCTTAGACGTGTATTTTGCAAGATATGAGTTTTTTCGAAGTTTCCCCGTTTTCCGCAAAACGCCAAGGCTATAGCCTTGCAAAATTGGTCAAAACTGATGGAAAATTCCGACCTTCTTTTCTACCATTGTCTTGTAGAGCAGAACAAGGGCAACCTATTGGTGTACTTGGTTCAGCTCTTAGACGTGTATTTTGCAAGATATGAGTGTTTTCGAAGTTTCCCCGTTTTCCGCAAAACGCCAAGGCTATAGCCTTGCAAAATTGGTCAAAACTGATGGAAAATTCCGACCTTCTTTTCTACCATTGTCTTGTAGAGCAGAACAAGGGCAACCTATTGGTGTACTTGGTTCAGCTCTTAGACGTGTATTTTGCAAGATATGAGTGTTTTTCGAAGTTCCCCGTTTTCCGCAAAACGCCAAGGCTATAGCCTTGCAAAATTGGTCAAAACTGATGGAAAATTCCGACCTTCTTTTCTACCATTGTCTTGTAGAGCAGAACAAGGGCAACCTATTGGTGTACTTGGTTCAGCTCTTAGACGTGTATTTTGCAAGATATGAGTGTTTTTCGAAGTTTCCCCGTTTTCCGCAAAACGCCAAGGCTATAGCCTTGCAAAATTGGTCAAAACTGATGGAAAATTCCGACCTTCTTTTCTACCATTGTCTTGTAGAGCAGAACAAGGGCAACCTATTGGTGTACTTGGTTCAGCTCTTAGACGTGTATTTTGCAAGATATGAGGTTTTCGAAGTTTCCCCGTTTTCCGCAAAACGCCAAGGCTATAGCCTTGCAAAATTGGTCAAAACTGATGGAAAATTCCGACCTTCTTTTCTACCATTGTCTTGTAGAGCAGAACAAGGGCAACCTATTGGTGTACTTGGTTCAGCTCTTAGACGTGTATTTTGCAAGATATGAGTTTTTCGAAGTTTCCCCGTTTTCCGCAAAACGCCAAGGCTATAGCCTTGCAAAATTGGTCAAAACTGATGGAAAATTCCGACCTTCTTTTCTACCATTGTCTTGTAGAGCAGAACAAGGGCAACCTATTGGTGTACTTGGTTCAGCTCTTAGACGTGTATTTTGCAAGATATGAGTGTTTTTCGAAGTTCCCCGTTTTCCGCAAAACGCCAAGGCTATAGCCTTGCAAAATTGGTCAAAACTGATGGAAAATTCCGACCTTCTTTTCTACCATTGTCTTGTAGAGCAGAACAAGGGCAACCTATTGGTGTACTTGGTTCAGCTCTTAGACGTGTATTTTGCAAGATATGAGTGTTTTCGAAGTTTCCCCGTTTTCCGCAAAACGCCAAGGCTATAGCCTTGCAAAATTGGTCAAAACTGATGGAAAATTCCGACCTTCTTTTCTACCATTGTCTTGTAGAGCAGAACAAGGGCAACCTATTGGTGTACTTGGTTCAGCTCTTAGACGTGTATTTTGCAAGATATGAGTGTTTTCGAAGTTTCCCCGTTTTCCGCAAAACGCCAAGGCTATAGCCTTGCAAAATTGGTCAAAACTGATGGAAAATTCCGACCTTCTTTTCTACCATTGTCTTGTAGAGCAGAACAAGGGCAACCTATTGGTGTACTTGGTTCAGCTCTTAGACGTGTATTTTGCAAGATATGAGTGTTTTCGAAGTTCCCCGTTTTCCGCAAAACGCCAAGGCTATAGCCTTGCAAAATTGGTCAAAACTGATGGAAAATTCCGACCTTCTTTTCTACCATTGTCTTGTAGAGCAGAACAAGGGCAACCTATTGGTGTACTTGGTTCAGCTCTTAGACGTGTATTTTGCAAGATATGAGTGTTTTTCGAAGTTTCCCCGTTTTCCGTTAAACGCCAAGGCTATAGCCTTGCAAAATTGGTCAAAACTGATGGAAAATTCCGACCTTCTTTTCTACCATGTCTTGTAGAGCAGAACAAGGGCAACCTATTGGTGTACTTGGTTCAGCTCTTAGACGTGTATTTTGCAAGATATGAGTCTTTTTCGAAGTTTCCCCGTTTTCCGCAAAACGCCAAGGCTATAGCCTTGCAAATTGGTCAAAACTGATGGAAAATTCCGACCTTCTTTTCTACCATTGTCTTGTAGAGCAGAACAAGGGCAACCTATTGGTGTACTTGGTTCAGCTCTTAGACGTGTATTTTGCAAGATATGAGTGTTTTTCGAAGTTTCCCCGTTTTCCGAAAACGCCAAGGCTATAGCCTTGCAAAATTGGTCAAAACTGATGGAAAATTCCGACCTTCTTTTCTACCATTGTCTTGTAGAGCAGAACAAGGGCAACCTATTGGTGTACTTGGTTCAGCTCTTAGACGTGTATTTTGCAAGATATGAGTGTTTTCGAAGTTTCCCCGTTTTCCGCAAAACGCCAAGGCTATAGCCTTGCAAAATTGGTCAAAACTGATGGAAAATTCCGACCTTCTTTTCTACCATTGTCTTGTAGAGCAGAACAAGGCCAACCTATTGGTGTACTTGGTTCAGCTCTTAGACGTGTATTTTGCAAGATATGAGGTTTTTCGAAGTTTCCCCGTTTTCCGCAAAACGCCAAGGCTATAGCCTTGCAAAATTGGTCAAAACTGATGGAAAATTCCGACCTTCTTTTCTACCATTGTCTTGTAGAGCAGAACAAGGGCAACCTATTGGTGTACTTGGTTCAGCTCTTAGACGTGTATTTTGCAAGATATGAGTGTTTTTCGAAGTTTCCCTGTTTTCCGGAAAACGCGAAGGCTATAGCCTTGCAAAATTGCTCAAAACTGATGGAAAATTCCGACCTTCTTTTCTACCATTGCCTTGTAGAGCAGAACAAGGGCAACCTATTGGTGTACTTGGTTCAGCTCTTAGACGTGTATTTTGCAAGATATGAGTTTTTTGAAGTTTCCCCGTTTTCCGCAAAACGCCAAGGCTATAGCCTTGCAAAATTGGTCAAAACTGATGGAAAATTCCGACCTTCTTTTCTACCATTGTCTTGTAGAGCAGAAAAAGGCAACCTATTGGTGTACTTGGTTAGCTCTTAGACGTGTATTTTGCAAGATATGAGTTTTTTCGAAGTTTCCCCTTTTCCGCAAAACGCCAAGGCTATAGCCTTGCAAAATTGGTCAAAACTGATGGAAAATTCCGACCTTCTTTTCTACCAATGTCTTTAGAGCAGAACAAGTGAAACCTATTGTGTACTTGGTTCAGCTCTTCGACGTGTATTTTGCAAGATATGAGTTTTTTCGAAGTTTCCCCGTTTTCCGCAAAACGCCAAGGCTATAGCCTTGCAAATTGGTCAAAACTGATGGAAATTCCGACCTTCTTTTCTACCATGTCTTGTAGAGCAGAACAAGGGCAACCTATTGGTGTACTTGGTTTAGCTCTTAGACGTGTATTTTGCAAGATATGAGTCTTTTTCGAAGTTTCCCCGTTTTCCGCAAAACGCCAAGGCTATAGCCTTGCAAAATTGGTCAAAACTGATGGAAAATTCCGACCTTCTTTTCTACCATTGTCTTGTAGAGCAGAACAAGGGCAACCTATTGTTGTACTTGTTTCAGCACTTAGACGTGTATTTTGCAAGATATGAGTGTTTTCGGAGTTGCCCCGCCTCCGCAAAACGCCAAAGCTATAGCCTTGCAAAATTGGTCAAAACTGATGGAAAATTCCGACCTTCTTTTCTACCATTGTCTTGTAGACCAGAACAAGGGCAACCTATTGGTGTACTTGGTTCAGCTCTTCGACGTGTATTTTGCAAGATATGAGTGGTTTTTCGAGTTGCCTGGAAAACGCCAAGGCTATAGCCTTGCAAATGGTCAAAACTGATGGAAAATTCCGACTTCTTTTCTACCAATGTCTTGTAGAGCAGAACAAGGGCAACCTATTGGTGTACTTGGTTCAGCTCTTAGACGTGTATTTTGCAAGATATGAGTGTTTTTCGAAGTTCCCGTTTTGGAAAACGCCAAGGCTATAGCCTTGCAAAATTGCTCAAAACTGATGGAAAATTCCGACCTTCTTTTCTACCAATTGTTGTAGAGCAGAACAAGGGCAACCTATTGATACAGACTTACAAATTTTCAATAGATAAAGGCTTGTTTTCTTTGCCTAAAAGTCTAAGTGAAAAAGGCTGCAAATATTACATTCGAAAAACAATAGAAAACTCAACCCCTATCAAAGGCTTTAGCTACAATGAAAGGTTTACTTAAAAGGGTATTTTGCAAAAAACCACAACTTTCCCTATTTCGTAGCCTTGCTTCGATTAGCCGAATGTGGCTTTGACAAGTTATGGCTGCAATTTTTGTTGAACATAAGCAAGCACAATTCTAGTCTTCTTAACATCTAGTGACTCTAATCCATGATTTGACAGAGACGTAGTTAGAGGAATCTTCCACGAAAAGTCAGCACAAGTCAGACTCACCCTGTTGACTTATAGCAGTTTATATCGAGTTTCTCTCAAAAATGGGAATTTTTTCATGATTCAAGACAAATTACCTAGCAGCATGCACTGAGTCTACTTTTTCGATGCTTTGACAAATAGGCAGAAAATTTTTGCACAAGATACCATAATTTTTGCAAAGCTGTGGCGTTGCTTTGAAGCTATTTGCAGGTAGAAATGTGAAAAGTCAGCATGAGCGGAAAGCTGTTCTGTCATGCCATTTCAATAAAAGTTAACTCAAAGTTTGCCTTTAATCTACCTAAGATTAAATAAGAATAGCATAACAAATGGATAGAGGGATTAGCTCCAACGCAAAACACAGACATAAAAATTTGTTGCAGGCACTGAAAACTCTCTTGCTACCCAAAAGGCAAAATGATGTTTACTAGGAGCTTAAACGTCATAGACATGAGGATGGTATTTCAGAAATGTCTTAAACAAATCAAAGAATTTTCAACCAAATCAAAGATTCTGAGATATCAAAGCGCACTAAAATTTACAATACTGTACATCGACTTATATTCTATAAAACAATAGGTGAGCCGTCACACGTATAAAAACAAAACACTTTCTTATAACGGAAGGTCCACAAAGATAGGAGAACTTTTCATGAGGTTGCCTATAGGCATAGCTAGATTTGAACACATCCTGACTGTCTGCAACTCCTAAAAGCTTGCAACCTTTGTAGTTCCCTTAGTGTTACTCGACTTGTTTTTAGAAGGGTGAGGTGGTAGAGACGAAAGTTCATTTTGCAAAGGAAACTAATTCTTAGTCACAATTATATTAAGCATTAGTTTGTTGCAACAAAAGTGTTCACTTCGAAGAGCTCATGCCAAAATTCACATTCTGTAAACTATGTACAATTTTACGTAAGACCTATATTCTAACAGAGGAAGCTAACCACAAGCTCGTACATCACAAACATGGCTGCTGTATTTGGAATCTGCCGTACAACTTGCGTTGTTAATCCCCCGTAAAAACCGCGGATGCCCTCTTCCGTGGCGACCAAGCGTAAAGTTTGTAGCATGGAGCGGTACTTTTTCACGCCATCTACCGGCGGCTGTCTCAGACGAGTCCTGACCACTTCATGAGGGTACATCGATGTGCAAGATATTATTTTTGAGACACTCGCAGCTACCATGAACTGGGCGAAATCTCCCAGGCATTTGCCGCTTTCGTCTGCGTCCACTCCGCAGGGTCGCAAGTAGGCTTTCATTTGTTCGTAAAGCAGAAAGTGTATACTAGTTTCAGCAATGCCCACATAGGATATCAACAGTCCACGATAGAATCCTCGCACGCCTTCTGATCGGTATAGCCTGATGATGCAGTCCCGCAACGTGGCCCCTCGACGCCTAGTCACAAACAAGGAAGGCGATCAACACCAAGAGGAAACAGACAAAACATTTCGGCTAAAGGAAAATCTAAACAAACATCTAAGGAGATCCCTTGCAAGTGACTGGATCTGGAAACATTCCACAAGCTTTCTTATGGATAGAAATTTGAATTCTAACCACAACCACTAGAGCTCTAATCACAAACGAAATGTTGCAACAAGAAAAATGTTGCATAGAAAGGAAACATAACACAACAAAAGAAACAAACTGTGGTCGATACAACTAAACAGATAAATTGTGCAACGAATGGCTGTAGCATGCCTCTTCAAATACAAGAAAACAGAACGTTGATGCCTATCATTAACACAGTCAAGTACGTCAATAAGCAACTATTGACACAACTTTCTCTATTGAACAGCCTCCGTTTCACTGCATGACAGTGCATGAATGCAAAGAGAACTTCGCCCGACTGTAAAATCGACACAGGGGCCACAGTGACGAACTCTACACTGAATTTACCTTCTGTCCAGCTGAAGTCTCGTTTTCAAGACCCAGATCGGGCAAGTGGCAGTGGTGGAGCAGAATCCTGAAATCAAACAAAACAGAACACTCAATAGTCAGGTCTTTTGATTGGTGTCAAATTTGGTCACGTGGGCTCGCTACCTTCAGGGTCACCAGGCTCATATCCGCCAGCGATGCATTAGGGGTTCATTTATGGACACCATTTTGGAGAAGTAGCTATATAATTACCTTGGATCAAGCGGGAAGGGAGAAAAGAAGCGGGTTTATAAATGACGTCAACCCGAAATTCAGCTGTGACAATTGGCAGGTTCTTTGGATCGTGGGCAAACAGGGGATTTTGTCAAAAACTGCAACTCAGTGGCAGGCGAGATGCAACGACGCGAGATGCAACGACGCGAGACACATTTTTATTCATCTTAAGCCAGTTTGGACAAGTTGGTTTCATTTTTCAAATAGATCAGTCAAAAATAACTCGTTCATTCTTCAGAATTATGGGTCAACTTTCATTTCCTACATCAAAGTTAGAAAACAGAAGGCGTGTCTCACGTCACACTATAATTTCTTTCCTAGAAATAATGGCTTCTAGAAAAGGGATATAGCCGATGCAATATGAGGTTGCATACACATGTCAGAGTTGCAATTTAAGACACCCCAACTTTTTAGTGCCTAAAACCCAAGGTAGATCGAGCGACCTCTAATAAAAAAACAAGCGGTTTAAATAGACGCAAGTTGTTTAAGAGTTGATTGGAATCGCCTTAAGCTGCACAATAAAGTTAGTTTTACCCCATACAGCAATCTTCATGCTAGTATTCTTGCTGTCTGGTGACGGTAATGACAAGCAAAGTTAGGGAAGTGATGGGACGAACAGCTCAACGCTGGGGTATCTGAACCCCTCCCACACACGTCTCGATGTAACGAAGCGATTGCAAAAATGAAGATTATTTTTGCATGCTGGGGAACATTCCACAACGAAACAGACGAACCATACCAAACGACAAATTTCACATTTGCCACATCGCCCAACACGCGAAAAGCACCCGGCGAATGGCAGAATGTGGAACGCATTCAAGTTGGACTTTGTTCTCTGGCGACAGGCAGACAATGTGGTGCTTGTGAGACACAGGTATCACTACACAGTCAAATGATGCAACGTAGCTCAACGGCTTGTTACACCACAAACATAGTAAGCATTCTTATCAAAACACCAAGGCAAATTTGCAACAGATTGAAAACTTGTATGGTCGCCATCAATGGTAATAAATTAATCAACACATAGAGACTAGAGAACGCGAGCTCAAAAACGAAGCAGACGGCATCAATCGAAAGTACCCAAAAACCACGCAACTAACTCCTGTGAAAACACCAATAAAGGAAGAGCACAGAAAAACTTTCTAGAAGGCTAGACACCCCAAATGCAGGTCCGTGGTGCCTTTAGCAAAAGGTCACAATTCTGGGAAGGATTCTCCGTCGAAAGTTCGGTAATTTCTTCAAAAAGACTGCCTCGATGCGCCCTCAGTTCCTTAGCTTAATACCAGCACCATAACAACAGAGGAATATATCATGAAGATCACTGCATGACTTTGCAACTAGCTTCTTTTAGAAAATACTTTGAGCTGCCTAAGAGACATCTTAAAACTTAAAAATAATAATGTCAAGTGGATGAGAAAACTCGGATGGGTCATGCCTTAGCCTTACTTTTATGCAGATTACATATACAGAAATCCACATAGATATGGCTTCTCCGATACCTCCTGCCCTCCTAACTTTACCAGAACTCCCTGTTTCTCCTGTCTTCCAGTGGACATGAAAATCAACTCAAACCATGAATAATTAAATGAGTAATCTCGCAACGTATGACAATGAGGCCCTTTGCAATGTATAAGTAATATGGAGCACAGGAGGTATAGGGTGGCCAAACTATCAATTCTTACTGCCACATATTGTTTCTTTCTTTGTCACGCCTTAAACAAGGCACCCAAGCGTCTTGTGAGAGAACTAGCCATCCATGATAGCTAGGTACCCTGTGTAGCTATTGTAGCTAGGTACCCTGGGGGCACACTACAAGAAATTCAAAGCATGACATGGTGTATTTATTCACAGACATATGTTTATCATACAGTATTCTCTCTAATACTCCCACTACCTGATCAACATTTCAAAAGGAGGCAGTGTTTGATGAGAGTATCTGGTCATATTAGAGAGGACACTGTAAGGCAATAATTTAATAGTCAGACAAAGACCTTGGTAATTTTGAAAACTTGGGTTGATTTCTGGGGGAGCTTGGCAAACTCAACTGGAAACTTAAAACCAAGCAAAAATCTGGAGTGAGTTAGAGGCTTTTCAACAAACTTGTATGTCCCGAAATTGCAGGCTATTATGTTAGGCAAAAATATCTTTCAAAATGGGCAGTTTTTTGGGTGCAGCTTGACAACTTGAACTGTGGCATTAATAGATTGGCATGGATAAATTGACTGAATAGAAAGACAGAAGTGCAATTAGAAACACATTTAAAATATACTACACATACAAAAGTGGATGATGCATCACTGAGTAAATGCAGGAATTGCGTAATTAAATGACTGCAATTCTTTTCACCCTTGTTTACAAAAAAATTTAGAAGCAGGGAAATAAAATTCTTGTGCACTTCTGAATTAAAGCAGTCAATGCATTTCATCTGTCTTTTTACCAACAAAAGATTGTAGAATATCCTCTCCAAGCAGGAGGGATTTAAAGAACACAAGATATCTTAAATTTAAAAGAGGATGTATGGATTTTAATCCATCTTTTCATCAAAATTCAAAGAAAAACTACTACTGTTGTCTCCCAAATGCCTTGGGTTTCTTTAAGGTACTGCCTTTGCAACAAAAATATTTGTCTGGTTTTTAAATGCACTTGAATTTATTTTAACATAAGCAATTCAAGAAGAATTTAACATTGATTTCAGAAGCAACAATTCCTCTTAATTATGGCATAAAGATATTTAATATTTTTTTAAGATTCTTGGTGAACAAAACTAGAATTTAATCAGAAATTTGGTTTCGCTTTTTGAATTTCCAAAAATTGAGTGAAGATCACTAACTTTTAAAGAATCTATCTTACATAAGATAGTAGATCCTATAAATTTTATGCTTGAAATTTAAGTATACATTCAAGCATTGGATTGATGGGTAGCAGGACACTACCCTTTTTCTCAGGTCTTTTTCTATTTTTTCTTTAGCACTTTGTCAGATTGAAAGTTAAAACCGAGTAAGAGTCCCTCAGTAAGAGGCAGTTGGCACATTTCCTCTCTTATTACTTGCACGCAAAAACAAAAGGCAAAAAGACTCACCAGCAGCTGCACCAGCAGCAAGTGGGATGAGCAAGCTGTCCTTGTGGACTACACCAAGGGACCTTATACTCCGCTTTGTTTTTGCGTAAACTGAGAAATATATTGCCCTGGAAAAAAAATTGGTATATATATGTTTTAGGTCTTACAATGTGCAGAAGTTATTTGCTTTTGTTAAACAAGCTTCTCAATTCAGAAAGGCACTTGAAATCCTAGAAAAAACAGAAGTAAATTCCAAGTTCAAATATCAATGAAAGAAGTCATGGAGTGATGCGCTAGGTGCTTGAACAATCAAGCCATAAATTATTCGAGGAGAGTGAGGAGGTCCTAATAATTGATGGAGAATCAAGAGCCTGGTATGTTTATATATATAAGAAACTAGCTGCAAGTGACATCATTTTGGGACTTGATATATCTGCTGCTTCCAAGCTTTGTGACATCATTTCTGGCTTTGAATTTGGGTCCTTGTCTTTCTGAGGCTAATGTGCTTAATATATTTTGACAAATTGTAAGGGGCTATTGAAATTTATCACTGAGGTATAGCCTATGCAGCAAGCTTTTTGGGGCCAGTTTACTTTTCAAGATGATTATCAGTTAGGCACATCAAGCAAAATAAAATCACAATTTAATGTAAAAAACATAACATAAATTAACACACACAAAATTGAAAGCAACTCTTAGACAACATATCTGAAAGAATTTACAAAACAATACTTGAATAAAATATCTACCTTGATGGAGTAACACCAACTAGATGTGGAGCAAGTCCTTTAAAAAGTGCTCTCACTCCTTCTTCTTGGACGATCTTTCTATAGTGTAACAGTATATATATTTGTTGATATTTAAAGAAGAAAACCTACTTAAGATTCATCTACCAGCATAAAAAATTATTTTAAGACAAATTAAACATGCTTGACTTGTAATAGAATCATTATTCAACAATTATAAGAAGTTGTTATTCAGCATTAAAAAAATTCTACAGACAAATTTTCAAAACTAAATGTTACATCGTTTTAAAAGAATCCTATCAAGAAGCAGAGACATTCAATTTTCTTACCAATAAACTAGTCTGGAGCTAGTAGGCAAGTTCAGCACATTTGCAAACATTTGCTACAAAACCAATACAGTCCCAACATAAAGCAGGTTTTGAGCTTCTAAACTTGAGTTTAACTCGTAAGAATTGAACACTAACCTAAAACAGTATAACATCCCAGGTTTAACTTGAATCAAGGCTGCGGCTTCGCTCTGAACAGCTGCGTGTGAATAGGAAAGTCGAAGTGTGCTATTTTGTATGAGGTTCCTGTTCGCTGGAATTCTTTGTAAGTCGTAGGCGGATATCGAAGATTGTTGCCTTGTTTTTAAAACATCCAATGGGCATGTTATGATTGCTCCCGAGGTACCACCAATACTAAATATTCACAACAAAGATTACCATTGGCAAAATAAAACGCTAGTTAAAATGATGAACATGTTTTTAAAAAACAAAGGGGTAGTCGGGAGACAGGTAACGGCTAATTTATGAAAAGCATTGACCAGTATTCGCATACACTGACTGCTTCTTCTTCGTAAATATCGAAGAAACTTGTGTAGCATTCTGCACGTGAAACAAAAATCCGAATTGATACACCGGCATAGATGGTCGACAGTAGGGAGTCGAAGGTCAAGGTTGGTCAATCGATCGAAGTTAGATATTCCGAGTGTTAGATATAAGACGAAAGGTTAGATATTCCTTTTAACAATTGACGATAAGATTGGCCTTTGACAGGAAAAATAAACCAAATCGCGCACCAATTGAAAAACAAGGTAATAATTTAAAAATTTTCCAGAATGTGTCTTCTTATGCTTTAGTCTTCGAATAATAAACACAAGAGTTGACAAGTCCAACATTGGATACCACTTTTTAGTTGAAATGATACTTTATCTGCGATAATTATGTAGGAAAGAAAAATCGTAATTCGAGAACTTTCCAGGCTTAGGTATATAGGCCTAATATCGGCGCCGGTTCAAAGACCTGATTGAAAAATAAAATCACCAAATGCTAGACAACACAACAAAGTAAAAGCTTACCCTCCTGCAATCATGTGGACGATTGTAGAGTTTGTACACGGCATGGCTATTTCCTTCCACCATCGAAACTGTAGCTGTTAGTGTTTTGGTATACAGTTTGCCAATTGCCGGAAAAGTTAGTGCAGTCAGGTGTCTAAGGACAAAGCGACCAATCAGATCGCCGATCTCATGTTGATTTCTCAGTGAAATAACTCAAAATCTGGCAAGTCCAAGATGCTTCGCGCGGCGTACCGGATGTTCTATGAAAGGCCTGGACTCCCCTCTGCGCGCAAGTGGCAGATTTCCCCTCCTCTTTTACCCCAAAATACTTCAAAATTGCATTGGGGTTCAGAAGTGACACAACTCACCAATCCGATGCAAACAGATTCGTTGAAAATAACGCATATCACACAAAGGTGTAAACTTTGGAAGTTCCCCTCAAAGAAGTGCGAGGGTCAGTGCACCTGGACAGTGAAGAAGGGTATTTAGAGCCTTTATCCCTTCCGGAGAAGAAAGCTAATTACTTAGAGCACAATAGGCCCATTGTTAATTCATGGCTGGTTTTTCATAGAGTAGAAGAACAGAACAATTCTATGCAAACAAGTGCACAGAAAAAGAAGAATGGGTCGAAGGTGTGACGATTGGCTTTTGTATTTAATAGACTTTGTAATGTCCATATCCTGTTCAGCCCTGTTGTGTTAGTTAACGCCTTTCTAATAGTCTTACCCCCGATATGCGAAAGTATACTAAGTTTGGTGAATCACCATAACAAGATTTCACTGACCATCATGAAAAAATGTAAGATGATAGGGCTTTGACTTGCTAGTTGTGTTCTCTTGTCGAAACTTAAGTAGAGATTATTTTGCCAGCGCTGTGGTGTTTGCTGCCTGTGGATTTACTCCTAAAATCTCATGAAGAACAAATTGCACTTCAAGGGCTTCTGAAGCCCAGCTATCATCCAGCTGCCCATGGGCAGGTGAAGCCTAGGGGCCAAGCCAGAGCAGGCACCGCTATTTTTGCAAAAATACGCCAAATATTAAGTAATAAACTACCAATAAAGCCTCTTTTTAATGGTTTTAGCCCCCCTCCCACTTTTTTGGACTCCCCACTTTTCTCAACGCTCCGCGGTGCCTGCAGAGGGGCGATTACCCTTACAATTTTTTGACAAATAATCAGAAGTGCCACTTCGCGACCCAAAGATGCAGATAAAATGGGAATGGTCAGGTGCCCCTTGTAGATCTGCATCTGCCCCCAGCTATTTAGATGTTTCTACGTCCTTCAATCTGCTAGAGCTGTATCCTCGGACGGGGGAACTTGCTTTATTGTTTGGCCTTGCTTGCGATGATTGTGCTAAGTACTTATGGATATGTTTGATTTGTGTTAGGCCAAAAGGTAGCTCATACAATCCAACCCCATGGCTGCAACAAACAGTGTGACATTGTGCATTTTGGGCGTTAAACACTAGCGGCTCTTTTGGTGCTTCAGAACGTAAGAACGCGTAATCCACTATTGTTATCGATGCTTGAACGAACGAGCCTCCTGTTGGTCTCGGCACATCATAATGATCATAATCACAAACTTTCTCATCAGTGAGCCGCCTCTTGTCTTTCCTGCTTCCAACATGGCACAATCTGACTTTGCAGTACATGCGCAGTGAATTGTCCTGATTTTTTTCATTTTGCGTGGGTCTTAGTTCGATTAATCGGTGAATACTAATACTCAAATGTATAGGTAGCACACGAACGCAGTTAAAACTCAAGCAAACACCTATAACATGCCTACTGCAGTACGAGGAATATTGGGCGTGGCCCTAGAGAAATAGAGAGGTCCTATGGTACATCTTTACTTGGCGCTTTTTAATCAAATTCTAAAAGAAACACGCGGACTATGTTTTTACAAAAGTGGGGATGGGGTAGGGTAAATTAAGCTTGGAGGCCTCTTTGATCCCGATTGGACCTACCTACTCTCCTACCCGTGTAAAGGACACTGCCTTTCGCGGATTGAATGAAAAGCTTTAGTTACATAATCTAGTTCTAGAGTATATCTCTTATGCCTATTTTATAAGTTACAATATTATTTGCTATGGTGCATCTGCTGTTCAAATGTAGGCCAAACAGAGATATTAATATTAACGACCGGTTGTGTATTTAGCTAATTTACAATTACAACTTGGTACACGAGGACACGGTGGACAATTACACGCTTTTTTTTTTATAAGGAACCGTTTTTAAGGAACCTACATGTAGAAGGTCAAAAAACTTAAGGAACTTTTACTACTAAAGGCCAAATCCCTAAGGAACTTTTTAATTTTGAATATATTTATATTTCCGCACAATTTACAATTAGGAAGCCGGTTCCATTGATTTTCAGTAAAACCGGCCATGCTCATGGGGCCAAGAATCAACATGAGAAATTTCCGTTTTAACTCACCTCACATGCAGCTGTGCTTTGTTGTGAATTCACACTTTAGGTGTTTTAGTTTTAGTCAAATAGGTTAGTCACAACAAAATAGAATTCTTATTCTGTGTGTGTGGCTGAGTATTACAGTAGTTGCAATATGGGAGATAAGAAAAAGCAGTCAACGTTGTTCAAGTTCGGTTTTTCTAAAAAGATACCTCATCGAAATGAGTTACAAGAAGCCTGGTCGTTCGTTTGTTGAGGATGATGATGTAAGTTTGTATCTGTGACACATGCAACAAGCATTTCAAAAGTAAGTCTGGCCTTACGATGCACGTGTCTTGGTGCACTTCGAAAAAAGACAGTGAGAGAGAAAAAGAACAACCAACTAAAAAAATCGATGAAATTCCATTGATCTTGAAAGTAGCGCCGAGGCTGTTGAGCCACAAAAAGAACCAACTGCTATTGATGTGGATGAGAACATCGAAGAAACTGTAGAGAATGTCAAGAGATAGAGAAAAGTGCTAGAGCGTCAGAAGCAGGAAAGCAGTCAGCACCATCGAGAGAAGAAGAACAGACTATCTTATGACACCGAATTTAAGCTAAAAGTTATCGAGAAGCAAAGAAAAACCAAAAGAATGACGTTGCATTCAATACAACATCTCTAAATCGATGGTATCGACCTGGGTTAAAAATGAGAAGAAAATTACTGATGCAGCCGCCGATAGCCACAGGAAAATGATGAAAAAGATCAGACCCAGCACAAGGCATAAGCAAGTCTTCGTGATGCTTCACGAAAAGTTCCTACAAGCAAGATCAAAGGGCACACTGGACAAGTGAAGTGGTTCAACACCAAGCTGGGAGAGTTTAGAGTTCTTTTCGAAGACGGTACTGAAGACTACATTGTGTCAGACGACATCAATGGAGTGATATGCAACTTCTTTAATGACTATTATTATTAATTTATATATATGAAGCTTCTTTGTGTTTTAACTTGTTATCTTTCTTAAGTTTATAGCAAAACGCTGAATTTGATTTTTTCTTGCGTCTGTACTAATTATTGTCCACTAAATGCCAACTTAAAATTAAGGAACTATTAAGGAACTTTTAGAACTACAAAGTGGTCAAAACAGGTCTCAAAATAAGGAATTTAAAGAACTAGGCCCGAGCTAGGTTCCTTATAAAAAAAAAGCGTGTAGCGGGTTTGCATAAAGAAATACCACTTAGAGAAGACTGGACCTCCTTTAAAAAGTCAAAACATACATGTTCCTTGTCTTCTTCTGAGCGCTAACGACAAGGAGCCCCCCACCGATATTTTTTGAAAATTTTAACTTGGGGGGCTGCGCATTTCCGAACCCCCAAACCGCTACACCCCTGCCTTTCACGCCTTTTTTGTACGTGCGGAGCCCTCCTCCCTTTTCTTCTTAGCTCTCCAATTGATGGCTATCGTTTTCTCATACTTTTTGTTGAAGGCTTACTCGCCATAGTAAATCCATCCCATCCCCTTGGCGAGAATCCTTGAAATACCAGTGTGCTGTGTTGAGGAGGATTTGATATCCGTCTGAGGTTACGTGTGCCCTATGGCCTCCCTTCAGCAGGTAGAATCGATCAAATTTCATAGCAAATTTATTGTTCATTCATTACCGTTTCCTCTCAATATGTCGGAAGTGCAAAGCATGTCTTCCGCCATTCACGTCGAAGTACAGGCACCTGTCATTTCTCGTTGTTAAGGGTAAGAAACAATACTGCGGTTTCAGATCCCTTCTCGGTTGCCTGCGAGACTGTAAAGACGTCATTCTGGTTAGGGCGACATTGGTCACTTCAGAGAGACGATGATGATAACGTTCTGTCTGCTTGTTTTTGCTGGCTTCGAGCTGACGATCGGTGAGTCTTGTATAGGAACACTTCTTTGACAACCCTTTCCGTCTAGATAACGCACCCTTCCGTCCAGACCCACTTCAAAACTGTGAATAATGCGAATAATGTGAATAATTTATCTTTTATTCATTTCTTATTAGCACTATTATATTTTGTTCTTTGCCCATGTACGAAACCAAGTAGGTTAAGAGTGATTTTAAATTCTGGCGGTGGAAGGCCACATTAACGGGGGCCCGAGAACAATTATTTTCCCAGAAGATGACAACTTATATTTTATTGCTTTAAAAGTGACACAATTAGTTTATTTCGCTCTACAAACCCACTCGGGTACAGCAAGGCCGTGTTAGCGGGGAGGCAGAGGGCAGTTGCCTCCACCCCACCAAGAAATTTTCAAAGAAAGATTTTTAGTGAGGAAATCATGAAGAAGATCTATCAAATTATTACCTGCTGGGAGATGCTATCTAATCATGTGCAGCACGCATGTAAATGAGCTTTACCAATTCTGTTTGTTCACACAGAAAAAGATCTTTTCTCGTAATAGAAAGAAAAATAAAAAAAATTATCACCACAACATTAGTAGCAGAGTGTAAGGTTTCATCGGACGACGCAAGGCTGTGACGAAAGCCCTGGAAGAGAAACCCACCCGCAGCTATAAGTCTAAATCCCACCTTGGTTTTCTTCCTATTCTATCTTCATCACAGATCATTCCTTCTCGGAGCACATCATAAGTAATACATTTTTCTCAACGCCTGCAAGCAAAGGATTCCCTCTCTCGACCTTTTCCAAAACTCGTTGGATTCCCTTTCCATCCAGAGTACGCTAGATACGCTTATCACTGTGCGACCACATGGTGTGGATCTAAACGGACACATTATTCAATTCCCATTTTCAGTGGGTTTCAAATCTTTCCAAGCAGAGAAACCATTTCATATGAATTGCTGAACACTGCTACACTTAATATTATGCTACATTTGTTCGACATAGGAAAAAGTTTACCAGACTAGGCCCAATCTAGCGACTTGTAATATTGATTAATTCGATTTAAACCACTCCACTGGAACTATGCATCCTTCTAAACACAGCAACGAATTTGGAAGTAGATATGCTGAAGACTATGCTGTATGAACACAGAGATTGAACAAGTTTCCAACCTTATTTGCCAACTTTTAACATCTACTTGAAAGCTTAAATGATTGTGTACAAAGCCTTTTAATATTTTCATTTGAACGATTTCCAAACATTTAATGTTTCAATAAGAATCTTGAGCCTTCGTTGAAATTCTTGCTTGGAAACTTGAACGGAAGCAATGTTGTTGTTGCTTCCCTTGAGTTTCATACATTTATCCGTTGCTTTTCCCTTGTCGGTCAGTTTCTGAGCCTGCACAGGGGCCTTTAGCAATGAGCACTGAGTCGCCTGATTTTGTATGTCAAATACTACAAACATGTTCCTTCATTGCGTTCTTAGCTCTGCTTCAATTTGAAGTTTCTCAGTTGTATTTATATATTTCATTAGCAGTGCTCTTATTCATAAAGCAATAGGTGAATTTTCTACAAATTATCTTTTAGGTGAAATCATCTGCCATGAGCCGTTTGGGTGCTATTCAGACGAAGGACCGTTTGATCATTACCTCATGTCCAATCCAAGGCATCCCCGAGAAGTTGGCACTTTTTTCACCATCCATACTCCACTGCGAAGGCGCACTTTCCGCAACTTCAGCAACCATACGTTGAAATCAGTTGCAAGGTTTCTGAAAAGCAAGAAACTGAAGGTGATTATACATGGCGTGCTAGGTACGTAACCACGATGCATCACTTAGGCCCCGTCTCCTTGGTTATGTCATCCGCCTCATTTTCATCATTATATCATGTTTCGCAACATATTGTCAACAACATAGTAATAGTGGCAATAATCAAAGATAATTGAAAAGGATAATAATCTTGTTCACTATTCATCTACGCAATTTTTGATAATGATAATCATCTTGTTACCAATCATAATAGTTGTAATCAACATAATTTTTGTTTAATGCTCCTTCACATCCAGCATTCCAATGGGCGATTTTCATGTTAGCAATGAAGGCCGCCAAAAAATATTCATTTACTGACCTTTTTTTGCTCTACAAGAGAGTGGCCTTAAAAGTCAAATCGACAGATCTTCGCGAACGTGTTATTTCCTAACATACCTACAGTTCGCAGAAAGTTTCGTCATTTATAAGTAAATAGTGGTATTCTTTATTGTCTTCCAGAGTCATCTGATAAAATGTGGGTTCGTGAAATGACAAAAGCTTTATTGGACAAAGGGAATGCTGATGTCATAGTCATGGATTACGGGAAAGGGGCCAAAGAGTTGAGAGCAGCGGGGAATGCCCGTCTCGTCGGTGCCCAATTGGCGTACTTGCTTAAGCATATCCTTAGAGAGACAAAAGTACGGCAAAAAGATGTCCATGTAATTGGTTTCAGCCTCGGAGCTCATGTTGCTGGCTACGCGGGAACGAGGGTAAAATCCGATGGCTTCAAAATAGGCCGAATCACTGGTGGGTTTATCGTGGTTGTAATTTCTTGATCTGGCAGCTTTGATGTAAAAATGGTTTCGCATTACCAAAGGGCATGGTATTTTGCGGAAGTTAGGCAACACTGATAGTTGGCACTAATTCTCCGTCGCTCAAGAGCGCAGTAAGCTTATGGACCTTGTCAAATCAAGCTCTCTAGCCTTCTGCTTACTAACATCGAAGCAATCAACTTTTCAAGGCCAACAAAAGCGAAAAATATGTTGATTATAGTGAAGGTGCAGTTGGCTTTCCAATTTCATTTCGCCCTAATAATTTTCTTGGCTTACGGTACAATCTCGTCAGGGCTTTCATTTTGGCCCAGTTTTTAACCAGAGCATCCAAACTTCTCATTACAATCAGTAACATTTTATCATTTAAGTGACAAAAATTTCTATTCAACCAAACATTTGTTTGCTTACATTATTGGTTATGACCATCAAATTAATTATATTGCTCTCTAATAGCTTCAAATCTATAGCTAATGTGGGTTAATCGCAAACAGAACACTGCAAAAGATGTTTGTAACAGCCTTATTTATCGAGACCTTATTTCTCGACTCCTTTCCCTCTAGGACTTGACCCTGGGGACCTTTTCACTGGCTCGCGAATATACGAAGGAGCCCATCCATTTGTGCGGCTTGACCACAGCGACGCTGACTTCGTTGATATTATCCATACTGACCTCGAAGGCCTTGGCATTGGCGCACCCATTGGGCACCTGGATTTCTACCCCAACGGAGGAGCAATCCAACCTGGCTGTGGTGTTGTCCATTTCGTAAATGGTGATTTTCTAGCTTTCTCGACCTTAATCCAACGTTTTCCCTAAAGGGTTTAAAAAACTTATGAAATTAAACGGGCATTTATGAACCTGTTTAGGACCAAAAACGTTGGTTGGTAATGGTCACAGGTCAGAATCTTTCTATTCATCGAAACTAGTACAAGCACAATAAAGGAACTTCTTTCCCCAGCACCCAACTTTTTAGCATCGGACTTTCTTGCGTCTGCCTTATCAGCACCTGGCTTTCAAGATCTTCCCTGCACACGATTTTCCTGTGCTCGAGTTCCCAGGTCCTGACTTCCAGGCATCCGACTTTCCTGCACTAGACTTCCTAGAATCTGACTTCCAGGCATCCGACTTTCCTGCACTCGATATCCTAGAATCTGATTTCCAGGCATCCGACTTTCCTGCACTAGGCTTCCTAGAATTTGACTTCTAGGCATTCGACTTTCCTGCACTAGACTTCCTAGAATCTGACTTCTAGGCATCCGACTTTCCTGCACTGTACTTCCCAGCTCCTGACTTCTTGGCATCCGACTTTCCCGCACTGTACTTCCTAGCATCTGATTTCTTGGCACCCGACTTTAGGATCTAATTTCTCAGCACCCGCTGTTTTAGGTACCTACCCTATCTATTCCCTTTGCTGCTGGCTGTTTCCCCGTGTACATTTTTTGATTTATTCGTAAAACTTCATTTGCAGCTATTGCCAGTCACTTATAAGGTGCCAAATCTTCTTTATTTCTCCGTACCTTTTCATTTCTAGCACTGACCAAATTCTTCTTCCGTTTCTCTGATATGTTTGATAACCACAAAGTCCATTAATTACGCCTTTTTGCAATCTCTGATGAATTTCATCAATGTTATCATCTTGCCAGCAATGAAATACCAAAGTGATGACGTAGCAAAAACTAGTATTTTAGAATTTCTTCATTTTGAGCACATATCTGAAAAGAGCATTTATAAAATGCCGCTAAACATGAAAAATAAGCTGAACCACAGGCAGAGATATAACCAGATCAAGCTTTAGAAAACAGTCTCGAAAAAGTAAAATATTTATAAATATTTATCATTGGCCATGTCTTACTAATTTTTTAACAGTTTGGCTATGCAGACGCTTTAGGTGAAGCAGATGGCGAAGCAGACATGTTTTTGCAAACAATTAAAGCAGGCACTTGGAATGCGAACATGTTTTAACATGTTCTTTATACGAGCTAACGTTTGCGCCATCTTAACTATGGCTTAGAGAACATTTTAAGAGCCTTATGACAGCAAACCTTGATTCAAGATTTCAAGAACCGCTTTATATTTTGTTTTAGAGTTTAATAATATCCGCTCCTGGGACAAATTGCTCCAGACGCTGGGATGCCACCATATTCGTGCAGTCCAGTACTTCACCGAGTCGATATCAAGTACTTCATGTAACTTCACTGCTTACCCATGTGAGAGTTTCGAAGCCTTTAAGGATGGGCGTTGCAAGAAAAGCTGCAGCGTAGAAGGATGTCCTGTAATGGGTTATGACTCAGTTGAGCACGGCTGGATGTCCCACCTCAAAGGAAAGAAGCTTTATCTCTCAACGAACAGGAGATCTCCATTTTGCAAGACAAACACGAAGCCCAACACGATTAGCATATGGGAATCGTTTGCTGAAAAAATGTTTTCATTCTTTTCTCGTAGATGATGATATTGAGAGAACATGACTTTGATTTTACTTAACAGATCGCAATCCAAAACTTGTTAGAAATCAATGTTTGCAGATAGATACCTTTTGGTGAGAATCGTCACTATTCACTCCCACTCCACTGAGAAAAACAAATAAGTAATTGAAATGTTTCAAGCTATCATTTCGAGATTTTTGTAATGCTAAATAATTCTTGTTTAATTGAGCACCACGTAAAGAGCGGATCATGTTCTTTGTTGCATTGCAAAGAAGAAAAACTCATTCCGATACATGATTTCATTGCGATAAATAAAAGAGAGAAAGGCCTTTGAAACGGGCACTTTGGGTTTCCCCAAAGATGTGTCCCCACTCTTCCACTGACACTATGCTTATTTTTCTGAAATTCCTTTCATTTCTCACATCATATAGCCACATTCTGCGTGAATTATCAGCTAGCTTATCCCATTTGTATCCATCATGATTCGAATTTCATTTTCTTTATAGCAGGGTTTGTCTACTTCATGAAAAGTTTTATTGGAGAAGATGCACCCTGCTTTAAGCCTCCTAGTATTGAGGAACCAGTATCTAGACGTTTCAACTTGCTACAATAGAAGATCTAGAATCTCCGCATTGAAGTTTTTGCACAATTTAAGATATCGTCATGATGAGATATCCCGGAGAAATTTTCAGATATCTTCAGGGTGTTTGGAAAGAAATTCTTTTTGCAGATGCATGTTTTTATTCTACTTAAGGGTGTAAGCAAGATCTGGGAAAGCAAATTCTTATCTGCTATTTTGAAGCTTTCAAAGTGCTGAGAACGTATTTCCCTTTGATTACGGCTTACTTATAAAGATTGCTTAGAGAAGAGCATGAAATAATGGAATAGAATTTTGAACAGTGGGTTAGGCCATACTTAATCTTTACCAGGCAGCGAATATCAGCTGATGGTGAACAATAATCTGAAATAAACTAAAATTGTGCCAAACTGCTTACTGTTAAGAAAAGTCAGAGTGAGTTATCAGAAAGCATTGCTATAATCAAATGAAATGTTATAAATAAAAGATGACTTCCCAAGATCCAAGACATTTGGGAAAAAGTTTCTGAGTTTTGAAATTTGTGACTCTGTCTAAATTCAGTTTGCCAAATTTTACAACAAGAATATAATCAGAGCATGATTCTTCAAAATGTAAGGACCAGAGAAGAAAAAAGCTTAAACGACTTCCAAAAACATTGCCTTCTCCATATTTGTTCTACCTTAAGTAATCTCCAAAGAGCATCATAAACTCATTTCAAGCTATGCCTTTTTAAGAAAATTTATTGTAAATCAGACGACACAAACTGAAGGTATTTGGTCACATATCGCATGAAAGTGTTCTATTCAAGGTTCTTTTCAAAACAACAGTTAATCTGTACTCATAGTTTGAAAAAGGGCTCCACCACGAAAGCCTAGACGAAAGCAAGGTGCTTTTAGAGAATCCTCCGCCACGTTTCCAAAGCACCAAACTCGCTTTAACCGGTTAAGCTAGCCTTCGATCTAGTTCACTGCCTGAAGAACTAGATTTCTATCCAGCAGCTAGAACACAGTTGTTTTCAATAACTCTTAACTTCAGTTTTATTGATCCTAGATGCTCAGACCTTACAGTGACTTAAAAGAATTTTCACCCGATTTTACAATGAACATACAGCACTTTATAACTAAGCAGGGGTTTCACTACACAAAATGGCAGTTCGCTTCTAAAGAGCACTTCCTATTAAAAAGTAATAGCTGAAATTCTGTGTTCGCTGTCGATTCTTCCAGAATAAATGGAAAGTATTTTTGGTTCGTGTCGAGGAGAAGATGATCATTTCGAACTAAAGACAATACCTGGAATTCTCGACGGCATTTCCAGTCAAACGCGGGTCGCTGTCTTGGAATGCGGTGAATTCCATTCAGAATTGAACTGTCTCTCTAATATTCGTGTTCAAGCTCAGCACGAGGGTTACGCAGGGCCTAATTGTCTGCGTGAAACTTTGTCTTAACCTCCTTACACGGTTTTTCCCCACTCAGCATCATGATACTTAACAAGTTCCACAAGGCTCAAGGCTCAAAATTGGGAAGAAAGCAGCATTCTGGCATTTGCAAATAAATAAAGTCATCGGTGCTCAATCATCGCGTGGCGCGTGATTTTTGACCTTTCGACGTCCTATGACCTTTATTAGAACAATTAAAGGCGACGTTATTCAGCTTCGCTTCTATAAGATAAACACCACCTAGCATTAACAAATGAAAAACCAATGTTCGTGAGTCCTAAGCGAAACACGATGAATATAGCTTAGGTAGCGTTCTCAGGTAAAATAACGTGCGGCATGCGATATGGCGGTACTGGGTTCCCTTTCACGTCACACCTATGATCGCTACACGAAACTTTCGAATGAATTCCACCATAAGGAACTTTTATTTGCAACTTGAATTCATTTCGGTCCATGCTTTTTGGTACTCCTTGTTCTACCAGCCAGGACAGGCCTTTCCTTCTGCGCTGCAGTGTATAGCAACAGCGACCTGGTCACCTAAGGTCACACGTGTGTGCATGGCATGGTCAGTTAACACGACCCTGATTCTATTGATCTTCAAACACCGACCGTTGACCCCTGCATCTTTGAATTTCGGCAGAAAGGTGATTTTTGGTAGCATTCGCGAACTCCCAAGATCAAGAAGGACTGACTGGCAACTTCGTTGTGAGTATTTTGAGACAAACATCGACGCTTACCTGCAGCAGTTCTCAATTCTGCCAGTAAGTTTAGCTGTCTACTGTGTCATGTCTTTTGGTTTATCCGCAACAATACTACAGCACCGCTCTTTATTTTGTTGGCTAGACTCCTTGCCGGCCAGCTGCATAACCAAGTTCGATTTTCATCAAGTTCTTTTTCAATCCCGCAGCGTTGTCCAACCTACCAAAGACTGGATGATGATGGACGTAGCAACTGAAACTTTTCTATCTCAAATATGCCACACACGGGTAAGGAATATCTTCCGTTGTTATCATCACTTTCTTCACGTAGAAAACATTTTGACCTCCTGGTCGTCGATCCCTCGTGTTGAAGAGCAAAGGCCAGTGATAATATCGGGTCAGTTTTCGTCCTTGTTTGTGGCAAGGCAAAGATAAATAAACTTGACTTGAAGAGCCTTTGGCAAGGAATAAGGGCAAATCTGACAATTAGATGCATTCTTGAGATCGGAGAAACCAATCACTTGCAAAGTAATCGTAAAATGTAATGATGTAAGTAAGCATAAAGATGTAAACTAAAGAAAGCGATTAATGGTCGGATTGTTAAGCTATGGTATCATTCGTCCATTTCCAAAATTTGCTAGTATGCCTTGATCTGATGCGCCAATTCAAAAGGAGGCCTATAATGTTTGAAACGGCACTGTTTCTTGCGTCAAATTTACAAGACCCACGATATGCCTACTAACGTAACATGGAGAACACCTAGAATTCGGATCTGTCACGTATATATAATATAAGGATTTAAAGGGACGTAAATGCCAACTCCTGGAAAAGGCCTACGTTTGGAAAATTGCATCAAGTTGAGCACTGCGCAAAAGGCGCGCCGCGCGAAAAGCAAGCCGTGAGAAAAGCGTGCCGCGCCATGTTGGACACACGTCTCAACAACAGTACAAAACTGTACACCCCTTCATCGAGCCGTTTTCTCTTTGAGTATCAAACGATAAGCATTGAGCAATGAAGAGCGATACATGTTTTCTATTGTAAGTTATTGTGCGTTTTTGCACATGCTTATTACTGAAGTTCCGTTTTCAACTTAATAGAATCTTTATTTTTATCGATAGAATCTTTTACTAAGGAATTTTTCATGTAATTGGCACTCTCTCCGTGAATAGTTTTTCACTTGGAAAGTGGAACCTTTCATGTTGTTATAGCCCCGCTGCAAACTTGTTTACTTGCTATTTTCAATCTCCTTTTATTACTGTTTTGATGGCGCGTGTCGATCTTTTTGCTTGTGATGGAGTTTTGAAACAGTGGGCAGAACTCAGTATTACAGAAGCAGACTTCAGGCCTCCTTTGAAATTTGCCAACATTTATGTAGACAGAAGTATGAAGCAAAAGAAAAAAATCTATTAAAAAATGAAAAATGATTGTGCCAAAAGAAAGAACAGAAAATCACAAATTTTGATTTGCAGAAGAGGGAAGCAGAACTTTTAAAGGCGCACGCTTAACTTGCAACTATTCATAATTGGAAGTATTTTCTTACTATCGAGAATTCTCTTCACATCTGAAAGGTTTTTTCGCTCAACCAATTGGTAATGATGATCGTCCAATAAAGAACTTCACAGATTGAAGATTTCACTCCAATCTGCCAAGGATCTTCAAAGTTCTCATTAAAAAGTTTAGGTTCATAAAGAAGCTTCGACTTAACATTATTTGCAGGTCCCAGCCACGATCATGTTCGAACGTGTCCGATAACTGTTTAGGTGCTATGAGCGTGTGTTTTTCTGTTTCAAGGGTCAAAGGTGAGTTTTGAACTGTTCGTGATCTGAACAGAGATGCATCACGCAGTGCAAGAGTAAAATCGCCCATGCGAAGTATTGACTTACATCGAATGAATCTTTTTAATACAACTAAGCGTCTATTTACTCGAATCAAAGACATTTTTTCGGCAGCAATTAAATACACCACGATGACTCAAGAACAACGGCTGCTGTGTTTCAATGTCAGTCTACGTAGCCTCGATTGGGATTCGCGCTTGAGAGCCTCGGGCTCAGGGTACTCGCATCCATAGGGCATTTATAAACAGATTGGGAGATTGAGCAAAATGCGGCTCAAAGCATCAAGAATCCATGATATGTCTTAGTTAGTCTAATTGAGTTGTTTTCTGGAGTTGAATCTGTAAGGAAAGCTTTCATCTCAGTAAAGTTGGGACGTCTAACTCGAAGCAATTTTAACCACGAAATGTACTTGATGAGAAAGTTGCATTCAAATTCAGTTTCATTTTCTATGTTCAAGTGAATCAAGTTGACATCCTTCCAAGCTTTAACTTTCAATTATGTTGCTTAGTTCGAATAAACAATATTGCATTTTTGGTATGAAACATTTCTTGGAAAAGCTGGATTGAAGCTTGCAACACTCTTCGCTACACTTTCCTTGTTAAAAGCTAGATATTGAAGTCAACAATTGCTCGAGATCCACCAGGACTGGACCTCAGGTGATTAGACAGTTGTAGGGTTCAACCATCTTCGGAGTGGAGAAAATGAGGCCTAAAAAGAAACTCCTTCAATGCCATAGGCTTATAGATGCAGCCAGGATTTATTCATCATTTGCAATATAAGATTGTTGTTTTTATATGGACAAAAATGTTTTAGCAGTCATAATTGGCTACCTTTCTTAAAGAAACTGCTAGTGTATAGTATAGTAGAAGAAGGAGATAGTATGAGACTTAAGCAAAATCAGGAAACTTCGTATAAAAAACTTAGTTTTATATGTAAAAGCATACAAAACATTATCTAAACAGTTTGAAAATGAAATGGGCATTATCTACATGCATTTTAAGTCTTTGTTTTATGGCAATACAATAACTGCGCTTCAACCACGTGATAAGCTTCCAAGGTTTTGAGATGAGAGTCTTTATCTTGATGGAAAATGGAATCTATAAAAGCCACACATGGCTAGAAAGTTTTTTATGAACAATAGAATGCCATCCCTTGCTATCTTCCAATGGAACGTTTGCTAACCTCTCTTGTTGGCTTCAAGGCTCCAAAACGAGGTAGAAGGATGCTCTCAAAAGGCTTCACAGAAACCCGCGATGCTGTCGATTATAAAAAACGATTCAGGCTAAATGATGGCCGGTTAGATTCAGCGATTCAACCAAAATATAACATGCCTTGAAAGACCTTAGAGCCATGCTTAAAGCCACAGGATATTATTCAAGTACCGTTTTGAAGAACAAGCTCCTTACATCATGTCGATTAATAATTTCCTGCATCTTGTTTTGTGTTCATTGAATTACCTCGCAGGTAGTCCCTATGAGAAGCACAATTAATTGGCTTTAGAAGTATTATGGGCCACCTGCATTTATTGGTTCAATAGAGAACAATCAAATTGCGTTGACCGAAGGAGGTTGCTGGCGAAAGAGACTATGGAAAGTTACTTAGTCTTCAGAGTAACTGATTCTGAAAAAGTCAGAACATCAAACATCGAGCGTTTCTCTCGAAAATCGTTTCTTTGAACATTGTAAACAAAGCTTAGGTTCACCAGCTACATCAAATGATAGAAATTATGAATAACATTACCGTGAGATGTCGGGCAGAGCAACAACAACTTGCAGCACGCAGCATCTATGATCTTCATTAGAGACTTTAAAGACGAAACAACTTGTGAATTAATGGGTTGTTGGTGCAGAGCTTGTTATTTTCGTTGTAATTACGTTTGCATCAACCTTGGCAATTCTAATAATTATGTTATTATGTTGAATCAATATGATTTGAGAGTATGTACCAATTCTCATTACAGTCGAGCGAGCAGTCTTCTAGCAGGACCGGTTTTGACTTAAATATGGTGAACATTAATCCCTTCACGAGGCCAGTAGAGAGATTTCCAATGAAAATTTTGACTAACGTCACATGCGTGGGAAAATAATTAAAAGGGTAGTTTTAATTTCAAAAAGGGTTTGTTTCCAAACATTTGGATTACCTAATCTTTATTAACACGTCAATACATTTGTGCCAAATAATTATTCATTAAAGTTACTCCCTCCACTCCAATTGTAGAGCTAGACTAGTCTTGAGCATTTTGGAAAAATTTCTTACTGTTGTGTTTATGGTTTAAGGCAATTCATTCTTTTTATCAAATGCCATCGCAAGTTCTGTGAAGGAGCAGCCTCCTTTTCACGGTCTGCTTTCCCTGTGGTCTGTTTTAGTGGTTACTTCTTCATCGCTGGAGGTCCAAACAAACGGAGTTTTCAAATTTTTATCTTTTGTTTTCAAATATTTATCAAATGAAAATATGGTTTCCGATTCAAATTCGTGCCGCATTTTAAAAGGAGGCGCGTTTTTACATTGTTTGTATCAAATTGCATGAGTTCTGAAACAAAATACTTTTTATGCTTCAACTGTTCAGGCTTTCGTGAGAATGTATAATAATGAATAAGGTTTACAGAGCAAGAAAAACACTTGCCATGAAAAGTGATAGCTGGTCCAAAGATCCCTACACTTGACGTCTATCTGTTATCGAAGGGGCTAATTTTATGGGCTTCCCTGACCAAAACGAAAATCATTCACCGTTTTTAAATATCCTAATAAAAGCTGCTGGGCATAAATACGCAAAACTGGTAGGAGGACAACGCTAGCTTGATTGGAGCATAATATTATGTGTTTGGAGCTGGAGCTTGTGAACTTCAGAGGTGTGAATTGTGTGCATTGAAAATAGTGAGATGGGAGCACCACCACCACCCCTTCCCCGCTGACCTCTGCTATGCTAAAACAATGTCACCCAATGGTAAGCTGAAAATGCGGGAGAGGGCGTCATTTTGGCCTTTAGTGCAATTTTATGCAAGATAATTGGTCTGCCAGTCCATTTTGCCATAAAACTAAGCCGGAGATAAGGGCGATTCCCTTAAGTGGTTGTTGTGCACTGAACAGGATTACTGGTGGGAAGTGTTGTTTTATTTCAACCTAATTGGGAGATCTTCATCTCGATGCACGGGTTGTGTATGAACACTATCGCGTGACTGTTTAGTGGCATTATGAAACAAACATCATTTCTGACCTCTGCACACAGGAGAGGTCAAATTTCGTTTTCAGGTTGCATAAAACTGAGCAGTGGCGATCGGGGTCACGTTTTCACGACGCAGGCTTCGCTTTTCTTACCAGAGAAGGGGGTGCGATTTTTTCGAGAGAAGACCAATAGCAGGATATATGAATGGCAATTGTCACAACCATAACATTTTATGATACACATCATAAACATAGATTGCAGAGCATGCTGCTGTTGTTTGTCGAAAAGTTTATATGCTAGTAAGGGATACTTACTTTACGATATTACATACTTTTTTATAAAAATACCTAATTTATGCCGTGCTTCAATGCTCTTAAAAATTCCGATTTTGAGCCTAAGATTATTCTTGAATTATTCTTGCCTAACACAAGGTGTACATTCGTCTGAAGATCAAAGAAAATATTAAATCTTTTTAACGTGTTGCTTCATCATTGATTACTAACAGAGCGGTTGAGTGTATTTTACAACATGCATTTATATATAGCGTCAAAGTTACAGTTGTTTTGCTTTGGGAGAATACTCAGATAAACTTGATGATGGTCGTGCCTGGCATTATTCTTAATTTCTTTCTTAATTTTAGTAATTTTGACCCTCAATATTTCTATAGACTTTATTCTTATAAAAAATGTGAAGTTTTCTTAGAAATAAGGAAGTGAAGGCTGGAGATGACTCAAATAAAAATCACAGTTGAATCAGATCTAAGTATTAATGCTGAATAAGGAAAGCAAATTAGGTGAGAATGCTCGAGATTGGTCATTTGTGTCAATCGTCTCCAAAATAGCCTGTGCCCCCTTTAAAATGCAGGCTGACAACTGCCCCGTCGCCTTGATGTACCATAACACGATCAACAAACAAGCTTTGGTCAAAAGTAATCATCTTGACAGGTGAGGAGGAATACACTCTATTGCTCACTAGCGGCATAACGAGAGGGAAGGTTCCAAATTGAAGGTCAGGGAAGGAGAGGGGTCAAGAGCCAGTTTTTTGGAGCGTCGTATCTGTTTCCGTTGTAAGTGATAGAAAAACGCCTGGTTATTAACTATTACGAGTATTGTAGAAACCTTAAAGGCCTATAAATTCTATAAGATATTACAGGGCATTGATGGTGCTTATATTTTCCACAAATATAATTTAATCTTTGTTTGAGAACAGATGGATAGCTAGAGTGGCTCTTAATAGTGAAGTAAATAAAGGAGAGAGGACAGGGAAATGTTCTAAGCGCACAATGTGGTTTTTGTCGAATGAGGTGACGCTGCGGCTAACAATAAGGCCTTCCAAAAATGTAAAAGCTTTGTTGACATCAATAATACTATTAGTGCGATTAGTTTTGGTCGTGGACACTACCTCGGGCTGAAAAATTGCCTGATGAACAGATGACCGACCTTGAGAGCTTCAGGACACAAGAGTGATTTAAATACAGAAACGAATCGGGTAGAAGTTAGGCAGCCAGTACATCAACATGCCCGAATTTTCATGGCTCGAATATATAGGGTCACTCCCTTGCAGCCTGAGATGCCCCCACCTATTTCGCTGATACTCCCAAATTTTGAAACACCGTTTGTGCAAAACTTACTGTCTTGCTAGCTGAAACTGTAAAGGAAAACCGCGTAACTAGGGAGAGGATTCTGGACTGAGACCACTTGGTCGGAAAATAGCTTTTTGCGAGGTGAAAACAAAACTGCAGGACAACAAGTAACCACCATCCTTTGACCTTTTCCAAGTTCCAAACATGCCCTTTGAAGATAGAACACCTCTTGGATGCAGTGTTCTTTTCGGCAAAAAGACGATGGTCGTGCTAGTTTTGGGACTGAGCCGTTTAAATGCGACCGATTTGGTGCACCCCGTGACTATAAGCCCTCACAGACACAACCTGCTGCCAATTTCAACAATGCCATTTCGTGATTGCCACATTCGATTGCGTGCTTGCGTGATCAACATTTTCACAACACTCCCACTTCAGCGCTTTCGAACCAAAAGAAGCTGGCGATCACATATTTAAATACGAAGCTGAAATAATTTTCTTTTGGAGTTGGTTATGCAGTTCTTCGGTGGGTTGGCAATTTCAGGTAGGAAACACGGTACTACAGTTCATTCGTCCTTATATGGATAGCAGGTCAGCCATGATGGTGACCTTTATTCATGCGAAAGTTCTTTGAACAATGCCCTATTTGCATACGATTTGTGTTTCACTCGTCCTGTCAGAAATTCGACCATCTACTCGAAGGACACTTGTTAAAAATGGAGGCTCACCGCTGACTTATTCACCCGGCCCAAGGTTAGAGTACAAGATTTCCTAGATCGTCGAATGGGATTCGGGAGAGTAGTTCTACACGAGAACCTGTTTGAACAAGCGTTCGTAGAGATAGGCTAGCTACTATCTTTGGTAGATTCGACGTTGCTAGACCGTAACAGTTTCGTTTTAATTGTACATTTTAGCATCATTGGAGGCCTAAAAGTTACGATCGAGAAGCCAACAATCACAAAGGAGGTGTCTGTAAGTCATTCGCTAATTTTGTACTCCGTTATTGAAGCACTTTTACCAATTTTGCACTGTAAGCTAGCGAAAAACACTGCCCAACACGCACCGGCCTTTGTTCAGCATCTAGTACCAGAAGCGCGTGGCTTTTAACTTGCCTGCAACTGTAACTTTTGCAACTTTCACATTTCTTCGAGGGCTTACGAAATTTTATTGCCCAATGTTTTGAATACAAGTTTTTTCCGTTATTTGTAACAAGTACAAACTTTAAAAGTGAGGAATTGTGATTACGATCACGGCAAGACGAAGTGTTTTCAACAAAATTGCTTCGTCTTTTGGCCTAGGCGTGGAGGTCGGAATGGAGGAAGCTGTACAGATACTGGTTTCAAACAGCAATCGGTTCGCTGCCGATCTCGGGTTGAGGCCGAAAACTGAGCAGAAAGTTCCAAAGCAACCATCTGAGTCCACTCCAGAGTCAAGCACTTTGCCAATATGTGAAATATGCGGAGATAAATCCACCGGCAGACACTACAAAGTCTTTTCTTGCGAAGGTTGCAAGAATTTTTTCCGGCGAACCGTTCGAAGAGGTTGTAAATACAAATGCCCGGCATATGGCCAGTGCGATGTCGACAAGAATCAAAGGACGAGATGCAGAGCTTGTCGAATGAAAAAATGCATCAAGGTTGGCATGAAAAGAGAAGGTTTGTTAGATTTAATAGCTTTTGCCCCTTCGCTTTTTGTTGTAGTGGACAACTTTCTTGCGGTCGATCCGTGCGGGTCACAACATAAACCTGATTATGCAAAGAGGCCAAAGTCACCTATCCTCAAATATTATGCAATTCAGACCCGTCTCTTCTTGTAATTAATCACAACTGTGCGAGTGTTCTCGAGCTAAACAGCTAAACATAGTACCTCTTTAATTGAGCAAGCCAAAATGGTGCTTCATTATTTTGAGCTCGCTACAGAAACAGTTGAAAATCGCTAAAGGCCAAGCTACAACCATTCAATCCTGAAAATTGAATTTGGTTTGACAGCAAATAAATCGATTAATTTCGCTGCGATTTCGGTTTACTTCAAATGCTTGGCTTAAGATATAGAGGCTAATTGAATGTAAGATCCTGAAATTCAACAGGCCTGACTTCATGCATGGCCTATTTGGTATCAACACGCCAGTGAAGCACATGTTGAATCGTTTGCTACGTCTGCCTTCAAAATTTACCCTACTTTCGCCTTTTTATTTCTATTCTTACCGTCGCTGAAACTGAAATTGTAGCTCTACGTCCTTCAGTTAATTTTTAATTCATACTTTTTCAATTAAAGTTGCCCTTTCAAGTTAGGCATCACTTTGAAACAGTGACCTTTGGTTTCGAGGTACCAACGGAGCTCCAAGTGTCTCTCTCTTCTCGGAACAAACCAGTCAAATATCAGTAACTGTATACCATCACTAGCCACAACTGCCAAGCCAAAAATTATACTAAGTTATAAAAATCTTTACCAAATTATGGATTCATCTTTTTGGCTTTACTAATATTAAACACACAAATCTCCTTCTCCAGCAAGAAGGTTATTCAAGGCCAAGTGCCTCTAATCGTGATTGTCCCCTCCCTTTGATAACTCCCCCCTCTCTCATATTTAGGTCTGTTTGTGCACACAGCCTTAACTACTTAACTTCTCAGACACTTATCATTGAGTCAGGACTCTCAAATCTAAATGCATTAATCGGATGGGATAACGATTAACCGAAGAAAGTGCCGAAAATTTCTGATACAGTCTGCGCTTATTCATTTTTCGTATTGTGATGTACAAGAGCAAAACAAGATAACTAGAGTTCAATCCGACATGATATCTGAAAAGTACAATTGAATAGAAAAAGCTCAAAGTGCATTCTGTTGGAAATGTCTCTTATGCATTAATTTAGGTGTATCTGGGGGTTGTAGAGGTTTCGGCCCACACAAAAAGTTCTTGACCCTGGCCTATGTTTAGAATCATTGAAACGGAAACAGTGGCATTTTTAATGGTTTTTTTCTTAGCCACCTTACAGCTGCAATTTCTGTTTTGAACACGAGCGATCGAATTCAATTGTTTTCAGAGTTTGTTCAGTTTATTTCTGCAGGCTCAGCTTTCTAAGTTGGCGCCTAGCAACAATGCAAACCCCTTGGCAACGGGAGGGGCATTTAAGGGATAGCCAAAAGTTTACTTTAAAGATGGCAAGTCGTTGGAGAGATTCTAAAGTTTTGAAATTGTATGAATGTATATCTAAATGTTGTGTTAAGTAGATGTTTAGGAAAGAAACTATTAGGTTTGCAGGCCTGAGAATTTTATGACTTGTTCAGAAGCGAAAAGGAAAGTCTTAGAGACTAACGAGTTCTGAACAGTGGAACAGACGCATTTTCAATGATAGATGTTCGAACTTGATTTGGTAGATATGAAAAACGCGGAGCAAACGCAGATAATTCTCAGATCAATCGCAGGTCAATCACAGATTAATCGCAGAGCAATTGCAGCGGCACGTGCGGTTGATTTGAGGCTTCAACTCCAATTCGGTGTAATTCTAGGGCTAGTTGTTGTATTAACAGAAGTAAGTTTCAAAATAACTTTATTATTTGCTGAAGCGAGGCATTAATTAACAATCACTCTCTGTTAGAGTTAAATGATTTGACATTATGGCGAGGCCTTTTTTGCGATGCCAATATAATCTTGGCCGATTTAAAGAATTTTGAGATATAGTAGATACGCGAATCACTTTTGAGGGAAGATTCAGGCCCTAAGGTACCTTTATTTCCCGTATAGCTATTTGAGCCACCTTGACATGTTGTTGAGAACAGTTAAAGTGAGGTCCTAAGAACAAGCATCTTTGTGGATAAATGAAGACTTGTTGGTTCCTAGAGAATTGATTTTGCCCAGCAACAAAGATCTTAGAGGGAGTTTGCATTGTCATCATAACAGTAATAAATTGCAGAATGCGTTCTGCAAGCATTCTGAGGATGTACTTCTCTTGTCCTTACCGTGATAACACAGCCCGTGGTTTATTGGAACTTCAACCAAAAGTGCTGGATAGCCATCCGCATGCCGAATCAATTTAGCAATATAGGTGCCTAGCAAAGCCAAATGTTGTCACGAATTATTCACCAATTTGTAGGGTCTAACTACAGCCCAAGAGAGTGCTACCTAATTAAGGGCTACCCTGGGTGTACATTTTGGATTGATCGCTATGTATTCATAGCTATCAATTCATAGCTATCTATCCATGATAGCGATTGCTTCACTCTCAGTGCTAGCTTTTTCAAAAGGTGACTCACTCACTCACATGACTCACATTAAGGCCAATAGTCTCATTTTCTAGTACGGATGGAATTGATTAGCTAAGACCTCTATATCGGCGCCTCTTCATTACTTGGTTCGCTACTCCACCTAATTAGTGTTTCCATATCCATCACTCGGACGGGTTCAAAATTCTGCCGGCAAATTTTGGTTCGATGAGTTTCAATGGAGCCTTCGACAGGCCTTATGCTAACGTTAAACACTAATCTCGTTGAACTTTGACCCCACCAAATCAAGTCTTACTGCCAGCTTTTGCGTTATTAGTTCCATCTTAGTAAAGCTTTGTCTTTATTTAGCTATTTTTCTCTTTAATGAAAATTTCATAGTTAAAAACTGTCAGAACCAAACAGCAAAGCATTTATCGTCTCCTGATGTCATCCAACCAATGTGACCTTCAGCCCCTTTGAAGTAAAGGGCTTCGGTCTGAAAACTTGATGCAGCATGAATAAAAGCACGCTTCAATGCATTTAGAAAGCCATCAAATGTATAGATTGATTGCTTCTGGTTATGTTTATTACAAGTTTATGATGCTACAATTCGGTCCGAAGAAATAATGAATTGTCATAGGCAACAGGATTTCTTACGAAGAGGGGCAGTGCGGATAAATGGCTTGGCTTCGAGTGCTGGCTTGAAAGCATGACCATCAATTTGATGGCTTAGCGGTAGAGCACTTGGCGTACAAAGTTAGGGGTCGTGAGTTCGAGCCTCGCCCAGGTCGGTTATTTTTCGGCACTCTCTATGATTCGAAATAATGGATTACAGCGTAATCTGGCCGTCCGCTAAGGCGAACAAATGGTCAAACCGAAGAAACAACCAAACTCACAGGCGATCTCTGACCTTTCACTTAAATTTCAAAGGGGATGGTCGGACGCATCAACAAATGTAGGGTTCTGCAAGTCTCTAACCCCATTTTCGCTCTATTCTTTAGCTGTTCAGTGTGAGAGGAAGCCCCTTGTATTGACGAATGGGGATTTCAAACGGGACGAGTACACCAACGCCGACAGTGGGGATGAGGGTTCAGCAGCAGACAGCAATTCCCAGTCGGACGACCGGAAACTCTCTCCGGACCCTGTCAAAGAAGTGACCGGGCACACAAACAGCAGAGGCGCGGAAAATGGTGCCATGGAGAACGGGGACTTGCAATCAACCCACGAAGCCGGTCCGATCCGCCCCCAGGCGACACATGCGTTCGAAGCATACAACAGGGGGTACATAGCAGAGAGCATTCTTGCGGGGGTTTTCCCCTTCGCCGTAGACCCCCCAAGCATTGCAGTAACGGAACCAGGCTATCTTTACGAGCTATCAACAAGAATGTTATTCGCAAGTGTTGACTGGGTGAAAGGCCTTACCTGCTTCAGTCGCCTTTGCGAGGAAGACAAGGCCCGTCTGCTGGTAGAGAAGTGGTACCTTCTGTTTGCGCTGGGACTTTTGCAGTGCTCGCATATGTTCCCTGTGTGCACCCTGCTGACGATGGCCGGCACGGAGCTGAGCCGGACGCAGCCCGCGAACTACCCGTCACTGCGGTGGCAGACATTCTTGAAGATAAAAGGTGTAATAATGAACGGTGGCATGCTGGGAAGAGTATCAAAAGAGATCCATGAGTACATGAAAATTGTAACGCTTTTTGATCAAGGTAAATATAGCTAACTTTTCATACGCGTTGGCCTTCTTTTTCCATCTGGATGTGAGACACGTTCTCAAAAGTACATATAATTTATCTTGAGATGCATTACAAACAAGCTCTTTCCCAGAAAAAGTTAATCCCATTCCCCTTGCTACTCTTCAAATAGATCTTTCCAGCTGAAGAAAGGTAGCAGAAACAACCCTGCTTTGCTACAATTATTTAGATGAAACCTCAGATATCAACATACCAATCCTTTATGTCCCAAGAACACATATAATATAGATCATAGTAAGATTTTAAAGATATGCTACGAATGATTGGTATGTCACTGGTTACGAAACAGGTCTTCCCTTCCGATATTTGATTGGTCTATTGACTAACACATGACCCATTGCTAGGTGTTCCGGGGCTCATCGATGTGGAAATCATCTACGAGACAAGGAAAGGGGCCCAGATTGCATTGGAGACGGCACTGGCCGACTCTGCGTACAACGAGAGGGACATCAGCCTTCGCGAGAAGATCGTTTACGCGCTGGAGAGTATCAACAAGATCAACAAGGATGAGATCAGGGAGGCCTTCTTCGCACTCCTGCTAAAAGAGACGTCCGTTGAGTTCATACTCAAAAGTCTGCTGCGAGAATAACTGAGATTGGCCCCAAATTGTCATGTGACACTGGAACAGTTAACGCAATGCGAGGGGTTCAGGGGACAGTTTAAGTGCACTATCCGAAGGTGACTAAAGCTCTGAATCCGCCACTAAACAAAATAACAGCAGACTATTAGACCGAAGGTTTGCATCTCCTTTATCGATTAATCTAATCCATTATTTCCTTCTCTTCTTTTGGCTTTCATTGACACATATATATAAATATATAAATAGTTTGTAATTTTTCTTGCAAATGACTGGTTCCGAAGCTTTGCTCTTGTTCTATGGCTGATTTTCATGTCGTCATTAAATTTGACTTTGTAAAATTGCTCTTAGAGACTAAAATATGTTTCTTACGGTGTAAAGATCAAATTAGTTTTTTAAATTTTGACGTTTTACCGACAATTGTGTAGGTAATATCTGCTTGATAATCCTGTAATTGAGCCATGAAATGTCTCCTGTAGATTAAGCTGGGTGTGGGCGCCAGCGCACGAAAAAGGGCGTACAGATAAACTCAGGACTATGGCACAGAGATTAACTTAGTGCTGTGGCCTAAATTCACCAAATGCTCCCCTTGTTTTATAATAATTACGGGTATACCTCCCCCCCCCTCCATAGACGAGTTCAAGATGTGTCAGAAACCATTTTCCCCATTCTGTACAAAACCTCTCTTCGGTGTACCAGGTTTGGTTATGCCCTTGTTGTTTTCTGATCCCAGCATACCTTGCGTAGTTATCAACGAACTGTTGTTATGGCAACAAGACATTAAAGAACAGGGTTTTTCTTTTTACTGTACATAAATTAAGAAGAATCATATAGATATAGCTGAAGACTTTGAGCAAGGACTTTAACCTCCCCTCTACCCAATTCCGTCATCTCATCTGTACCAAGTCGCATGCAAGCTACTGAAACTCAAGTAAATAGGCCGGCAATAGTCATGTCCTCACGTTTCATCGTAAATTTTCTTCTTTTACTGGTCAAAAGCCCGAAACCTGCTTCCAAGGTTTAGTGACCCTCCATTGTCTTCTGAAACGATTTCCTGTCGCTGGTGCTGATGCAATCTGTTGTTTTGGAAAATCCGCTGATCATGTTACTATGAATCCCCGAGACTTTCTTTGATCCCATATCGGTCTTGATCAAATCTCTCTGTAAGACAATCTATGACTTGACAAATCCGTGGAAGAGGGAGAGGTTCGAATTCTTTCCCTCGCTCTTTTGTCTGTGTTTAAGTAGGAACTAAAAATGCTCACGTTTGAATACTTAGTTTCCGTACTGACGTGATCGCTAGGAATTATATCGCCATGGTAAAAAGTGAATGTTTGTATGATATAATCTTGTACGTAATTGTAATTTGGCACCAAGTGCACAAGCCGTGTATGAGCCTAGATTGATTTCTTACCCAACCCTCCAAAAAGCTCTCTGTAGCTTCGATCTACCCTACCCGGCATCTGAACCATTGCCACAATCCGTTGCAAATAACAGGCAATTCTTCAGGCACCTTTCCATACATAAGCCTTTGACGTTTTCCAGGTAAGCATTCCTGGCTGCAACAAAACGTGCCTCAAAACAATGGCAACTGTTTGTAAATACAGACCTTAGTACGTTCGAAGAACAATTCCCAAGTATAGTCTAGGCCTAAGCAGGATACAATGTCGGCGTAAACTTAACTCGTCTTCTTCGTTTCACTGACGTTCTTCCTCGTCAACTATATATGATTAAATAACCACAAAATTTAATAAAGAAGTCATTGTGTGCTTTTTTGTCTTGCCAAGCTTGACACAAGTTTTATTGTCAACTGCTGCGAAAATGTTGCGTCGAATGTTTTCGCCAGTGACAGTCGACTTGAAAAGCATTACAAGAGATTTGCTCGTTTCTTCGCCCAAGGTATTGTTCGAGGTTGACCTAATTAGCAAGGGAGTTCGTTGACTGGATTTTTGAACGAATGGCCAATGAGAAAAGACCGCCAATTATACTGAATTTATGGTGAGTTGAGTTAAACATTTTACAATGGCAATGCGGTATTGTGTTTATCAGCAGAAACAAAAGAGCTGCAAGGAACATTGTTATCAAGTGCACATCATAACATTTAGTCTTACGAATAAATTCTCATTGCATAGAACACTACGACAAGTTGATACTGGCCAAAGCCAACCGAGGGACAAATGCCTTCGCGTTGACTTTCCCCAGCCCATGATACATCGATAAATGGACAGACACTGAATATTCGTAAGGGGAGTCTCATTGTCACGAATTGAACTTACGTGTTAAAGCATGTACCATATGATAAGAACAAACAGTGCCAAACCAGTTTCTGACGCTTTAAGAGAGGGGGGAACTTCTTATCCCAGCTTCACATTCAATGACTTCGAATTTGATTGCACTGTCTTTCATCGGTTGTTCTTCCTATTTGTACCTTGTGTTTGTTTTTAAACTTTTTTTTATATAATCTATATTTTCATATATATATATAAAGTGGAAGTTTCCATGCCTGAGGGAAAGCCGCCTTCAGAACCGCTTATTTAGTGTGTGGAGGGCGTGCTTTGTTTTCGCCGGAGACAGTTTGCTCCCATTCTTAACTTCCAAAAAGACGTCTGGTAGATCTTTTGAATTGTGATTTGCATATCGACCACTAGAAACAAACGGACAAAACGATAAAAGAAAAACCTCAGTCTTGCTATTGAAAACTGATAAAACATTATTAGGCCCTTCCCATGCTTTAATCTTTATCCATTCATGTGAGCACTTTAAACTGAAACAAATACTTTGGAAAATGTAGAAATGCCTGCCTTTGGTAGTGGTTTTTTGCTGACGAATATTAATGACGTCCACTATAAATGATACAAGTTAAAGCGAGGCTGCAACGCGAAAACGAGACGACGACATACAGGCACCGCGGTTGCAGGTTTCAAGCTTGAGCTGTAGTGGCCTTTGATTCCAGGAAAACCTCTCCAGCACGTGTTGCAGATTGAACAACTATTGCTACCGTCGATACATATATGTATACATATATATTAAATATTCATCAAGCTCCAAAAGGTATCGAATGCCAGAGTTAAATGAATGGGGTAATTCATTAGAATAAACTAACACTACATTGTCTGTGATGTGTATAAAACGATTAGCGACCGAGAAAAAGCCACTGCAAGGATTAAAATCGAAAGAAAACTAGCACGGAAAATTATTCTGCGAATTATTGGATCCACAACCTCTTAAACCTAACTAACTGACAAATGTGCATTCACAACGCTACTAGCCAAGAAAAAGCAACAACGAAGCTTCACAAAATACCATTTCTGGATACCTTCTTGGATACCCTTCTAACATCCGTCTCCAAAGTTGCCCCACCCTTAAAAGCACCTTGAAAATACCAAATGACAATCCTCTGATTGTTGGTGCGAATCTTATTAAATGCACCCAGTATTAAATCTACCTATAATTTTCAGCTCTGCCGCCACCAACAGTCTGGGATTCGATTGGGTATGAATAATTCATGTTTATACAAGATCTCAAGGTAATATTTTATTGAACAGGCAACTTTCTTTGTAGGCGCTTCTTAGCTTAACCTCAACGTAACTTTCCACAAACTAACTAAGGTAATGACAGTCGGACTTTTCGATTACTGTAAACAAATGTGTTCAATTTAGGCCTCTGCAAGGCTTCTTGATATCTTCCAATTTAAGAACAATTCAGAATCAGAATCATCTTGTTTGGCAACAGAAATACGAGCTGTTGCTTGACGGATAAAAGCCTTGCTATGTCAGGTGTCCTAGCCAATTAGGCCAACACCAACAGGCACTGCTCAGTGGTTGATCTGCCTCTGCACGTGGAGAAGGAATTCTTGGTAAGACATTGTTGATTCTGAGCGATCGTCAATCAAATTGTTTACAAAAAGCATTCGCGATCGGCTGTCCTCTCTGGAAGATAAAAGATAAAAAGATATAAGGATAAGGCTTCATGTTCAAGTGAGTCAGAATCGCTAAGTCATGGCGTCGGGTGACACGTCTGTGCGGGCAGAGGAAACCGGAGGCTTTGAACAACAACTCTGCGGCTTTTAGGCTGCTTTACTGATACCGTAAATGCTTTTCCACAGACGGAAAGCTGGTGGCGGAATATAACTTGCACAAAGCTAAACTCTTTTGTCTATGTTGGTTTGGCATTGCTTCCATGCTATCGCACGTCTTGTGAATTGACGATTCAAACAAAACTGAACTGCATTCAAATTGTCTTTTTTGCCACTAATTGAGTTAACAGTCGAGGTTCACTTCAGATCCTTGTGATTACGTAATTTTACTTTGGAGGACAAGTGGCACCTTCGAAACAATGTTCGAACCTATTGCCGGCTCTATGCAAAAAGCCTTTTGACGTAGATAGGACAACGGTTTGATTATGCTGTGATTGGCTTTCATTGAGAGTGCCAAATCAATAGAGGAAACTGGATGCCTCGTTTTCCACCATCAAATGGAGGCATCCTACACTTCTTCACAAGTGCTTACTTTGACTGCTAGGATTTCAGGCCTCGGGACTTCAAATGCGATAATGGGTGGGCTAATTCCAACAAAATAGCGAAAACCAACCGCTTACAAAAGATAGAATTGTGACGATATTTCCACTTCTATTGTGCTTTCATCAAAATTGGAATCCAATCCAAGTACACGACTATCTATTGCACAGACAAAGGGCCTACTGCAAAAGTCTAGCATGACAAAGTAACACGCGAATGAAACATGAGAAATTCAGAACTAATCACAGCAATGAGTAGAACAACATCATGCGATAGCAAGAATGCTCACTTTTTCTGAATTGGAATTACACGTACCTGAAAACCATAGTATTCGGGTAATAGCATCTATCCTTTTTGAGTTTTTGCAAAAATTTTCGAGTCTCGATTGACATGACGTTGTCAAGTTCTGGAACTTTGCCCTGAATGAATGAAGCAAAAGTCTTCAGATAGTGAAAGTCACGTGTGTGTAATACAGAGCGAACTAGCTGCAGGTTGCCTTCACAGCCAAGCAGTTTTCTTGAATGAATAATAGATGTATAGACGTTTTCTTTGATGTGATTGATGCCTTTTGCATTAATGTTGTGTATCGTTATATCACATTTTTAGTGCTCATGCCTTTTCCTGATGAAATGAAGTTGAATTGGAAAATGGTTTTCATAAGCAAAATTTGAAGTTACATTGAAAATAAAAGCTGGAACTTGCGCAATTACTATAAATGGAAACATAAAACTTTTTGATCGGCTGTTTCGGTAAGCGCCAGGGAAATTTGACAAACAAAGCATGACAAATGATTGAAGTGACCACAAACCATTGTCTCTGGAAGATCCTCGAAACTGTTGTAGTTGAAAATATTCTGAATAAGGTCTACTTGCGCATTTTTGCCGATGAAAAGGTAGATTGCCTGAAAAAAAGAAAATCTTTGATGACAATAAGTCATACTGGCTACAAAACTGAGGCAAAATTATTCGTGTTGACGAAAACGTGAAAGTCTCTACAAAAATTTAACCTGCAATCTCTCTGTATGAGTAATACTGCTGAAAAAATTCTACAAACCTTTCCACAGTCCATTACAAATATCCCTTGCCGATTCAGTCTTGCTCCAGAACAGTTGATAATTGCAGGATTGTTGGAAGAGCTGTCAGACTGAAATGACATCGAAAGGGAGGATAACTAAGGATTTTTCTGTAAGAACACGCAAACTGCTCTTAATCATTTGCTTTAGACAAACTTTGAAATGACAGCAGCCAGCAAGTATGGAGTGAGAAAAAGAAAATAATATCGATTTAAGGAAATTTGTTAATTGTAATTTTGGTTCGTTCATAGTTCATGCCGTTGGACTGCAGTTACAAATATAGACATTCTCTCCACAAAAGAAGCCCTGATGATCATGCACGCGCCGCTTGGGTGGCATGCTTTCGAATGCTCCCCCGTCCACTGGTGACATGTACCATACACCTTACATACATGAGTATAAAAATCTTGTGACGCTGGTACGGGAGAAAACTGAACTTACATCGAGGAAAAGGTCGGTCAATGAAAACATCCTGGGGTAGATGGAGACGATGAGGTCATCGAGTGGGAGGGTCTTCAGCAGCAAGTACGAGTTCAGCCTCGCGTCTAGCGTCACTCCGCTTCCGAGCCTCATGCCCTCCTGCAAAACCAGGTTGATGTGTTAATTAGCATGCACATTCGAGATAGTACTTTCAGCAATGATCATAATCGAGACTAAAGGGAAAGATGTGAGCTGATTGGTTATTGTTCTGACCAATCATTTACATCATCGCAGACAGATAACTAAGAGCTGGTCCTTGATAAGTTGGGGACTGCTAGGTAAATAGAGCTTAAAGTTGCTCATTTTTTATTACAAAATCGGCATTAGAAAATGGGAAAACTTCACTATATTCAAATAGCTTTACAGTCTAACCTGAAGATTCTATTGTAAATAACAAACTGAAAAGCTTCAAATGACAAATTCAATCGACTGACAAATGCATCACTAAATAAAAACACGATTGAGGCAACAGAGCGTGCTGTTTTGACGACGTGTTTTTCAAAGGTTCGACTTACGTATTTCAGAAGCCCCAGGCAGAAGAGGGGCAGGAGCCTCAAGCTGGAGGGGGCCAAGAGGTTGGTCGTTCCTCGTTGCCCGGACAGTTCTGATCGATATACTCTCAGACAATCTTGACAGGCATTCATAACGGCCTAGAAAAAAATGTAATCAACTTTAAGACATTGTTCTACCACAGTTATCAAGAACATCAATTTAAACAGCAAAGCATTAAAATTGCAGATTCTTAATAAGTTGGCGATTGCATAAACGCCTAAAGAACCTTTTGCGTTTTAGTCCTCGAGAACTTCTTATGTGTATTGCATCTTGCAACTATTTAACAAAACTGCTCAAGATCCAGAAAAAAGATTATCAAGGCTTGCTTACCATAATTTAACTTTCACTGACCAGTGCATACTCATTAATCTTATTAAGGTTTTTAAAATAAATTTTGCTTTAAAGGTATTTTTAAATGCTCAAATTAACATCGCGTTAAGATCGCCCTCCCCTGAGGTTAAAAGTTACAGAATTCTACAAAATAAGTTTAACATTTATAAACACACAACTGCCGGGGTCTGTTTAGCTCCCGTTTGTTAAACACAAAAATAAGGATGGGAGAGAGGCATGGCTAGGGTTATGCTATAATTCATTCCGTATTATTGCACACTCTTGAATTGAACAGGGCCTACATAAAAGGAGCAACAGGGCCTACATAAATTGATAAAAATGCCACTGTATTTCAAACTAGGCCATAAACAAGCAAAGATCTCACAAATGGTTCCAAAAATATTGAGCAAGGAAGACGTACCTCTCGGGCATCTCCAAGTGAAGAGGTTAGACATCTATCAACAGCTGTGGAGGAAATGCAAAGATGCAAACGTTAAGAAATGCAAAGTTGCAAACGTCAAGATGTAAGTTAAGTCAGCAGATGATGATAGCTGTTGAAAATCGGATTCTGAAACACATTGGTGTGGCCGATAAGATTTAAGTAAGACCAACGAAGGTAAATCGTTTCGAACAGATCTCATTCTAGCCACTGCGAACGGAATGACTAACATTACCTTAAGGGGCACGGTTGATTGCAATCATACATACATGAAGTCATACAAGATAACAAAACAGGCAGGCAGCTGTAGTAAGCCTCAAATAAGAATGAAAAAGACAGTCCACTATTTGAGGCATTGACCTTTTCAGAGGCCAATCGTTCTGAAACACGGAATTGTATGGTAGTGTGACCAATCTTTCTAAAGGCCGTTTCACGTCGCTTGTACGTTTTGTACAAGTACTCATCTGCGGCTGAAAAGAATCTTGCTCAAAGCGCAATCAGAGCTGAGAGAAACCATGCAAACAACATACCCATTTTGCTCAACAGTGATGCCATCGCTTGTTGGTCGGCATATGCATAAAGGTCACTGAGCTTGTTTGTGACTGGCAGGGCCAGCGTGTGCACTCGAATCCTTCGCTCTCCTGCAAATCAAGAGGACTGTTATCATCCACATGAAACAGACTAAGATGAGGGTGAAACGGGCAAGAAGGGAGGGCATAAAAACAGGTAAGAGGAACCGCGCCATTAGATTCATGACATGCGGACGTGGCCTGAACCTCCAGCAAAAAGTGCCAGTAGTTCGCAATGATGCCTCTCTATCTCTAAGCTACGCATCAAGGTTGCGAATTATTATACTAAAAGGAAGATAACAAACGCAGAATCTCTGGGAAATGCAGGCTTGGACTATTGGTGTCTTTTGCTTTCTAGTTTAAAGGGCGATTCTAAAGCCGTGGAATACGTAATTAGTTTTCCCATAACCATAAGGAGCTACTTAACACATTGTATAAAACCAAGATTGGTTTAAAAATTTGGTGGCTTCTATCTTAATCTGGCTTGCCACCTCTTCCTTCAGCGGTGAACCAAGGACACGGGTATGAAAAGATCAAGGTGAAGAGAATGTCATGGCCTCTTCAATTTCTTAGAATTGCTTGTTGAATAGAAAACGGTTGCTACAAACACAGAAAAGCGTGAATGACAAGTTGTTAATAGAGAAGCTTTGCATCGGCATCTCTTCGCATCTGAATCAAAATTGGTAAAGGTACTGCAGGTTCAAGTGTTTGGAAAGGATTGCCAATCGACGATGCTCAAAGCATCCACTAACACAGAATGCTAGAGGTGTGAGACCAGATGTGCGACTATGAAAGGATAACTGTGCGACTATGAAAGGAACTAACCTCGTGACGTCGTGTACAGGAGAGCGGCCTGGAAACAAGCGTACTTGTGATCGGCTAAGTTCTCTTCTATTTCGATTTGCATCGAAAAACTGTGGTCAGGGTTCACATTGGGCAGCGACAACAGGTCAGTCGAGCGGACAAAGAAGTTCCCATGGAACGTGTGGATGTTTAAACCTGCAGCGAAATAAGGAATTAAATACATGCAGAAATATTGGTTGGCAAAGAGAAGTGTTTTGTTGGATATAGCGTCGTTGGAAAGGGCGTTCTTGAAAGGTGACCCCGAGTACAGAGTAAATACAAAGCCCACTGGTTAATACAATGATATCACGCGTGGAACAAGAAAGGAATGGGAATTGTATGTCGCCATTTCTGGCTCGGGTGCATATATATCAACACGTACCTTTGGCACATCGTGTGCGCATGACAGCCTCGAATCCAATCGGCCGCGTTAAGTAGTGCCTGCAAAGCCAACAAACAGCACAATTAAACATGATGTTGATTGCCAATCAAATAATCAGCTCACAAATGATCGGCAATCGAATGATCAGACCGCTAAAAATTATCAGTCTTCAAATAATGAGCTTGTACATGATCAAGAATCGATTTGAATCGACATCTTGAACCATCCAGCCCACTTTATTTCCAAATTAGGAATTTAGCTCCTATTTACCAATATAGCAAGGTTGGGTCTGTTAACTTGAAATTTTAGAATATAACAAATGAAAAAAGAATTTTGCGAGCAGTCGTACTTGTAATCATTTTCAAACTTCTCCATCGCCGCCTGATTCTTCGTGGCGTGGAAATCAGGAAAGTAATGCACACATCCACTTGAGTATTTCGAGACACAAGCTAAAATCGATACATATCAGATATAGAGCCCCTAAGAATATAAGCGCATCCCTTGTAGACTACTTTCATATAAAAACGGGTCCCTTCCAGTTACCTGCTGTTGCTACGCATTATTGATAAGCAAGCACCTAACAAGAAAAAATCAAAATGATCTGTCCAGACCTGGCTTTGAAAAACACGTGGACTTTATTTTTGCTTATGACCCTCTCGCCAGGTCCTTCCACGATGGGCCTTTAATGCTCAGATCAGTACAATGTAATATCATCCAAGTTACTGGCAAATACTTGTTGATAAAAGCATGACTTCTAACGCTTTAATTGTGCCTGAAGAATGAAAAGTGAAGACGATCAGGTAGCTAAAAAGAGGCTGAACACATACAAAGCGAGGCCAGGTCGACGTACTGCCCAGTAAGAACGAAAAGGTCAATTGCTACTTGGTCACCGGCACAGTCTAGGGAAAGTTTCTTGTAGAAGTCGGTGGCAGGATTCAGCTTCTGAGAGTCCTAGAGAAAGAGTCACAATAGAATAATTTCACAACAACATAATGTTTTTAGAGTTTGAAGATCATTGGAAGTAGGATTTACTAGAAATTGACATGAAGACTTTGCTAACACGGGTTGCCACGCCAATTCTGAAATTTATGTAAAACTAATATCGTCCATCGAATTTCGTCGATACTAATGTAGCTTAGAATATGCTACCATAAAATGTATGGCCATTAATGAAAAATCAAGGGAATGCATTCTGAGAATATACTAAATATCAGAGCATTTAGCGGAGATGCAACACCGGGGATGCCACAAAAACGAACCTTGCCACTCCCTGACATGTTCGACAACTCCCTTCTTCCGAGTTTTCCTGGTCCAATTGAAGGCAAGCAAGTTTGAAAAACAGTGATTCGCCCACCGGTTGCCGACTGCAAAATTAACATGTGCAAGGATCAAACAACTTTGGATAAAATACCCTTCGACTTCAATCTTCTATAGTAAATGATTGGAAAAAAGCAAAGACAGCAAAACCTGTTCACATATGCTGGGGCAGAATCATGCTAGCCAGGTCCTCCTTCTGACAACGGTACGTAATGAAAGCAAATCGTGTAAATGAGTGCAATACAATACAATGAATGAGTGGGATATGGGACTCACAGTGAGCTTGTGGGCGACCTGCATGGCTGCCCCGGTTGCACTCTGCACATCACTCGTGTCTGCGAACGACTGTGGCAGCGTTTCCAGAAACTGGATGACCATCTGAAAAGCGGAAACACGAAGCCATTACAATGCCTGCATTGCAGCGCGCAGTCTCATAATCATTCACAATCGTCATGAGATAAGATTATTATCATAGGAGGTAATTCATCACAGCAACAAAAAGAATCGATGACAAGAAATAAATAATGAAACCAAATTGACATACATCTTTGTTTTCCTTGAGATTCACTAGGAGACCTTCGGGTGATGGTATAAAAATATCTGCAAAAAGCATAACAAAATCATCTCAACAAGGCCTTAAAAGAAGGAAACAAACTTTAGAACTGGGATATTTACAAAAAATCAGCCACCAGTACAAGAGACGTGAAGACAGTATCGGTGAAGAGTGTCTTTGTGTACCAGCTTATCTTGACTCAGTGGAGATCTGGGGAATCGTTTACTTAAATTGCAAATGGAATCAAGTTGCAACATGAAATAAAAAGGGACTGACCATCAACATCTGACATTATGAACATTTGTGGCTGGGTTTGTGTTGCCTGCAACAGAAAGTGAAACAAGGGCAATAAGTTAGAATTAGACCGGCTGAGTTTGTAGTATTCGTTGTACTCGAGAGAATCACTTCCAGGGGGGTTGCCTCTTGGGTTCAGCTTGGGAGACAACGGCTCATAACAAATGCTGTGATCGTACAGAAAAACAGTAAACATCTCTACAACCGTATAATACTCTATCAGGAAGATGAACTACAAAGCTCTTTCTAAATCTAAACATTGGAACATGCGAAGAAGCTTCTAATAAACAGTAGCAAAGAATCGGCCTTTACCAAACAAACAAAAATACATCCGAATTGATAAACAATGACACTTTACCTTTAGACTGTAAAAATGAATGGAGCTATTAAATGTGATGAAGCCGATCATGGTCCTAGCATCACCAGGGATGTTGTCCAGATTTTCCTTCAGAATACGACATGCCTGGGACAGGTATCCTACAAACACGTTAAAAGATTGGGATCAATCATGCCTTCACACCAAGAAGGATACGTAATTAAGAGGAGACTCAAATATGATCTTCCAGTAGCGCATAGCGACAGTCGTTAAAATCTCGAGAGCAGCAACTTTACGGGTTTCGACATGAAAATTGGAAGATTCGGAAAAACAAAACCATACCTGTTCCAATCGCATTGAAGGATACATCAAAGGCAAATAAAAATACAGCCGGTTGGGGAGGTCGAAGCTGTTAGAAAAGAGACTGAAATTAGAGAAAAACTGCAAGCAAAGCTGATTGGCTTCCAGGAAGCACACAAACACTGGGGTGCTAAAAGACATGTTGGAGCATATTTATTTAAATATTACAAATTTATTTATTCATTTATTGATTTATGGGCTGCTTTGGAGGTTGAGCTGCTTTGGAGAAGTGATCAGCCTTGGTTAAATTCTTAATATTTAAACTGCCGTCCACAAAATAGCATATTCAATCTTGAAATACCATTAGAAAACTGTGACAAAAAGTTAATACAACTCCGCGAACAGCGACTCTTAACCTTGTGTCACGCAAAACAGTATAAAAAAGCACCCAGTGGTAGAAGGCTGATGGAAATTATTTAAGCATGCAGCATGACACTCTGTGAATGGATCCCAAGGATCTAGAATTTTCCACTGGGCTTCCAAACATAAACCCAGAGCAGAGATGACGCAACACCTGCATCTTTTTCATTTCTTACAACGTTCAGTATTCATCAAAACCATGAAAGGCGTCAAGAACTTACCATGTACTCTGAGGGAGCGACAAATTCGAAAGAGGCGTAGTTCAATTCCGGACGTTTTCGTGGGTCAATGAACGCTTTCGTTATTTGATCATATGACAAATCTGATGGAACTGAAAAGCAAAATACCCTTTAACAACAGCTCCAAGAGCTTTCTAGAGAATGGCCTAAATGCTGAAAATTCGTAAAAATTCCCTAGTTGAAAAACATATTTTCAAGTGACAGAACCAACGAATGGTGACAAAGAATGTGAATTGTTAACATTGAATTCTAAAGGAACCAACTAGTGATGTTATAAAACAAATAAAAAGTCGCTAATGTCGTGTTTGAAGCCTTCGGATTGATTCTATGCTCACAAAAGAAACGCAACACTAGAGAGCAATAAAGGGGAACAACAATGTTGGGGTAATAGGGAAGAATGACAAAGTTGTGAAAAGATTAATAGGGTGGGGGTATAAAAGAAGGTTACATGGCTATGTATCAACGAGGTGTTGTAATGGGGGGAGGGGGTAGTAGCGAAACACTTACTGTCGTTTATTCGAAAACAAATGTTGCATTGCCACCTTCGCTGGTCGATAACTGATACAAAAGGATTGATGTAGGTTCGGCAGGACTTGCAGCGAGTGATGACAGAGGACGTGATAACCGGGATGTTCTGGAAGACAAAAAGGCAATACGAGAATGAATACGCCTCGACCACACCCAGCCGCCAAAGGAAAACCGAATAAAAAGGGTTGGATATACCATATTCGTACTGATTTGGCTAGCAGAAAATAATGAGGGGACTAAAGTGGAACGTTTTCGCAGAGTTTTCTGAATAACTGTGTAATTGATGGGTGGTTAAATAATGTGTCAATGATGTTGCTGGCTCCAACACCGAAGGAACCCATCACAAATTGAGAAAAACATGAGGCAAATAAAAATGTCTTTCTACAACTTGAGACATCTATCAATAACAGCAAAAGTCATTAAATGATCACAGAAAAAGGAATTAGTCTTTCAGTGTTTTTTACTAAGTCGATCGGCTAAACTACGACATAGCAATATTAATTGAACGGCAATGTTAATTGCAGTTAGCTTCCTCATATTTGATTCCAATAAGACGTGAATTTAGCTATGACACTTGTTTCCGTTCTTTACCATCCCATAAAACATTAGTCCCCTTTTGATGTGAAATTTTCGCAGAGAACGCACAAGCACTTCTGGCAGAACAACGCTTAAAGGGGTGAGGGGGCCCAACTTCCTGCTCAGGTCGAGATAATACGCATGTTTATAGCTGAAACAACTACAGTGATAAAGAAGCAGGATGTACCGATACTGATCTGAAAGGTTGAATATAAAGTCCAAACGGTAAACGGCTTTTGCTCAGGAGCGAAGAGGTCTCTGGGACAGCATTGAGGGTTGAACGAAAGACCCTGAGGAAATGAGAAGAAATTAACTGGGGGAATCGAAGAAAAAGAGTTGAAAACTGGCACAAAAGACAACCGGGTAAGTGTATTTCGAGGCAAAACAGCTTATTAAGTAAAAACGAATGATTATACTAATGTGAATGGTAGCAAACGAAGTCTGGCGCCAACACAAATTGACGCATGAATAATGAAGGAGGATATTTTTTATACACCTGTCGGGAAAAATAAACGATAATGCATATTTACAAAGTGTATTGCCGATAATTCATGCAAACGTGGAGTCCGAGACTTTCAATACAGCAATTGTTACAATCTTGTTATTTGGCATATACTGAATCTCAAATTCCGAAGGCAAGAAGGGACACTTCAGACATTGTTAACAATGACAAAGAACTCACTTCGAATCCATCGCCTTCCTTTTCATGTCCTAAAGAATACACAACATCATGAAACAGGCATTTGCGAAAATTCGTGATAATCTCCCAATGACATAAGATGAACGACAATAAACAATGAAAATCAAATAACGAAAACTATTGGCAAAACTTGAACAGGGTAAATAATTAGAGATGGACAAAAGGTTAGTTCACGGCATCACAACGTGACTTACATACCTCACTCAGCAGCGGCTGCGGAGGCTCGATGGGAACTGGGGGGACGATGACTCTTCTTTCCAGCAGATCGATTGGGTGAACATGTGATTGCTGGAAAAGTGTAGCACGTGATGAATCATCAAGAAACGTTAATGCAAAGTTTACGCCAACCAGAGCCCAATAGCAGCCCTAGATGCCCCGCTTTACCCCAAAACGGAACAGCAGTTTCTCTGATTGACAGAAGAAACACCCGAAATGGCAGCAAGTGGAATCCCGGTAGCCCGGCAGAGTATAGCCTCTATGTGGCATCAGCGATTCCGTGGCATTCTGGGAATGCAGGGAAATGATGCTAAACGAGACAACACTGGAAAAAACTAAACATTCAACAAAGAAGAGGTGCGGGTGTTGGCTGAAAAAACATAGAAACTCGTGAAATCTACAAACCTCGACAGTCAATCTTCCGAATGAATTGGCTAGCTGTGGCATGCCAGGCTGTAAAACGAAACAGAGATTCAAAAGATTCGATAGATGGCAGTGGCAACATGATTCAATGGAAAGAACCAATACAAAGCAGAGTTGGTGCATTGCCCTAATCGGTACGTGCACAAACTTGCACACTGCAGTTGAAGACTACCTATCGTGTTGGAAGAAAGGTTGCAGTCACCTATCATAAAGAACTTTCATTCTCGCACAAGGATAATTACAGTAAAGCAGCGTGGTGGATAAAACACATCGCTGAAATCGAGTTAGAGTCGTGTTCAAATCAAAGACTATGGAAATCGTACAGCCAACACATTCGGCAGAATCAACCAATTACATGCTTTTTATTGAAGTATTAGATTCAAGGATTTCGAAAGAAATTAGATATATCGAAAATTACAATCGCATTTTTCGACATTCTTTGATGTTCTCAAGGGGGTTTTTTAACAACGATTGTGAGTTTCCCTATTCGCACAAAATTTCCAGGATGGTCAAGAGTGCCATTTGTTTTTATTCTTCCTACCCAACCAACAAGGTTCTAAGGGTACACACCGCAGGGGCTTGCTCCATTTGCTGACCAGGAGCATTCATTTGCTGCCTCTGCAGAGATGGCGATTGCATGCCGTATTGATTCTGCATTGGTCTGCTTGGCAACGACTGCCCCGGAGGAGGAGCTGGTTGCTGAGGATGGGACACCTGCGGCGCCTGCGAAGGATAGTACAGTCACGTGATTAGGTAGCCCTCTAATTAGAATCTAACTGATGCTATCTACACTCCAAACAATCTCAAACCAATCCTATTTGATTAAACAAGAGAAACTAGACAAATAGGAAAATTCTTCGAATGGAATACAGCAACAGAATACTTATCCATGAAATATATTTTACTAGAAACAGAATAAATCTACCAATCGGTTCGCATAACACCTTCAAAGTTTTCTGATCTCATCCCTACAGTGTCACCATTACTTAATATGAGGATGATGCTAGATTCATTAAAATATGGTGAAAAAAATATTTTCTCATGATAAACTAAAATTTTTTATGAATGAAGATGTGTAATATTTGAAGCATGATGAGCAAGGATGATAAATTTATACCGTTGTGGGGTATTGTCTCCTGTGACCACCTGCTGCAGGATGGATGTGGTTGTCAGCCTGAGCTTGCTCTAGGGCAAGGAGGGAAAGCGCGTTTATTAAAAGTAAATCCAAAAGGTGCCTTGTACTTATTGGAGACCTATTGTCTCGGAAATTTAAATAACTGGACTGATTCTGAGTGTCTTATGTTAAAAAAAGCAGCTACATTCTAAAAAGAAAACTGCTTCCAATGAATCTGATACACAGCAAAAGCACCCAAATGATGTCAAATGATAAAAAACAGTGGATCTCAATTGGGAAAGGGATGGTTAAATAGGGCAATAATTTCAATTTCTGCATTCAAAAATTTTGTTTGAAGAGGCAAGAACAGTTGCCAAGGGCAAGAGGGATAGAAATCGTTTGAGGTAAACATATGGGTACACCAAAACTGAGTTTGATACTATTCAGGAATCTTCAGAGAAAAAGAAAGAAGCATGGTGAAGTTCATTGTCAAGGACATGAAACAGGATATGAGAAAATTGATTCCTTACTAGATAAACAAGCTTCAAGGGAATGTAGATTCGATAAAGCTTATGTCAACAAATGGGAACAAGATTACCTCTTGTTAGAGCATGCAAAAGAAGTCCTTTGACAAAAAACGTCCTGCAACTGGACCCATTACTACTATTCCAACCAACAGCCTTAGGGTCAAAATACCTGAACATTTTTGTTTGAAGAAATTTCTTCAATATTTTACTCTTACCTGAACAGTTTGATTATATTTAGTGTCCAATACATACTGTAGAAAAAGCACCTTTCAAAACATATTGCAAAAACCTATGATCATGGGATATGCAAACTAATTACAACCTGACATCTACCTCTCAATTTCATACCTTGTAACTTGTTATCATCACATTTCGTTCAATTTTGTAAACAAACATTTGTCAAAAAACAAAAACTCACAAACCTGCAGAAGTTGGTGGCTGAGAAGGCTGTCCTAGTTGCCCAGGGGGCGGAAATGCTTGACCCATTCCTGGTGATGTTAGTGGACCTGGTTGTCTAGTTCCAAAACTCCCAGGTTGCCCTGCAGCCATTGTGTTTTGTGATGGCTGCTGCATCCATGAAATGGATTCACTGTCATAAACTTGACCATTGCCTTGACTACTTGTTGGTGGCTTATACAATGGCTGACTAAGAGGATTCGAGGCAGGAGGCTGAGAAAGCGGCTGAGAAAGAGGCTGTGATGGTCTTGGTGGAGCAGAAAATGCCACTAGAGGTTGCTGTTGTCCTTGCGTTGAAATGTGCCTAATTTGACCATTTTGTGCAAGGGGTTTCTGCATTGGGAACTGCATGCCATGACCAGGGTTGCCAGGTCCATTAGACATTGGAGGAGGACCTAAGAAGATAACACAATATATCATAATCATCATTTTATTTATTCACCTAAATTGCAACCTTGGATGCCTAAACTACCATCTTGAATTTTGTATGCACTTCAGCCAACTTTAATGGAGTTTTGACAGCACCAAATATTTTGTTTTACATTTACATCTCAACACAGGCTAAGACCAGAATATGTGATATGATCACGGTTTAGGATAGTTGGTAGAGGACTTAAAATAAAATTTTGAAAGCTCTATCCTTGCTTTCCCATTTGCTCTCATTTTTTTCTATAATCTTAATACATTGTGTTTTTTATTCTTCTATTTCAAACCAGTTAAACAAACCAACAATTAGATATTCATTGCCAACAAAATTCACTTCTACAAAACTTCTATGGATCTAACTTATATTTCTGTCTCTACATTTGTGGTTAATGGCTAGATTTTTTGCTGCTCTTGAGAGGTTGTTATAATGTTAATATGGGATAAAATAAATTCATTTATTTGACAACACCAATTTCATACATTATAAGACAATTTCAGGCCAAAAGCAACATTACAAACAAATTAACCCGCTTTAGGGTTGCAAAGCATTATGATATCAACTGAGATTCTATTGCCCAATTTAACAGATTGAAGAATGAGGGCTGCTATCACTTTTGTCTATATTTCTTGTCATTTTTATGTCTCCCGTATGTCTGTATAACACTTGCATTCAAACTGGCACTTCCTCATAGAAAATTCCAACATTGCATTGGAAACTATTACTGCAGTCCATTTGAGGACAGCACTGATGAGAACCTAACTGACCAATTTTGGGGACTTAATTAGCACCATCATTAACACAACAACATTCACAAATGCAATACCTTCAAAACAAGATTTTGTTACACAGTTTTTTCATGCATCAGTTTATTAGATGCATATTTCAGAACAAATTACTACAAGGCCCTTCAGGGTGACTAGGTATGGTTATCACCACTTTAATCACCATCTAAAATTCAGTGACATATTCCTTATGATTGAATATATTTGTTTTGAAGCACAGACATAAAATTTGAGACCTTTCAAAAAACATAGAGATGTTGCTGCTTTACACTTCCTGACACGAACAACTAGCTTAGCCTCTATTTTAATGAATATTTTGCTTTTAAGAATTATCCATCAGAAAAAGAACTGGTTCTAAAATTTGTTACATGGCTTGGTTTCAATTCTTCGCAACAGAGATGACATTGCCATTGTAAAAGTTTCGCCGGACACTTACAATCCACTATACCCTCCTCTTACATACTTCCTTGTCAAAAACTATACAATGCAGTCTCTACCTTTGTCTGCTGGATATGTGCATGGAGTAAAAAATGATTTTCTAACCTGAGGCTTGAGAAAATGCTGGCCTACCGACTCCACCAGGGGCTGAAGAAGTTGAGTATGGATAGCCACCTTGTGGGTTGTTGAACGGGTAAGACATTGTATCTGTTCCTTCGCCAAAAGCACAGTATCCTGTCAAAAATTCATTTCTGACAAAACGATTGATAAACTATAGAAAATCTAGTCCCCTTTCCTTTGAAAACATATAACACTCTTTATAGGAGCACCAAAGGCCGATTGCCTAAAGACTAGAACCCAGTTCACATTTTGGCGACGCGACGTGGCAATGCTGTGACGCATCCATCATGCATTGTGATGGACACAGGAGATCAGAGGTCGCCAAGAGACACAGTGCCTAGATACAAAACGGGCAAATCTGCCGACAACAATCAAAGAAATGACACGAAGTTTGAATTCAAGCATGTTTCTCAAAATTTGACAGAATTATCGCAGAATTTCTCGAGCCATTTTTGATTCTTAATGATTCTTAACTGGGAAAAATGGAAAAAATTTTAGGAAACACAAAAACCTTCACTATAAGAATGTCCTTGCCTAAATGCCGACAATAGATGTCCATTTAGGTGATAATGATATAAAAACCGATCGTTCTGTTTCAAGGAAGTGATTTTGGAATCACAAATTTGTTCTAGTCGGCCATCAATATAACCTGTGCTTAATTAATGCTAATGCTTAATATGACCACGGTCTGTACCTCGTGAATGGGGCCCATGCAGCTCAAGAAAGATGGCACCATGTTCGATGTAACATAGATCCCTCGCTTTCCTTTCCCCCAAGGCTCAACAGTCATTCACTACCATTTCAAAAACCGAATTAACAAAGAATGATACACATTCCAATGTGGCATCATGTAACCAAGAGCAATATGATTATTTTCAGTTTGGTTTTCAATGTCTACTTGGAACAAAGGACGAGGCATCAGACCTTGACTTCCCCTTTGTAATGTTTGATTTCAATCAATGGCACCCAGCAACAATTCGAAATGGTGAATAAATTGCGACAACAGTGTGTTTAGAAAATACAAGCCACAAGAAACCATGTGGATACAGCTCGAAGTAAACAGTTGGGTGGACATGAGTGGACATCTTTCATAATCTTATAAAGTACGGCAACCGAACTACCTGGCCAGACAATTTCTAACGACCAAACAAGTCTTAGTTAAAGCATTGAATTCACTCTTTGAAGTGGCAAGTGTTCTTAATAAATACTCTTGGAAGGTCCACCTCTCTTTTATGCAATGCATGGCTGTCGTATATTGGACAAAAGCTTTGTCGGACAAAAAGGAGTAAATTGGTCAAGGAAACATAAATCTTCATCCACAAATAGACGTGCTGACAATGCTTCTGAAACTGTCGGATTCATATTAAACAATTCTACCTATAAATGGATATATTATAGAAAAATAGAAATGAAAATAAAATCTGAGGTCTTTTTCTTCCTCAAACATAATAAATTAGGAATTTCTAGAAAGCCCGCGAAGCTCTAGCCTCGCATCTAACCCCAAGTCATTTGACATGTTCATTGACACGTGATATGCTCTTGCTATACAATCGAGGTCTTTCCACTGACACACCACTCATACGCGTTATGAAACATCTGCAGCCATGGCGACGACCCCTTTTCCCGCCATCCGTCTGGCACCCACGGCCACTGCCACATCACGGAGCACCGCTCGGGGTGCGGCATCATTGCCAAGTGCCTGCCATCCGCTGAGCAAATCGCGGCGATGCCATCCGGAGAACCGTTGGGGTTAAAGGGGTATCTGGTGGTGCACGACCCTTCATCGTCTACATACCGTATTGGAACGAGGCTGGAACTAAGCAACGTCTCCTTCGCTGCGTCCGATTTGAACTCCACTTTCCCTTCGCCGTGCGCCACCCATATTCCAAGAGTAGACCCCTCCATGTCCTTGAGCATAATGGACGGGCTCTGCTCGATCTTCACCGTACAAAACCGGCATTCAAATCGACCTGAATCATTATGAGTCAAGCAAACACTCTGATCTGTACCGCCACTCTTCTGGTCATTACCAATCCAGCCAATGAGCGCCATTAACTGGCAGCCATTGCAAACACCGAGGCTAAAGGTATCCTTCCTTGCCCTGAAATCATCCAGTTCCTTGCGTGCAACTTCATTAAAGAGTGTGACAGCCGCCCACCCCTTTGCCGACCCCATTGCGTCTGCATAACTGAATCCCCCGACAAAAACAACCCCACGAAAATCACCAAGTTTAATACTGCCCGTGCAGATGTCGTGCATGGTGACATCCCAGACATCGAACCCGGCCATCATCAGACTCGACGCCATTTCCCTATCCCCGTTGCTCCCTTCTTCCCGTATAACAGCAACTTTGGGCTTTCCACTCCTCGGCACGCGCTCTTCGTCAACGATCAGTGCCTCCTTTGGCTCGAAACTCAGCTGGTAGTCGGGGGCCACGCGGGCTGCTAAACCAGCTTCTTCTTCTTTCACGCAACTGTCGTTTGCCTGCAGTCGCTCCAGCTGAAAACTAGTGGCCTCCCAAACATCCCTCAATGACGTCATCTTCTCATTCAACACAACATCGCCATTGACGGAAAATTTCACCATCGACGTTGGCCCCTCCCCAGTGGGAGAGCCAACGACCGAGGCGAATACACCACAACTGCTGTAAGAATCAAGCACAGTTGAGACATTCGACTTCAGCACCTCGATAACGATGCCCAGTTCTTCGGCGAAAAGGAAAGGTATTGCTTGTTCTGCATTGTCGTCCATTTCCAACTCGATGTTGATGCCTCGATTTCCACTGAATGCCATTTCCAAGAGACATGTGATGAGCCCCCCATCGCTTACGTCATGTCCAGAACGGATCTTGCGATCTTTGATCAGCTTCTGAGTGGCCATGAAGCCGTTTTTAAACAGCTAAAGCATAAGAATACAATATGATGTAATATGAAATTAAATTGACTTTGATTATCAAAAAAAAAATTAGGGACTCAATAGAACTACACACTAGTTGGAATGCATGAGGGCTCAGCTAGAAAATGGCAATAAACAGACTGCGTCAGATATACTTTATAGCAAATTTTGCCAGAAAGAATAGAAATTGAAATTAGGATCGTTTGGCAGAATGACGTTGTAGATACTACGCCAATGACATGGGACCCAACAGCCATATCGGAGCCATGCACTGAAACCACTGACCTGCACATCGTCCATATCCGGGGATTCGTCGCCGATTTGCCCGTAGACTTGCGCCAGTGCGCTTCCACCAAGTCGACGCGAATGCTTGCCCAATTTCACATGAACAAGCACGCTTTCTTCGCCACTGGCCTTCAGATCCGGCGTCACTGTCTTTGTGATGTCCGGGCATGGCACGTAAACAGACACCACTAGTTCGCCAGGGCATTTCACTACCTCGTCCCCCACTCTGGCAGCCATACTCAGCGAGTCTTTCCCACCGTCAATCGCAATGCCGAGTTCCATCATTGTCTCACACATTGCCTTACAGGTATCGTAGAGGCGGGCTCCTTCGCCGGGGAGCTTTGCGGCCCACATCCAGTTACCACTGCATTTTATGTCCTTGAAGAAATCGGAAGTTCTTAATGTCCATAACTGCATTTTCATCAGACCATTTTTCCTTATTAATGGCGAAACTAAAAAACGTCCATGACTAAGTGATCAGTGAGTAAATACAAAACTAGGAAAAGTAGGGCTAAAACCAAACTATCTTCCAAATTCCTCGTTGGAAAAATTACAAACCCTTCATGGCCAGTGTCGTGAGATCAAATGATCCAAAGACAACTGATAGGAGCCACCTTAATAGCAAATACTCACCTTAACATCGGAGATTTGAGCGAAAACGAGGTTGGTCAAAGCTTCGCCAATAGTCATCCTGGCGCCACAGCCTGAGTCGATGAGGCCTTTGATTGGCTGCTCGCCAATGGCGGTTGCAGCGCCCACCGTATCGAACATAGACAGGGCGGTGACCGCGACATCAGCAACGGGAGTATGCAGCGGACCAACGCACTGCTGCTGTGCAATTAGGCCGGTAACGCAGCGGTCGACCTAGGGGAAAACGGGATTCAACTTGCAACTTATTACCTGGAGCATAACAGTTTTGTTCCCGGATTACAAAGAATTCTTGGTGAAAACGATCATCACATTTGCAGTCCTACGATGTAGCTGAAAAATGTGTTTTCCTGATCAAGTTTATGTAAAAGTAAAGGAAAAAATGATTCCATATTCAATATCCAGGTGTCCATAGAAGAACAAACTTTGAGATGAAGCAACAAAGAACATTATAGATAGCACAAGTAAAATAAGGAAGCACTAAAACTACGAGGGAATGCTTTAAGCACAGATGAAGCAGGAAGGGCTTACCTTATTGGTCAGGTACCTTTTGCTGGCAACGCTAGGAAGCCGGAGAACCCTGTCCAGTGCTTCAGAAACTGTCAAATTTTCAGGAAGTCCAAGCTTCGACAAGGAGCACTCGCTTCTGGTCAAGTAAAATTTCTGAAGAAAAAGGTCATAATTTACGTTCCTATCATGCTCAAGATCGAGTCCAAATAAACTCCTAAAAGGCGGCCTCCTGCTCGTGAAAGGAATCTTCAAATTATTGAAGCTACAAATAACACCGGGAGATTGGTTATTATCAAGTGATTTCGAAAATTAATCACTTTCACATACATAATTGAGAGGAAAAGGCTGCTTTAGATTTATTATATAACACTGTGTTAACGATACTGGTACGAGTTAAGCTTTAGAAGAAATTAATCGCTTGAATGAAATAAGAATAAAGTGGCAAGAAGAAGTCAATAAATCTTGTTCATAAGTTTCTCAAATCAATACAGCAATCGTTATACAACTGTATTTACTTTCGATTACCTCTTCTTCCTTCTAAACAACTTCTTAAAATCTAAACTATGAGGTTAAATCAGTCTCGTTCAAACCATCAAATGATCCTTAAGGTCACACTTGTTGAAGAGGAACATATTGATTCTCACTGGTTAGTGCTTACCTTTCTAGGAATTGAATCGAAAACGACGTCTAAAGGAAGATCGACTGGATAACGCTGTTTTGATCTTTTGGCAACCGGCTCATCTTCGGCATTCAAGTTCTTATCATCGATCTTAGAGCCATTCTGTTCTGTTGCTTTTGAATCATCGAGTACAATCCGGCCATCACCTGCAAGACAACGAACACTTTGGTAAAAAGAAAAGTCGAATTCTTCCTTTATAGGCCGAAGATCAACATTCTAAACTGTGTCCGATCACTTAAGTCGGCGCAAAAAAGCAACACATACGAAATAAAAAAAGTCGTAAAGGTTGGTAATGTGCATTTCATTTCAAACAATTTTTTCAACAATCCATATACTGATCTTCCTCCTTTTCCAGAATAAGCTACTTCCCCTTCTTTGCAAATCCCGTCCAAACATAAATTCTAACCGCACCCTAGTCCCTCTACGAAATGTCTTTCCTACCCGTAATCGTTCCGACGAAAGAGACACCGACTTTTTCCCTCTCCGCGATCTTCTGCAACAGCCCAATATCCTGCTTCTTGACCAGCGCCGCATCGCTCTCTTGGTACTCGGCACCCCAGAGCTCCAACGTAGAGATGGTGGGGTCTCCCAAAGTAAAATCTTTGCATCTAATGATGGCACCAGCGGGGTATGCAATTTCCTTGAGCACGTTTCCTATAAAAAAATTGCCTTTCAGAAAAGAGCTCATCTCCCACCTAAGATAATTCTATCCAGCTGTATATTGTTGAGGTTGGAGTATGATGCCGAGCTTTGGCATTCAATGGTTCCATATGGGTGATGCAGAGTAAGATGGGAATGCACAAATCGGCTATATGAAAAGTCGATGCTCTTATTTCCATTCACTAAAGGCTTGATTTCATCATACAATCAAAAGTTACTTGAAAAGTTAAAATTTGTAACGGATGACCACATTCCTATCAATTTGAAGAACAAAGCAGATTTGGTGCGGATATCAAAGTAAGAGAAAAAGCTATCAAGGGCATTGCTATTCTAAACATCCATAATGTTTTTCTCTTCAGGTCCTAATCCACAGCCTTACCGTTTCCACCAGCCCCTTGATCATGTATACTACAAATTGGATTGTCATCCAACATTTCCACACAGGCTCGTATGACACGATTCAACTTCTGCTCCATTTCAGCGTCTCCTCTTTGCACTGCACCAAAATCCAGTTCCACTGCATTGTCCCCTTGCACCTTAACAGAAGATGCAGCCCCACCGCCAACTCCAATGCGATACACAGGGCCTCCGATCTTCACAACTTCCATTCCTACAGGAAAAGACTTAATCTGTAGAAGAGATAAACAATGCAAAAAGCTGGCAGTGGGATAGGCTTTAACATAAAACGGGAGCTGCTTAGGGCTACAGGTAAAACAAAACAACCACAGTAATACCAGTACAAGAACAAGATTACCTTGTGCTGGCTCATGCTTTTTCAAATGTTCATCTTCAATGCTTCCAACACCTCCACTGAACATAATTGGTTTGATCCACTCTCGCCTCTCGTTGTTTGCAAGCTTTAAACCAAATGATCGAGCAAATCCCAAGATAACAGGCTCACCAAACTTATTTCCATAGTCAGAGGCTCCATTACTTGCCTCAATGGCAATTTGCAATGGTGGAGCAAAATTTCCCGGATATACAAAATCTTCATCCTCCCAAGGAAGGTTGTAGCCTAGGTATAAATGACAAAGAATTCGTAAGTAAAAGCAGATATGTGGGAGGAAAGTTTAGAGATACTCACTGCAAGATGGCAAGCTAATATGAAACTGCTAACAGCTGAGAGAATACTGTCTTGATTGGGAGAAACACAGTTGATGCTCGCACAATGCTGGTGTCAAAGGTTTACAAAGTCACAGCCAAAAGTCATGTGGGCCAATAGGCAAAGTTTTAGAGATCCTTGCTTCCTCCTAAAACTATACTATTTGCTTCATCCTCGCGAAGGGATTAAATCTTCCGATGCGATGATCATGATCTTCTTGGAAAAGATTTCACTTTGAAAATAGTTTCATAACAACAAAATCTCATAACAACATATCTACACAGCAGTTACTTACAACTAGTTTGCCTCACTGCTCAATATAACAATAAATGTACCTGGTATTTTAAGGTTCCCAAAACAGTACCCTGCACTTCCTGCAACTACATGTGCCCCCCTACCAGTGGCATGATTGTCCCTTATTCTGCCACCTGTTCCAGTTGTTGCTCCAGGAAAAGGTGCCACTCCTACAACAGAAAGAAGTAGTTGCAAAGGCATAAAACCTACAGGGGACTTGATATTTATCATGATGTCAATCTATCTAGTAACTTTCATTTGAATGAACAACTTGTAATAATAAAATGTATTCTCCCAAGTGAATACTTTCGGGATGCTGCAGTTTAATAGGTGGATTTCAAGGTAGAAAATAACTTGCAGATTACAAAATACAAACATTAATTGAATAATGTCCATGTTAAGTGAACAAAAAGGCTATGCTTTACATCAGACATGAACAATTCTAATAAATATTTATTAAGCTGTTCTCTGCACAATAACTTGTTACCAATTTTGCTTTTATGTTAGAACTCACAGAAACTCTAGAATTGAGCAAATTCTGGAAAGCAACATGAGTTGCAGGCTTTCAAAATAACACCAACCAGTTGGGAAGTTATGTGTCTCTGCTGTCAAGGTGAAATGTCTTTTCCTTCTTTGGTCCAAAACATATGAGCTTGCTTCAGTTGAATTTGTTGACCTTATTGCCTTCACTTCATAGCCTTGGATTGCACTGTTAAAAATGTAAAAGTAATGTGACAAACAGTTGCAAAACATACTTCTTATGGATAAAAGTAAACTTCCTTGAAACAGATATTTAGTGTTGTTCTATTATCCTTGATGCTAGATAAGAGGGGTTGGGGTGAATAAATTCTTTACATTCCAACTTGGAAACTGGACTTTTTGATTCAATAAGTCTTTTACTTACCTGCTGTTGTCCGAAAACTTGATGAGATTATTTGGGTTGGAAGTCTTTTGAGTTTTCATGACCATGCTCATCAGTGTCTCTGGCATTGAAACAGAATCGATAATCATTTCTCCTTTGAAAAACCAATGCCTACTGTGTTCACTATTCGACTGTGCCAAATCAAAGCACTCCACATTTGTTGGATTTCTGTTCAAAATTTCTGCAAAAAGTTTTGTGTAGTGATCTATGTCCGTGGAATCAAAAGACAACCCCAAGGCCGTGTTGGCTGTTTCAAGTGCACTTGCGCCTTCCTGCAAAACATTGATCTCATAACATTCTCCTGGTTGGACGTCTATATCGAAGCTTTCCAGTGGAGCTTTGTACTCACATTCGGTCATCTTATCATGCAGACAGTCTATAATTTTTTGCTTAAGTTTCTCGTCAATTAGCATACGCTCTCCATCGTTTCCTTTCAAATTCACTAAGTACCGTATCGAGAATTCAACTCTTCTCACGGACTGGAGTCCGACAGAGGAACAAATCGAAACCGCGTTTGTTGAGAATGCAGTCGAAAAATTTAATCGCGGGCCTATCTCGAACATACAAGCCTCTGTGCCATTTTCACTAGGAGAAATCCAAGGTTCTGAAGATAAACAGCTTTCATGGAAACTGTCCGTCAGTATCCATCTTAATCGGCCTATATCTTTTTCCCCAAGTTGGCTGCCTTCCACTTGAATATAGAAACAGGCCTCTGTATCAATTAAGACATCCCGAGCACTGGACAATTTCTTAACCTTCTCTGATGTTCTTTTTAGGTATATCAAGCTTAAACCAGGCTTCTTATAGAACTTAAGAAGTTTATGACTCATCTCCAAAACAACTTAATCCTTTTCTGACAAAGTCAGAGTAGCAGAAAAATTGTTCAAGTTGCTCAAGTTCCAGGTTGACCACGCTGCTCGTCTGGTAGGAAGCAGTATTTACTTCATGTGCTATGCACGAAATGCGAGCAACAACATTCTTGTCCTTGCTTGCCTCTTTGTTACACAAGGTATTTTTCAGGTATCTATTCAAAAGAAAGCCTGTAGAAAACTGTAAAACTTTTCCAGATAAAAATCAAGCATGTCAATTGGCTTTTCATGGTATGAAGGACAACATGTGCAAAACCAGCTGCCATCTACCTAACAGGGTTCTGCTAGAAAGGATCCTGATCATTGTAGTAATGCAATCGCTTGGTTCACTAACGTGACTTATATTGAACTGACTGCTGAGAGTTGATAGAAATAGCTAGAGAGTGAAGCAGAAATGTAGGCACAGGCGTTTTGTTTTTCTTCATATTTAACTCCTTCGTTCATGGAAGATATGACAGCTTTATAATTTCTCATTATAATCTTCACACAAACTAATTTATTTTGCAACAAATCACATCGCGTTTTTTGTCAATCAAAATTTTTATATGTGAATTACACCGCAAAAATGGTAACCATAAAAGCTCTTTTAAGCCCCCCTTTCCATTAGGTCCCCCATTACGAAGCAAAGAACTGAAGTAAGCCCACCTCTCTATTAATCACTCCCTCCTTAGCCAGAGATGTCAAATTTCTAAATTCAAATGAGAAATAGACCTGGCTTTCTTCTTAAGTTGTGCTTTAATGTCTTCAGCGGCCCTTGCAGTGTCGAATCTGTTAGTAACACTTTTTGAGAATAAATATATGATATGCTTTTAGCTAGAAATGGCATAAAACGATGTTTATAGTATTTTTACTATGAGTCTTTAATAAGCCCCTTCTAAGAGGCTGCTTCTTTTAAGCCGCCCATCTAGGAATGGAAAAATAAGTAAGCCCCCCTCAAGGCTCAATAAACCTTCTATGGTATTTTGGGGAAACGTCCGTCAACCATTCAAGGTGCACACGACATCAAAGAAATTCAAATGTCAAAAATATCTTCTATGATTTAAGGTAAGGTGGCTCACAAAGGCGCATACACCCTGCACCTAGCAGTTTTTTTCTTAGTTTACATTTGGTGACTCTTTAGGTCAGGGGGTAAACGTTGACACTTTCACCCCTTCAGCAGCGCGCAGTCTCGATAGATTCCACACAAAAAAGTTTACACCAAAATAAAAAAGGTTTCTTGATGCCCGAGTTTACGAAATGACGATACTCTCACCGACTAAACCATTACCAGTTCGCATAAGTGTACCAGCCCTTTTACAAAGTAGACTTTTAATAAAGGGTTGAAGTCATCGTATATAATGCTGCATTTTCGATTAACCTTTAAATGCTTCCTTGATATGTAACATCACTTTGCAAACTTCACTGTTTGACTGTCCTCTCTCGCCCCAAAAACAATGTCGAACTTCTATACTGAATAGATACTATAGAGGAGAAAGAGACTCGAAATACATAGCGAAACAGAATTTAATGCAACATTGCACGAAATGGATCCAAAGGCGTCCATTTCTTAAGACGTTGGGAATGAGAGAGGTGTAGGGGTGGGAGTTAGGTTAGCTCAACAGGAGGTGGCCAATCGCTGGGAATGAGATGGAAATACAAAACATTATTGGGTCATATCAATGTTCTAAGCAAGTTTTGCAAGTATTTTAGAAGTAATGACTGACTGTTACCAGGTAAAGACCCTTTCGTGGGTCAAACATACGCGGAGCACATGGTAAGTCTGAGTTTTATTAAGAAGATGACGGCAGAGTGGCTGCTTATTGTTATGCACTCATGATGTGTACATATAGATGAAGCAGTCCATATAAATGCATGCTTCGTACTGCCTCTAAAAGAGGCTTCTCAAAAATGGCGACTATACTCGACGTTGCTTTTACAAGTGTTGATGAGGGAGGGTAAATGGATTTTTCTCCTAAAAGCACAGGCTGAAAATGTTCATCACTAGCAGTACTATTACACTGACTGTATGATTTTCTAACCAAATCTAATGTACCAACCCTTTTTTTATTGTCTACGCTTAAATACACAAAGTGATTACAGACTACAGCATGGACGAATCTAAACACTCACTAGAAACGAGCTATCAGAATTTATACAGTGACTGCAGCAAATGGTGTCTTTGGTCTGAATATGAATCTAAAATGGTGTTTGGGCTAAAAAGAAAGAATTTCAAAACATCAGTGAAGGCCTTTGTTTTTTCGCCACTTCGGGCTGACAGCTTACACCTTGAATGTTATAAAAGAACACAACCAGGTCATCACACAACTACAAGTTGCCAAAAAAATTAACAATTTTTTGTCACACAAGGCTTTTTCATTATGCGAGGAACTTTTAGAACGAGCATAAAAAGAATCTAAAAAAGAAACTGGGAAAAGCAGCCCAATTAGCGCCTGATAGTTTGACTCAGCAACGAACAAGCGGTTCGTTGACACAAAATGGATAAAGAACTCATAAAGAAGATGTCGCAAACCTCGCTATAAAGGCCAGAAAGTATTTTGCCATTTCTTTCGGGAAATAGTCCTGTCGAGTGGCATGCTCCAGGCCATTCAAAGGTCCAGATATGTCAGATGCCACCTCAACTTTCTCTTCACTCTGCAAGGAATTTTTTAAAGAAATCTCTAGCTGCCGGTATAGGTCATAATATATGTCATAATACGTCATAACTTTCAAGCAAGGGACAATGAAAAGTACAGTTGTCAGAGGTCCGAGTACCATGAAAAAAGAAGACCCATGAAAAAACCGCACAGCGTAAATGAGGCTTAGCAATGAGAACAAAGCAGAAAAAATGGCCGTCACCTGTGTACAGAGGTGGAAATTGTGGCTTTCAGACTAAATTTAAAACAAACAGATTAACAAAAAAAATCAGCCTCAACAGTCTTTTTTAATCTGGCAATTTTTTCAATTCCGCTTTACAGGTCATTAGGTGACGAAACTGAAAAAAGACAGCGACATGCGGTTGACATTTAACCGTGAAAAGGAAAAATAATTGAACATGGAATGATATCCAATGACCCGGGTGCTTTCCATTTTTAGCCAGCCGGTCGGAACCGTCCATCCCATCGATGTGTTCATCTTAACAGACGCATACAAATTGCATCATGAAAATCAAATCTCTTTACCTTTAAGAGTCCCATGTGAACAAGTAAGGAGTTAACTAAAGCCTTTTGCATGGACATGTCTTTCTTAAACGCTTCTTCGAGTATTGCATCTGCAGGTGAGAATAGGAAATAGAAATATATTCCGAATACGAATCTAAACGTGTAGGCACATCTTGAACAAAAGATGGAAGATGCGATGGCAGAAAAAGCTAGTGAAAATGAAAAGTTTATAGCCAGTGAAGCTTGACAATAAGAGAACAGTCCAGATACACTGGCAATAACCAAAAGAGTCCAAGGACAAATATAATATGTGTTAAAATTAGGAGGATTGTTTTGTCTTAAGGGACTTGCCTGCGACAATTCCGATACAATCTTTGTCGTCTTTTACAGCCGCTGACGCCTAAAATGTTTAAATCCTGCTATACTAAACATGTCTACAAATGAAGGCAACCGAATGAAGATGAAGATGTGAAGAATGAGCCAACTTTTGAAGGCTAAGTACAAAATGTAGAATAATTATCAGCCAACGTAGAAAAACTTTTCTGGCAACAATCTGGATTTTTGAACAATATTGTTTGGTGTGCTGAAAAGCTGTCAGATTCACGAATATAAAAAACGATAGGTAATTACCTTGACAAATATTTTTCCCGTTTTAAATACGTTGTTCGAATGCACCTACGGAAAAAAACATGAAATTAGGGTGAATTGCATTGGAAATACTGGAGGCAGTACCAACTGAATGAACTGGCTGGAGAATGAATTCCGCGAACCTTCATGGCATCTTTGATGAGGGATTTTCTTTGATTGTGCGGGATATGCAAAAGCAGTTTAAGAGAGGGCTCCTCCAGAAACTTCTCAGCATCTTCCGGCGAGGCAACCTGTAGGCAATAGCGACTGATCAAGCACTTTGCAAGGCAATATGATAACTGAAACACTGGCTAGAGCATCCAATTGATAACCCAATGCAAGAGTAGGAGCGAAGGAGAATAAAGCACTACATCATCCTTTCACCTCCGCGTGACCCTTTCTTCTCAAATACACTCGATTATGAAATTGCAGTCGAAATCCTATAAGGTGGATTATCAATGAGACAAAGCAATTAAATCCGACTAATCGGGAGCATGAACTTTGAAGAAGACGACTTGACTTCAAAACAAACAGAATTGAAAACTAGTCTGACTTCGTAGGGGTCTACGTCGTCAGACTTGAGTCAGTCGGGTGCGACTTGAGCAAAACAAACATCAACGCGACGTGACCTAGTGTCAAAACAAACAACGGCAACCATGCTATGAACCTACGACAGTTTGCGCGTTGTCGTTCTGTTGCTTTGAACGAGGAGAAAGCCCAATGCCTTTGATCTCCAACGCAAGGTCGTCACCAAGCGTGTCTCTTGAGACGACCACTTCCTCCTCGTCGTCGTCTTCGTCGCTAACCGGCTCTTCCTCTTCCTCTGAATCTGGTTCTTCGTTTTCTTCGAAGGAGGCAAGGATGTCCTTCTTACCGTAGGATTCCATCTTTTCTATGACGTCATCAACACTATCGCCAAGCTGGTTACCTTTATCAGGGTTGCAAAGAGACGGAATCAATCGAAAGATTGAAACAAAGTGATATTAAAAGGAGGTTGTGATAAACAGGACGTTTTGGGGAACTTAAAAGAGGGTAAAATCAAAAGCGACGGAAGAAAACGAACAATCGAACTAGAATCACAATTCTTCAATAGAGGTTTCAGTTGCTACTCCAATATTTTTGGAATATAAGACCACCAGCCTCAGATCAGCACTTCACTGCACAAAAGATATGAAACGTACCATCCAAGTTGAGGAGCTTGAGATTGTCTCGATGACCAATCGCATCGACAACAGCCATTGCTCCATCCAAAAGGATTTCATTCCCATACAGAATAATTTCCTAAGCATAAAAACAAAGGCTTCAAAGGACTTTAGAAGATGATTAAAACGGCAGCTCCGCATGACAAGGAGGGCAAACTGACAGGAAAACGAGGCTGGAACAAAGTCCGTTAGATCTGGGCATAAGTCGCCTGCCTGACTAAAATAGCGACAGGCAGGTGTCAAAATAACGCAAACAGAGCAAAATAAGATAATAACACTAAAACCTTTCCTAGGGAAAAGCATTGTCACTTTCTACAATGTATGGCCAGAAATAACATGGGATAGATAGGTGATTGCATGGAGCAGATCAATAATAATAATGAACATGATGCCTTAGTTGAAAAAGAAGAAGAATACCTCTAAGGCCGATGCACCTCTCTTCAGCGCAGTGGCAATCGCTATAGCGCCTTTATTTCTTACCAGTGTGTCGCCAAGGTTTAAGACAGTCAAAGTGTTCATGTCAGGAAGGACCTAGACAGAGAAAACAACACTTGCTTCAAATAGAGACACTGCTGCAAGATTTCGGCACCTCGCCAATCGGAAAAGGTCTCCTACCAAAGACAAGTTTCATTTTGTGCTTTATTCAAAATGTGGGATATGGCGAGTCCCTGCTTATGGCTTCATGGTGGACAAAAGGAACTCTTGCTATATCCCGTAAACAGTGTTATATCCTTCTGAATATGAAGATTCCTACAAGAAAGCTCACACTACAGAATTCTCATGACCAACAGGATCACATCTTCATAGAAAGAAAGTTTATTCTATTGCAATTTCATTACTAAATTAAAATACCAAGATCCTCACAACCAACGGAAGAGGAAATTGTGACAAACTTGCAGGCTACTATTGCTTTGAAGAGAAATAGAAATAGAAATTGCGAATTTTAAACTGATTCCCTGCTCTTTACAAACGAACTGGTGCAACCAACGACGGTGCATCGATGAATAAAACGCTGCCTATGGTGCCTTAGAATGCTTTCTACATTAACAATAGCAGCACATTTGTCACTTTCATCAATCACAGACAGACATAAACCAAACATGTTGGTTCAAAGGGCTCTCCTCTCTGCCTCTATGACTCGCCGACGATAAAGATCAAAATCTACAAAACCAAGACTGTCATTTCTAAAATGAAAATTTCTAGTAACATGAAAATCGAGATCTCAACCTTAGCCAGCGCCAAAGCTCCACGAGTTCCAAATGTATTGTCATTCAAATTCGCCACCTTGGTTGAAAAAATGAAATGGAATTTAAAACAGTTATTGGGTCTATTATTTAAAAAGTTTTTAAAGGTTGGTCATTTTGAGAGATTTGTCCTTTACATACTCTTTAGTCTGTGCTCTTAGGAGTACACTAATAAATATATTATATATCAGGTATATTAATAAACATTATATATTATATAGGTAATAGAGCCTATGCACAGCAGATAACATGCCACTCCAAACTTTCTTCTTAAAACACCAAACATTAAAGCGCCTTTGGTGGAAAGTCCTCTGTTCACATTACGAGGCAAACTAAATCCAATATATGGATGACAAACAGAAATCTAAAGAGTATGTCATAAAAGTCAACATGCAAACTGAATAGTTTGTGTTGAAGACGGTAAAAAATTACCTTCAGGCCTTTGTTATGTGAAAATGATTGAACTAGCGCTGTAATACCAGGGTGGTGGATTCCGTTTTGTGGCATCTGAATCACTTCTAAACTTTTCAGCGTCTGGACGAAAAGGGTGTTGCACTTAGCTATTGCGACCTCACTCGACATTCTTACAAGGTATCAGACAATGGTTAAAGGCAACATTAAGCAATGCTTATATTATGCTTATATAAATGATTAATGTTTTGAATAGCCCAAATAATAGGACTGACATTTCTTGGAAAGTTAGTAACTAGCTTTACCTGAAAAACTTCGGATAGGGCAATCGCACCCTCATTCTCCAGACGATTTCTGCCTGATATGAAAACTTTAAGTTTTAATGGCGTTCCAGCGTCAACACTTGATTTGTGGCATTGTAGCAGTGCTTCAGACAAAATCTATCAAAAAGGTGCACAAAAGAAGTGTACATGAAAGGGTCAATAAAGCCTCAAAATTACTGACAACCTGAACAGCCATTTACCAACAGTCTCACTTGAATTCGCTCTATGGGGTACTAAGAATGCAGCAAGACATAAGAACACTGATGGATTGGGCGACTGAAGTAAAGTTGACTGCTCCTTTCACAACAGTGACAAACGTCGCCTGCTCTTTAGGCCTTCCAAATTAATGTACCATATCTAAAGTGTTAAGCAATTTGCAAAAGATATCATGCAATAATTTTTTGGTTTCTTCAATTTCTATTTTCCATTCAAATTCACAGTAAAGAAACAGCTGAAATGACTTGAGGCATGAAGATGTACAACCACCATCTAATCTCCAAAACTCTCCGCAAACAAGCATAGATTTCACATTTCAAAGTTCACTAGAAAAGGGCTCATTATCAGAACATGAATACTCTTTATTAGATCATATTAATGATTTCAAAAGTCACTGACTGTATACAGTTCAAAGATGACATACCCTGCCTCCTCCAATACCCAGTCCATTATTGTTTAGCTTCAGCACTTCTAGAGTGTAACAGACTGGACTCATAAGAAGCTTTTTGATGGCTTTCACACCATCTGGTCCAAATGCGTTATCAGAGAGATCCAGCTCTTTCAGTTTTGCACCAGATTCTATCAAAGCATCTCCCAAAGACATCTCAAGAAAACAACAAATAGCTCAGGCAACACAACATCACTAACCCTCTTCTGGTGGTATTCCCAAGTGCAATTGTCAGTTAAAATCTGCATTCATTGGCAACTTTTTCATTAAGGCACTAACAGTTTGAACTCACTTTGAGGTATGAAGGAGTCACATCTTACTAGGACAAGCATACATACTCTTCAAGATATTTTGTCTTCCTCGTATATTGTGAAAGCTACCTATTGTGAGTACAAAAATTGTCATAAGAAGACCACAGAAGTACAAGAGAGCTAAAACATACCAAGGATGGGGGAATTTCACTTCGAACTCTGCCTGTAAATATATCACTCCAAAGAGCTCGCTAAGAAGGAAGGAAAAATAAATTATGCAGCATTAATTAATTCACTTTGCATAAAAGAAAAATTTCCACCTTTTAAAAGATTGTGTGAAATACATAAAGTTAAAATAATGCTGTGAAACATTCAAACTGGAATTTTTGTTGATGGGCTAGGTTTTCATACATATGAATTTGGTTGTGATAGAAAGGGGTGAAGAAGCTTAAAGATATATGTACAACACATTGAAGATAAAAACATGAAGATGCAACATGAAGAAATTATAGCATATGCTTAACTCCACAAGTAGATGTGAATAATAATCACAGTCAAGTAATGCATGGACTTTTAAGCTACTTACTTGATACTCAGGATGCCTCTTCAGAGCAACTGCTATGCTTTTCGCAGCATCAGCTCCAATTGTGTTTCCATCTAACCTCAAAGCGTGCACTTCCTTTGCCTCATTTAAAGCTTTTACTATTTCATCAGCTATAAATTAAAATTAGAATGTTTTGCAACATATTGTTAAAATTAAAATCTAAAGAGAAAACTATTTCATTGTTCTTAGCTAATGAATTAAAACGCTTAATGTCAATTGCCAGTCAATGGACCTAATGACAATATTTATAAAAGTAAGAATTGATAATACCTCTCCAAATACATATAAATGAACAAGTGCTTTGTGGTACAAAACTTCACAATGGCTAGAAAAAGCGGAACTAGTTTTCGCATTCTTAAAGATGCTGATGTGAAGCTCGGTATGTAGAATGCACTACTCAAAGATTGGAGGATAGAATAAAACAGCATGTTCCCACGAGCATAAGTACCAAAACCTCCACAGAAAGAAAGCAGCTGTGTCGAAATTGTAAATTAATTGTGATTCGGCAATAGGACAACATCTTTTAGAGAATCTAGATTGCGCCAAAACATACAGTCACAATAATTTTCATATAATTTGGCAAGCTAGGTCGTCCTTTCACCTAGGTGTTTTGGAGTCTGTCTATATTTCAATAGAAAATCCCATTCTTTGTAGACAGAAAGAGTTCGTCTTTTCCCTTGGGCTCTTCTAAAGTTAGGTGTTAAGTAAGGCTGATTGGTCAATTATTACAAATCACACTCTCTGCTTATCACCCTCTAGTGTTTTTAATCTGCATCTGGCTATTTATTCGGGCATTTTTTGGTTATCTTCTGAAGTACTTTAAGTATGCAAAAACTAGTTCCGCTTTTTCTAACCATTGTGAAATGCATACCATAAATCCTTGAATTAGCCCCCTGGGGGCTTATTTATTTTTGACATTTTTGGATGGGGGCTTATAAAATTACCTGAAACATGCCACATGAAAAGATAGCTTTTTAAATTTCTTTCTTTTCTAATATAAAAAATAATCCAAGTATAAAGTAACATTTGATTAAGTTACTAACAAAAATATAAATTTTTGTGGTAATTCACTAAAATGCCAAAGGCAACCTCAGGAGTCGAAAATCAAAAAATTGAGGGGGGGCTCATTCGAGGGGGGGGGCTTATTGAAAGTTTGTAGTTCTAGGGTGGGGGCTTATTCAAGGGAGGGGGTTTGGGGGGGGCCAAATCGAGGATTTACGGTATAACTTATATATAGAACAATTTTATATCTCAAAGTGATCAATCTAGTGATGAAACTGAAAGCAGCTAAAAGTGGCAATTGCTTTTGTTTCCTGGAATACTACATAAACCATATTTAGCCCACTCTGTCCAGGTCATTTCATTTTTCCCTTACAACAAGCTGCTTTAAAAATATGAAATCATTTAACTGGCTCTTTTGATGAAGTCTTTCCAAATGTTTTATATAAGTAGAAAACAGAAAAAAGCATTGGCAGCAATCAGACATGAGTTTATTTCTGTTATCTTGGATTTACAATGTTACATCCTAAAGAGTTTCTTGCCATACTCTACTTCAAAGCTTTCTTAGTGTCTGGCTTATTTGATTATCACCAGCACTTATACCTAAGGATATTCTCTAGCTATCAAAATCAAGTTATGTATGTATGTTTACATCAGAAATTATCATTACTGTCAGTGGATCAAAGTCGTAAGTGAAGTGGGCATTTAGCATGCTCACAAATATGCTTACTGACAGAAGGTTTTCCATAAAACATCAGGATCAATTTGATTCTTAAAATTGGCAGAAATGACAAAAAAATGATTAGCAAAAGAAAAAGAAGAACTTATTATGAGGGCTTTTTGAAATTCATCTGATGAAACACAGAAAAAACCAAAGCATGTGTACCGCCACCAAAAGTATGAATCATCCAGTTGGAAAAGAGGATGATGACTCTGCGTGTAGAGATTGCTGACATTTTTTCTGACAATGAAGGGGATGACAATTCTGACTAAAACTTCAAGTTTATCTGATGCGGAACTGCAATCTGCTAGATACTGATTGAATTGAGCCTTGCTCTTGCATGAATTTGAGTGACTTTTATCTTGCTTGCTCCTTTCACCAATTTTATCAGGCTGGCACTTAAAATTTTAATGCTATCACCTGCACAAATTTATTTCTGTGTGCAATTTGCCACATGCTGGTAATTTTTACTACGAAAAGGATTGCATTGTGAGTTAGATCCAAGCAGTAGCAAACATAATTAACTAAATATGTGCAAAATTTATATTATGATGGCATGACTTTGTAAAAAAACGATAAAAAGAAACTTGATAAAAGCCACTAAATATGAATCACATGCAAAAAAGTATTCATTGCTCTATCCTGCCTGATGGTGGTAAGTGTGGTAAGTGTGCCTGATGGTGGTAAGTGATCCTCCTTATACAGAAGATGTGCCTGCGCCTATTGGCCTAAATTAAACAATCAGCCGAAAAACACAAGATACTACACAGTTCAAAAGGTTTCTTTGGTGCATATAACAAAAAAGGATTGCAGAGATCAAGATTATCACCAGGATTTCAGGTCATAGAGCATATGTTTCAAATAATTTACCATCCTCGGCTTTGTCCAACTTCAATCCCCGGCCTGCAAACGAGACCTCCTCCAGAGTTAATGATGCTTCTTCCAACTTTTTCGTAACATCTTGTGTATCGTTTTGGTTCTCGGCCATTTTGCTATGATACTGAATAGAAACTACTTTTGATGTATCTTTTGCAAACAAAGATATGGCAAACAAAGCCTTTTCTATCTGGCAGTTACTAGGCCCAACTAAATTTACCGCCACAAATCTAATCTGTTGTCTAGGCCCACCATGTGAATGTTGCGCTTGCGCAAGGTTGCTCTTCCGCAAACTGAATGTGGTTGTTGCGGACACTATGACGTCTGCATTCATTCATTTACTTCTCCTCATTTTCTAGAAAGATTGCACATGCTACGGTAGTGGTAAAACATTTAACGCAGCATTTTTGGAACAAATCAAATCGAATCTAAAACAAATCAAATCTAAAGCTAAATTTTGTCGAGTTTGATGCAATTTTCTTACAAATGGTTGCCTAGAAGTTTTATGTCTAGAAGCAAGGCATTTTGCAACGTACTGAGTGGTGGGGGAATTGCCCCACCAGGCCCTACGAGTTCCCCACCACTGAAGAGAAAAATACCATATTTGGTCCAAATTTCGGCCATTTTTGTCCGGTGTTTCAAAAGGTTGGTAACAAATTTGGGGGCTCAATCGATGTTGATAGCAATATTCATGTCACTATATTTCTCATTTATCCACCTTGTAACTCGATTCATTGCTCGATTTACCAAGATCTTAGTGTTTCCTTGCATTTTTCAACCATACTCAGGTTGAGATATTGCCTTGAAATTAGCATACCTTGTCGTTTCTCATGTTTTAGCCCATTTTTAGCATAATAGCCATCAGTGCTTGTAGTGTTTCTTGCTCTCAACAAATGAGTCCCCACCCGCGAGTAAGCCCCCCCTCCCTCGAATAAGCCACCACCCTACAATATTTTTTGCGAAGGCTTATTCGAGGACTTACGGTTGTGTCATATCTTAGAGGCGAAAGTCTCAACCCTAAAATAGTTAAGTAAATATCACAGTCTGAAGCCCCAATCCGAAGAGTTCTGTGTCATTCCCTATGTCATTCCTGGCAGTGTAAAAGTGTGGGCCCTTTAGAAAAATGCCCTACCACTCAAAAATCCTTTAAAATGCCCTGTCTAGAAGGCAACAACGGTAAATGTCATCAAAAGGGTACAACCATGGATTTAGTGGTTGGAAGGAGGACCCCTTTGAAGATCTTCGAAGAAGTAGGGCTCGGCCCCCTACTTTTTACGCAATTTAACAGCCGGTCGTCATTATTTGAATCTATGTCTGGCCTACATTTGAATAGCAGAAGCACTAGAGCAAATGGCTGGGTACGTTTTAAGAGATATATCGTAGTTTCATACTCCAGTTGCGTCAAAGGCAGTACATTTTCTTCTCACTGGCCCAAACTTAATTTACCCCCCTCCCCTCCTCCCTTTTGTAAAAACATTTTCCACGTACTTCTACTGGGTATATTTGTATATATTTTAGCGTAATACAAAGTTACATTTCACACGGCCTAAGCAATATATTCATCATATTTTCGAAGAAAATTTGACTTGGTACAAAACAATGAAACGAGGCAAACGGGGCGAGGTGTCAGGGACCACACTGCAGTAGGGGCCCCTTTTTAAAACTGTACGACTTCATCACTAGGTACTAATCTTAAGACTCAGCACTAATTGTTGGTTGTAGGCAAGGCCACAATATTCCTTTCAATTGTAACAAATATAAAAACGCATTGAATAACTTCAATGATACAATGTAGCATTTGAAGTTTATTTTTATATGGGTCAAGTATTAGCACAATGAAAAATATTTCGAGGATGTCAAGGCCACCAGGCATTGAGCTTGGTTTCCAAAATTCCATAGATTAAATAAATTCGATGTTTATGCCCATTGATGGCTATGAGTCACTGTTTATTGTGTAAAATTTTGTTGCAGAGAAATACCTTCAGAATCTGTACAGATAACTGCTACAAAAATAAAGGTTGAACAAAGTTCAGTACATTTCTGGCATGTCTAGACTATTAAAAAATTTAGAATATGGAGTGTCATGTTAAGCCTTCCAGACATTTATACATCTTATCTTGCTTTCTTAAAAACAAAAATAAATTCTAAGTTATCCGTATACTAAAGATTAATGTACTGGTATTTCTATCCATTTTGGTAAATTGGTTTAAAAGAAAAGGTTGTTAGAAAAAAATCTGGAATACCTCCAGCTCTCTAAGTGGCAAAAATATCACAACATTGAATAACACAAAAGTCCTATACTATCAATAAAAATCCGATTAGGAAGATATTTATCAATTTGGCTGTTAAATGAACTGATGTAAGTAGATGGAAGAACACCAGAAAGTGTTGAGGATGTGTCAAATAGGTCTAAAAACAACTCATCTTTTGGTTAATAATAAAAATCATGTCAAGAGTATTGTTTCTTCTACTATGCAAGGTTATGCTGTCTTAGAGGCACTGTCTGGCAGTGCAATTTGAGAGGCAGTCTTTGGAGGCTTTCCAGAAAGAAATGGACAGGCTTTCTCAAAATGAAAAGCTTCAAAATGATGTATATTTGGTCAAAAACAGTGGCAACAAAGAGGTGTCACTCTTTTAAAATAGCATGCACGCAATGGGCCTTAGTTGAAGAATAAAAACCTTCCCTTTGCATGAGTCTTAATATGGCCTTTTCTACTCTGTACTCTGCTTCATTTCACTGTACACTTTATAGAGGAACATTTTATCCATAAAAAGGAATGGATTACTTTTATACAAAATGGCAGAACAAGAAAGGCTAAATAAGTCAATGTATGGCTGTTGTGCATTGCACATACAATATCATATGAATGGACTTGACTAATATAAATTAACAATTCATGTTAAACAGCGTTTTAAATAGCTTTCCTAGTAGATACATATTAAATCCTAAATAAGCTTCTGAAAGCTAGTAATGAAGGCCTTCAATTATTTCTACTAGCCCATCAACATCATTGTTGGAGGATTCTTTCTTGAAAAGTTTTTCAAAGTGCTGCTCATACTTTTCGCATTGTTCACCTGGAGCAAAGCCAGGTTGCTTCCTTAGTCTAATATTTCTTTTCTGGAACAACAGAAATATGGTGTAGAATGTCATATCATCACTTGTGGCAAGAGCTGCTTCGAGAAACTTTCTGGGAGAGGCTGAATCCAGTGTGTCAGTACTCTCCAAATATCTAACTGCCTGTAAAACATGTTGCTTTGATAGGTAAAGTTCAACAACATCCTCCCTGGCACTGGGCACCCTTTTCATCATGTCAAGTGCAAGCTGGAATGCAGGTGGGTATTTGCTTTCAATGCTTATCAGTAAAGCAGCAAGTTCTTTTGAATCTTTGAGAACACTGTATTGGAGAAATTGATGCATCTGATGGAACTGTTTCTGCTCTAAGAACTGGGTGATAAGAAGTTCCTGCAGATAAAACTCTATGGGTATCTGGTGGTAATGCAAGGAGCGAATATACTCTGTAAGCACAGCCATCATGAATTTTTTATTTGTATGCCTTGACATTAAAACTTTGTTGAAGACATTATCAAACATGCTTGACTGGTCAATAACAGATTGGCTTCTGTACCATTTATAGAATTGATATGCATCTTTGGCATTGTCAGTAGGTCCAGCACTATTCCTCTCTGAGCATACTTCAAGAAACTCGTGGTAATAAGTGTTGAGTTTATCAAATACTGTAGCCACTACTCCAAGACTTGTTTGTCGTCCTGGCAAAAGCATTTGCAGACAGACAGACAACAAAACAGGCAAGCTGTCGTCTCGCAATGATAAGAAGTCTACCAGATGTGCTTTGTCATCAATCATATTTACTAATGACTCCATCTTGACTCTCACTTGCCAGAGACATCCCAGTTTTGCATCAATAACGATGTTTGGTTGAAAAACTATCCAGTTGGGGGAATAAAGATCACATAAAACCGGTGACACTTTGGCTCCATTATTTGTGCTTGTACCCTGAAGAAACTGGCATGGCTGTATTGGCAAAGGAGAAAGAACTGGATAATGATATGACACTTGTCCATCATATTCACCTCCTAACTTTATATCAAACATCATTGATGTTTTGCTTGCTTGGTGATGAACCACAATTAGGTTATCAACAACATTTACTGCAAATCTTCCTACAGCTCCAAGCCTTAGAACTGCAGTCTTTTTAGCTGGCAAATCTTGTTGTAACTGGTACAGCACCACTTCAGCTCCTGTGGAGTTAAACATCCTTGGCTGGTTCCTCAGAATTACAACATAAATTTGTCCATATATGTTTGCTAATGTCACATCTCTCACATGAAGACCAGCTGGCTGTGGTGTCCTAGTTGATGCTGGGTTGTCCACTTCAAATTTGGCGAGACGTGAAACGGATCCTGGCCTGAAAATATATGGGTGAATAACATTTCCCATGATACTAGAGGACAAAAGCAATACTGAATTCTCAGCGAGAAAGACGAACCAGTTTACGTTTACCGAGAAGCTTTTTATAAGCTTTACAGAAGGTTTATCCGGAGTTATTTGATAGAATTCGATTCCCTGATTTGTAACAATAACCAGCTCGTTTCGACTTGTCCAGATAAACCCGATAATTTGTGTGGACCTTCCTTTGCAAGATTGGCTGTACTCGCTGCCAGATATTTCCCCATTCTCGAAGTTCATTAGATCTACGCTTTTCAAAGATCTTTGGACTGCTAGAACTCGATGATCCGGCGAAAACTTTATGGATATAACATGGCCTTTTTCAGGGACTTTGAATTCGATATTCGAAGCTACACCTGCACGCTTTACTTGTACGCGGTTGAAATTATCGGCTCTAGACACAGAAAATACCTCCTTATTCCCTTCATCAAAGAACACGTTATTATCATCGGTAACAGGCGGAAATTTCAACGGGTTTTCCAGCAACTCCAGGTAGAAGGAAGACATGTCGCTCTGCCTAAAATGGAATTAAACATTGGACACAGACTGCCTCGCTTACATGATGAAGCTCCTTCGTCGAGCCGCCTTAGCTGACTGACGGAAAACCTGACAAACATAACGCCCATAAATCTCGTGACATTTTATGGTGCATTTTTATAAATTCGAATAGTTTTTGCATTGCACCTCCAGGTGTAAAAAGCTTAGTTGTTTCAACGGGATATCAATTGAAAGTAAACTTTACTTTTCTATTTGGATAATATACTTAATTGTGTTTACTTCATTTATAAACCTTTTGGTTTGTTTTACTCATGAAAGGAAAGTTAAAAAAAGGAACCAAGTATGTAATGTAATAAGAGTTGCGGCAAAATTTCGAAGCAGGCCTGGAGCTATGGGGACTGACATTTGGCGTCTGGGTTGCAAACTTAGAGCTCCGAATAAGGGTTGTGTTATTGTGATGGCAATCGACATTGAATCGCTTCTAGTTTCCTTAGCTAGTTTGACTGAAACTGATTTCGATGAAGGGCGATCCAAAAATTTCAAGCAATTTTTTCAGTAGCGAAAGTTGAAAGTGATTTCAAACCTATGAACTATGAGTTCAATGAATGCCTAGAAAAGGGCGGGTAATCTTCAGTAGAAGAAAAAGCCCCCTCTTTAAAACTGCAACAATATTGTGAGAATTGGTACCTTTTCGCCATTGATTGGAACTGTAAGGCGTAAAACGAACGAACAAACGCAGGGAGTTGTAAAAAAGACTCAGCAGTGCAAGAAAACCAATATGGTCATTAATTAAATCCGAGAAAATGTACTTGCTTTAATCAAGAACATTAACGCGAAATTGAAAAATTGATAAAGTAAAAACATTAAATGAAACAAATATTAAATAAAGAAATAGCCTCAATAAAGAAAAGCCTCAATTATTATCGATGCCAAAGAATGTTGATATTTTGTCCACATGAAAGATTTCCTTGATAAAATCTTGTCAAACTTGGTTAATCGAAACCCAATTTACTTGTTTGTAGGACTGTTTAGCAAAAGCGTTCACATTTGTTTATTATTCACTGCAAGACGGAGAACAAAGTGATCTAGGTGGATTCGAGAAAATCGTCGTGTGAAATTGTCAGTAGATTTTTAAATCCCTTTCAATGCAAATGGGTGTCTTCCGTGAGTATCATGCATAAAATAAGAACAAAGCCCATTGGCTGGTTTCCAATACCTGGAAGCGATTCTCTATCAACACTGACTTTGGCAGTCCGCCCAAACACTCACATTTCACGAGCTTTAATAGTACATTTCTTGGAAAAACTGATATATATATGATATTGCATTTGCGTTCACCAAAACATAAATGTAAGCCATTCTAAATACAGTTTTCGAAGATTTCATATCTATTGACTTCATGGAATACATGATTCTGTTTTGCGTCCACCTTCTGCCACAAAATGATAACACATTTACATGTTGAAAGACTAAACTACCAAGATTGATTCCTAAATGGTTCATGCCTTCCGAATGGCTTGACAGCGTGTCATTTTATCATTTCTCTCCATTGCTGCGCAAGAGCTGGGAAAGTGCTGCCAATAAATGATTGGAAATTTGAAAGAAGCACAGGTACCATAAAGTAGCAAAAGAGAGCTCCATAGCAGAAAGGGGCATTCTGCATTCCTGGTTCAAATCTGAAGACGAATGGTTTTAATTTCATTAGTTCAAACTTCATTACTGCAAGGTTCACCATTCCACTGATCTTGTCGTATACCACTTTCACAAGAGTGCTTTCTACGAAAACTTCTGCAAGTTACCGCACAAGACTTTCTCCATATTTCTTCAAAATCCCCGAAACCCCAGCTTCAATATTCAGCAACAATTCTCCAATTAGCGATTCATTTAAATACAATATCGAGCCAGAACTTCAGCAGGACCCCACGAAGCTGGCGGGAAACAAGCCGACTTTTCCTGTCCGCTGCGATTTTCCCTGGTACCATCCATCTTCGCGCTTTTTTATTACGTATACAATGTCACCAGCTTTTAATTCTAGTTCGTAGTCGTTTTGAGGCGGAAAGCCGAAAATTGCTCGGTATCTGAAAGCAAAAACAAACGTCAATTCAACCTGAGAGTTACGCGGGGTTTGGCACCCATGCGCAAAAAAGATCAAAATGTTTGTATTTCAACTGGAAAACCTGCAAATCCGTGGTTTTTGTCATCACCCAAGCTTGGCTTTTTCTAGTTTGCACCTCTACACAAAAGTTACATCTGCAAATCATAGCAAGATGGTCTGTGTGAGGATATCACTATGCCGTTCGTAGATTAGTGGGGTTTAATATTTAATAAATAAACACTGTGATTCATAAATAAAAGGGTAATGGACTAAAAAGAAATTATCGATGTAGTGACAAATTATCTCTGTAGAACTAAGATTCAAAACTTCGACACTGTACTCATAAGTGCGGTGGTGATGATCTAATGCCAATCCTTGGAAGTCTGTCTGCAAACTAACCCTTGTCCACTGAGCAAATGGCTCAATTATAGCGAACTATTTAAATGTGTCATTGTCCTGTTCAAATAATTTCAGACAGTTATTTTAGGACCCAACTTCACGGAGAAGATTATTCTAGACTTCTACTTTTTGCATCCATTGTGCGCACACAAAAAACCTTTACTGATGACACAATGAGAAAATACTTATGAGAAATTTTGGAAAAATAGAGTAACAGAAGCGCACAGCTTCACAACGGTACCTACCGATCGTAATTTGGTATCATGGCCGGGGGAACAACAGCAATGGGCTGAAACGAATTTGGATGAGATAAGTTAAAAAGGACTTCATAGCAGGAAGGCTTGCTAAAACTGCTCAAAGACGAACAAGTGACAAATGAACAAACTTTGAATGAGCTGTCAGGCCTCTTTCTGCCTGTCTACCGACTGAAAGCATTCTTCTCTTTATACAAGGTTATCACACAGATCATCGACATCTGAAAATCTCGTTTCTTATACTTGGTGAAATACTTTTTACATATTAACAAGAAGACGAGTTTATGTTAAAACGGAAAAGAATTCAATTTCGGGAAAACGGAAAACCGGTATAGCAATTTCACTCATGGCTTCCATTGCTTCGTCGTTTGATAAAATTAACTTTCTTTGTGACATCTTGTGACAAATTAACATCATTTCCAAATTATATCTCACTATGGCAATTCACATAAAAGTATAAATTTTTTCACTAGACAAACATGGTTAAAACAACAAACTAAAAATTGGAAGCGTGACTTTCATACCGATCGTGGTGGTGGCGGCGGTTGTGTTGCAGGCGGCGAATAGGGTGGCGGCGAATAGGGTGGCGGCGGTTCCGACGGTAGAATCGGAATGGGTCGTTGCGGTCGAAACTCGGTACTGAAAGTGAAAATACGGTCCCAGTGAAAAATTGGAAAATGTTTCTATGTTAAGGAAAATTGGAAAATGTTTCTATGTTGAGGCGTTGAGGCGTTGGCTTGTGAAAGGGCGACGTAAAGGTGCTCTGTTTAAAGTTAAAAAGAAACTGGGGACGAAATCCGAGGTTGCATGAAGTTGCATATGAAAAGTTGCATGTGTAAACCGTGCTTAATTTGTTCCTCGGACATTATTTGGTGTTTCCTTTCGTTTTAACTTGCCGGTTTGTGGACTCTGGCACTTGAAACATTTCGGCCATTTCAAACCGTTTCAAAAGAAATGGCCACTTTAATCTGGTGAACCAAAGACATTCCAACACAGACACGTCAACAAGTTTGGCAACAGATGCTGGTTCTTGATAAAAGTTTGTGAAATGTATGGAAAGGGATCATAGCTATATTCTATGGCCAACGCACTATGAATTCTCCCTTGCAATCTAAACACAAAGGTATCCATAACCAGATGTCAGTTAATCGCATCTAGAATCTTGTACAAAAAGCCAGTAGTGTGACACTTTCCAAGCCTCGTGAAAAGGCCTAGTCTGACTGGCAAAAAGTTGAAAACAGAACTTCTGGTGCACAGGCTTAAGCATAACTATCAACAGATAGGCATCGGAAAATGATTCACAACCAATTGCTTCATTTTGATGCAAAAATATGACATGGAAAATGGTTGCAATTATATATTTAAGTTTTTCCGATTCAAACATTGTCGTGTTCAGGTTAACAGGAATGGGCGAATACCAGGGAGACAAAACCCGGAATAAGTAAGTCCCGGTGAGAGGTAAATACCTTGGTGACGATGATGGTCGGGGGATGGGTGGCGGAACAGGCCGCCTCTTCTTCAGTTTGCGAATGAAACTCCCAACCTGAAAAATTATAATATTAAACATTTAAAAAAAATTCAAAGAAGGGGGTCTACAAAACACTTAAGAAGCTTGGTCCTTATTGGGAGTAGCTAATGCAAAATGTCCTCTGTCAAAAATCAATCTAGTGGTTTTAGTACATGAAAGAATTAAAGAAAAGTAAAAACTGTAAAGTTATAAGCCTAAAATTGAACTCGATCCTCGGCCAGAAAACCAAGAGGACAGCCCTTCTGCCTGATGAGGCGAATAAGAAAGCTAGATACACACCCTTGATCTTTCTGTAGTTCTCGCCGCCAAAGACGGATCAGTTGGTTCCGAACCGCTTCTGGTCCTGCAACCGGGCGGCGGGATCTGCTGGGCCCGGCTCGGTTGGGACGACCCGGTCCGTGGGAGCCGCAGGATGCTTGCTGGTGCAGACGAAGAATGACTGTGCTGCGGGGGATATAGGTGGTTCTGCGGGTGATTCGCGGGAGATGACGCGGCAGGATTGTAACTTAGGCACCTCGACAAGTGAATACGGTGATTGCTGTGAAGAGATCAATATCAAAACATGAAGTTGGTTGGAAAAGGCAGAGGCCTAGGCAGTGCTAGCTTCAAAGCACAAGATTACTAATCCCATCAGTGGCAATGCGTATCGTAATTATGTTGCGTATAATAAACATATGATTCTTACAGCAAGTGTATGCTAACTTTTCCTATGGGGTAAGGGCAATTGAACGCACTGGTTCTCTGGAAATTCTGAGAATGGGTGTGGGCGAAAAGCACCAGACCATGGCAATGACACGTCAATGTAGACTGGGTGTCCTTTTGGGACATCGTAAAAAGTTATAAACCCCGGCTATACAAATGATTCTCCATTTTAGAACATAGCAAAGGATTTTCCATTTAATAGTATTAGTGGCGCAGTAATTCAAAAACATAGCTATAATTGATCTAACATCGATACTAGAATTCATTTAAGGGTAGTAACAATAACTAACCACCACAACAAATAGATATCATTAAAAAGAGGAAGAAGCGTAAGAACATTATGAATTAAGTATGGTGCAAATGACAAGACCAGAACCCAAAATAGAACGTTGGAAACAAATTATTGGTACGAAGGAGTTAAAAGCAGATATCAGTGGGTGGCAGATATGAAATACAATTTATATGAAAGACAATGAATATGAAATGCGATTTGAATCGATTTCAATTAACAACGAGAGAGGCGTCTGGTAGTGGCAAAATGACAACTTCCTCCCCGACAAAATGATAAACAGGCAACACACGGTATTGGAATAATGCATATAAAGAATTGTAGCCCAATGAATTAAAGCGAGGGTTTACTCTACAAATGAAGCCATAACTCATTCACTTGTTTGTGAATAACAGTTACATTTGACTCTGAGCCGCCATTTTAGCGATGGGAGTGGACGAGGCGAAGCATGCACAATGATATTACAGACTGTTATGTTTCGCCTAGTTCCCAAAGCTATGAACGTACCGAGCAATTTATCCGGCACAAGTTAGAGCTCTGGCCCTCCATCTAGTTCCTATTTAGCCCCCTGGGATAACCTATTGGGCCATAGAAGACAGAGCAACCATGAAAACATGCCCGCTTTCCCGTGCTCATCAATCATACCCTATTAGGCCAGGCTGCAAGGGTACGCATCAAGCCAGCCTTGGCAGCTTCATGTGAAAACCTTCCGTGAATATTCTCTAGCGCACCATACGTTAATAGTTTTAACTACTTCTTGATTAATTTTCTTCCAAATAATGGATAAGTTGATGCATTGGGCCCATATACACCCCGGAGCGATTCCTGTATTTCAGTAACAAGGTACAAGTAATAACGGGCAAAATCAGAAAACACTACAAATGAGGGCGCCCATAGATGGAGTTGAGATCGCATAAATTTTCAATGATAACAACAGTGATATGGCGAAAATGTAATCCGATTTGAAAAAAAATGCCATAGACGACTGGTATTGGCGGGCCCTTCCTTTGCGCTATCCGTGAATGAAGAAAAAACAGTATTGATCAAATCGAGCAGGAACCAGCTCAAAGATATCAATACTTGAGCGGAAAGAGTGTTTTTTCAACGCGTCTTTCAACACGTGAAAAGGCTTTAATGTACACAGGAAAGACGGTGGTGTCCGTTTGGCTATTCAATGTGGAATCATTGTTTATGTCAAAGAACAACCATCTCTGTTTAGTCTGTAAGCGTTGATGAAAACTTTTGAAATTTTTCGCTGGTTAGATAATGGGTTCAATGATCTCTCGTCCGGCAAAAACAAATTGATATCTTAATGTTATTCGTCTCGTGAGCTAATTCTTGTCGTCAATGTAATAAATAATAATTGAAAGGTGGTCCCAGGCGTTTAGATTTACAGAGCCAACTGAGAGTAAACAGATGATGGAAAAATTTACGTGGGAAGACCAACCAGTCTCCAAAAACAGTCAGATCTCCTTACAAAAGGTCGAGTTGAAGTAATCAGACTCAGGTGAAAGATAAAGAGCAAGTGAAGCTGGGAAAAAGCCCATGGTGCAATGCAAAATACGAATAATGAAAATAGACTCGAGATGGGCCACTTCAACACAATTCCAACATTGTTTGAAACTAGATTTCGTTCCAAAATGAAGAAGATTTAATTATTATCTCGATCACAACGATACTACAAATTATTTTAAGGATTCCAACAAGTTATTGCGTTTGCAGATGGCCATATTATAAAGGATGTGTAAAAATGCTGACATCGAAAAAAACTTGGGCAAAGAGGGAGTCATGCCGTATTATGGGTTGGAGCCGCGGTGAAATGTATCTCAGATGCCTTCAAAGTCGCAAAACAATAAGAGCATGCCATTTACATGTTCTATAGGCTTTAGCCACGGCGAAAACGTTTATGCGTCAATCATCGCTACAGAATAAACACTTTGCAGCAAATATTGCCAGAAAGCTGTTCTTTATTGAGAGGCATCAAGTCTTTACCTAATCCGTGAATGATGACAAAGAAAAGAGTCAGGAAATCTGACAAATTATTCCCCTTTTCAGGGCAAATTATGAAAACTGTTTCGAAGGACATGTTTGCGTGACCTTCAAACAAGGTAAGCTTTTCACACTGAGAAAAGCAATCTTCTAGAGAATATGAATAAGATTCTCTAATCCCTGCGGTTTCCTCGAGGTCTAACGTCATTATTTATAGATTCGATTGTAATTACCCCACCAATTCTCCTTTCGTGACAAAAAAAACGTGGAAAGTTGTCATTCACGAAAGGCCAAAGACCTCTCATCAACTGAGGCAGTACGGAAATAAAGAGAAAACATACCATCAGACACAATCAAGTAGGCGAGCACGTCATAACGAGCGTCGCACACGTGATATCTACCACGAACGGTGATTCGACTAGCGGACACTGCAGCAACTTCAGTTGAAAACAGCGCTTGGCTGAGTTCGGTGCAGAAAAGGAAGAGAAGCAGACTGACGCAGCAAGACTTTCACGATGTGAATGCAAATTTCCATTAGAGAAACAAAACCTTCAGAAATAGCCTTCAGAAGTAGATTTTAGAACTGCAATCAAGACTGTGTTACATAGGTAGATATCCTTGAGTCATAACTCGAGACCCAGCTGGCACTAGCGAGTCACTTCTGTTAGCAGGCTCATCTATGATGCATGTCTCATTCAGTATTGCTTACACAGTAGTACGACGTTGCAACTTGTACAGAGCATAAATAAAAGTAAATGCTCCAAAACCTCTGCAAATGACCATAGGATTCTCGTTGGCCGAAGAAATAGAGAAACGACACGACGGGGTCCACATTCTCAATGCGAGGCTATTGTGCTACGGTTCGTCAAACTTTCACGACGGTGCATTTCTCTGCCCAATCTGAGGCTTTTTGTCGGTGCTTTCCCAAGACATGCGCAGGAGCCCTTAAAAGGCACCCTACCAATTTTCAGAGGTCATCGACCATCAATTTTCCGTCCACCACAAAATATGAGAGGCTCATGATAACTCGTTTCACCTGTGAAGCCGTTTCGTCAATGCAACACGTCTGCGTGGGATCAGGTGGGAAATATTCAACATTACCTACACTCAAGGTTCACAGAGATAGCCTTGGCGGAAATCATTGCAAAAAAGCATTTCAATGTGGATAAAAGTAGCTACGTCAATTCGTAGAAGTGAATACCTTTTGGAACATTCTGTGCTGAAACCTAGCATTGGTCGGCGCCCTTAAATGGAGACTCGCTTTTAAAAAGACCGGTCCTATTCAAGGCTCTGAATGATTTATATTTTTGGGGCTCTACAACAACGATTTTAGCTTACGGTGTTCTGCAAAATAAATTCTCTTACGCGACCGCATCCCCTAATTAATGGTACCCTAATTTACAAGGAAGGCAAAATATTCCCATCCATGTCATATCACAGAAAAACAAAAAAGGGTTTGAGCACAACAAAGCAGGCAGAGCAGAGAGATCCGTAAATCCACGAACGGATTAGATGATAAGAGCCTACCTCGCGGGCTTCAAGTAATTCCCAGGGAACATTCCAAGTCTCTTTGTTGAGGATCGAAGGCGGTACCCTTTGCACCAGCCGTCTCTGTACCTCTCTTTGATGCAGTAGACTTCTCCCCGAACCAAAGAGAGCTCGTCGGCCTTCAGGGCTTTGTATTCGTACATACAGATGTATCTAGAGAGAAAGAATAGCGATGCATACAGTTATAGCAAAAGCCTGCGTCTTTACCACATCAGTCACATCTTATGCACATTCGTCAAAAGTCACATAGAATAAAATGCCTGTATAGGGCTGCATTGCAGAGGGCTTTTATGAATTGCGCAGCATAGGTCATGAGATAAGCGCTAAGTCATGTGAAGCCAAGAAACACCGTTAACAACATGTGGCGAAATCGATAAAGGGGGTCAGGTGCTACATCTTCATTCTGCATGAGTTGAATCATCAGTTCGAAATTTTTCATTAGATCCAGCCTGACATGGGATCTGTTACCGAACATTGAACAAATTGAAACTTCAGTATTGGGATTACCCCGACTTTCCTATTGTTTGAATTTCATAGACATACATTTAGACATAATTTCAAATGGATTCGTTACCGTTAGCTACATTTGAAGAAAGGTTTCAAATTATATGTAGTTGAGTTCTTGAGTTCTGCGTTCTGCTGTAACCAGTCCAATCTACCTCGATTCAGTTAGACCCGAGAGCGCAAACAATATGATAAAGCAAAACACGATGCATTGATCATCAAAGGGTGCAGAGTCTTCATTTGTCTGGTGACAGTTTCGGGATATATATATACAAATAATTGGCTTTACGGAAAACCTTATACAACATCGGTGTAAATTGATACTAAAAGACATCACAAACATGGCACTTTGGATCCCGGCAACAGAAAACAAATACCCATACATCGGTTGGGACAAATCGCGACCAAATCCCTCAAAAGACGGCCGGATTTTTTGGAGGCCAGCTGGCTTTAGGGCCTAACTACCACGTTTTCCCATGAGAATAGCACTGTCGCCTGGCAGCTCATGGCCCGATTCGATGATAGTAACAGGCGGCTCCAGATATCTCTTGCAATGGAGCCACAGGCGCCGCGAGATAACATTTATCAAGATTCACTTCGCGACCCCTAAGAAGATCTTATCCATTTCACAAGCATAACAGATTCGAAAAACATAAAAGAGCTCTCTGTATCTCTCTTCTTTCAAGCTCTTTCAAGCTCTTTCAAGCATTCAATTTTATTACCCTTTAAAAAGGCAAACTAGTATTCATTGATACTATTTTCTCAAAATTTCCCCTTTCTATAAAAGTCAGTTTGAAGTTGTTTGAACCTGCTATGGGTATTTTGCTTCTTGCAACTGTTCTCTTTACATGCAATACGAGATAACAGCAATTTGATAATAACCATATTACTAGGTCACCATATTACAAAATTAACTCTAAATTATACTCCTTACTCAGTAACGTGTTGCCATGCCTATGTCTTCAAAAATTTCTAAGTTATCAAAGAACGATCTGTCAAATTTTGATAGAATCTGTCTTAGACACTTTCTTGGTTTTATCAAGACAATTCACCGTGATACGCTCTCTTTAAAAAGCACATTGGAATAAAAAACGACGCCTCTATTCGACGGACGATATCGCTCATCGTTGATGGAGAATGTTATCTTCAAACCATGGTATCAGCTTGGTAACTGAACAAGGACAAACATCCTTAAGTGAATTAGTCTTGAAAACAAATCCCGCACCAGCTTAAGGCGTGTAGGAAGTCTTGCGGAGATGGTTGATGGACAGATCTTGCCCTTTCCGGTAGTCTTCTAAGGCTAGCTGGATTATTTAGTTTGTTTGGGATGGTCCAATGTTCTTCAATCGATATTACACAAACGGCATTACGTACTGATTAATATTTCATGCATTGCGGCATCAGTTCAAGAATGAGCGGTGACGATAAAATATCAATGCTCTTTCCACGACCTTCCATGGGAGGAAAACGTCTTCGAAGTAGCATTTTCACCTTTATGGGTAACAATCTACGCCAACAAGATATGCTTATACGCCTCTCTTTTGACTTGGCATATCCTCAATTCCATCTCCTTTCTAGTGGCCTTAGTTAAAATTCAGTGGCCTAACCCAGCAGCCTCGAATGCTGCCAAAAGCAGAATGATCAGACTTCTTTGTTAAGTTCCGAAGGCACTCTTAATACGCTGCGGTAGAGAAGGCAATTGTAAAGAAAGAACTAAAACGAAATTAGTCAAGCTTTGCAAGTCAACCGTGATTACTCACAAGCTTCCACTTGAATCCAGATGATTGATTCTAGCGTTGGTCTCTCTTCGAATCTCCCTCGCACTGGCACCGTTGGCGATCGGGTTACCAGCCTCCGCGCCCCTGTTGCTGACCACAGGGCGTCCAGATGTCAACCCATACGAAGAGTCCTAAGGAAAAAAAACTTCAACGTTAGAACCTTCAAGCATTTGCTTGCGCTCAGATTCTAAAATACATTTTCTACCCCCGACTAATAAAAGAAAGGAAACTAGAATTTGGCATTCTCATTGCAACTTCGCCTACGTAGCATCTCCGTGGACCAAACCTTCAAATGCCTATTCCCGCGTACTCTTCACGTGGCGAAACCTTCACATGACTTTCTTGGCCTCGAAGTCAGGTTTCAGGGTCTATAGCCGCTCACATTAAAAGTACTATACAGGTTAATCATGAAAAGCATGAAAAGACAATGAAATCGGTTGATAAGAGAATTCTGAAATCACCGACTGGCCGTTATTCCAAAAGTGCACATCGAATTCTACAAAGAGGCCATTGAGGTCCAATAAGAAAGGTATATGAATAGAAAGCGGTTTTGCGACACTCTTCAGTTGATCCATACTCCTTAAGGATACTTAACAGACCTTGGGTAGGCCCAGCTTAGGCCCTGCATCCCGACACAGACAAGACTCTCGACAGACAGATAGAAGCACTTACGAGGGATCTTTTTGGCTCATCTGTGATCCAAGGAGCAATACATGTGATTTACAGTTATCAAGCCGGCTGAAGACATTCGCATCAATGGAAACCGGTACACAGAGCACCATACCGTTGGCAACTTCTGCACAATGGTGCGTTGTCAGTTCTCCAATTCGAAGCCTGTTTCAACGAGTCGAGGCATGTGACTCTGGAATATTCTCAGAGATTCCGTCAAATAACTTAGTGAAGACTCGTTCGCCATTTTCAAACAATCCTGCGTACTTAAACTCCGACATATACCATTAAGGCGGTCTCAAAACTGGCGATCCAGTTGGCCAAGTCCCTAATTGGTCACACTTCTAATCAAAAACAGAAAGCAAACAGCTTTGGTGCTATCTCAAATTTTCAACAATTACATCTGCACCACTGGAATTTGCGACCAACAAGTCTTTACCCAAAATAGCCGGCTTGGAGAGACTGAGTGGGTGAGTAAGTGAGTGAGTCAATTAGTGAGCAGAACAAGGCATTGTTATTGGTGGTTTGTGACTAACAGTAGCCTCTGGACAATTAGAAACCCAGATGGGCCAAGAAGGCTTTAGCAGAAGATGGCAAAAACAGTTCTTTGTGGTGCACATGACATAAACAGACCTTCAAAGCTTACAAGCGGGAAATCATTTCCCCCTCTAGCTACGAATCCTTCCTCTTGGATATACAGTAATTCAATTAACTTCACCACAATACATCCACGGTTAAAACAGCAAGCTTAAAACACATCACTTAGCCTTGCAAATGATGAGTCGAAATCCAGTTAGTATTGGCAAGGGACTGCTTTAAATACTAACATGACTAACATCACCAAAGCCAACATCGATAGCTTATGTGATGACGAATTTCTTTTGCCAACGCAAAACTGCTTAGCGTCATTCCAAAAACCTTCTGACTAACCAAAGGTCGTCACTAAGAGCCTAGAGTTCGCTTAAAGGACTGACACTTTTTGAAATGATTCAGAGGTTTCCGTCGCAAACTCTGACTCCATCGATTGAAGATAATTTGAGCCAGGCTCTACTGACAAGAAACACGATAAGCAACAAGAAATAGCTCCTAGAGATTAAATCATGTAGAGCAAATAGTTCAAATCTACGTCAACGAAAATGTAATTGCGTAATTAATAACTGCAAAAGATAATAGTATCAGATTTAGACAAGGACTTGGATCCTTTTGTCCTCTACAAATTTCAAGGAAAGCAGAGTCTTGGTACTCTATTAGGACATTGTTTAAAAATAAAAGAGCTTAGAAGAAAGGGAAATGACTAAGAATGGCCAGAAGACACGAGATCAAACGTACGAAGTACGAGTCGTAAATAGGTGTGAAGAAAGTGACCAATGAAAGGACAAGGTGGGACATAACAAACTGACACGAAATGGTTGGGCCTGTTGGCGTATTGCATGCGTAAGTCTCGAGGCCAAAGAAACCTGAAAAACTCGACAAAACGAAAGCAGATATTTGTTGACGTGATTCAGCAACAGAAAACAAAATGGGACCTGAAACCGGACAAGCCAAGATCCCGTCTTTTCAATTCTCTATTGTTTAAACAACATCATGAAATTCTACCAAATTTGATTACGATAGAGAGGGGAAAGGGAGTTCAGCTTCTAAGCGTTGAGCAATTAGTCACCCAAACAATACCACGCAGCTTTCAATAACCATGCCTGTTTTCAGGAAAACACTGACGTAATTTCAGGCATCTCCTAATCAAAACCGCATCTCTTAGCAGAGAAATTTGAAAACTTTTCACCAACGTGCTCTTTGCCGTAAGATGCAGTATAGCAAAGCGAACTGATTAAATACAGCCTGCAGAGGACTCAATGAGCGCTGAAATGAAAATGAGCCCTTGCAAAGGCGGCACATACCTGTAACGACGTTTCCGATGCGCGGCGATCGCGATTTAGAGCAGCTCTAACTGGCAAATCGAGGAACTGCCGCGTTCGGTTCATCATCTGTTCCTCCGGGTTGTCCACGTGGATGGAATGCCGCTTCGGGGGCTCCTGTCGTGCGGGCAAACTCCTCAACTTACTCGAAGTTGGGCTCTTATCGCGGCGCTGCGAAGGACAGCTGTCCCCGTCATCCTCTTCGTCTGAACTCTCGGCCCGGCAGATCAGCACTTCTGCAGCCGCGTTCAACTGCGCAGCAAAATGGGGCATATTAATTAAAGCGGGGAGCTAACCAAATCAAGAAGGGTCAACGAAGGGGCAGGTCAGCATATGTGAAAGATTACAACTCGATTCAAGGGGCAGGGAAAGTAGGGTGTCTCTTCTCGTAGCCACAAGACTGGGAGCCACAGAACATAATTTCATAACTAAGTCTCACTTGATAGCGATATAATAATCAAAACAACTTCATAATAAATAGAGGGCATTGAAATCGTTTACCAATCAAAATTGATTAGAAACGAATATGCTCTATCAGGCTTTCTGGGCTGTTCTTCTGGCAATTGCTTGAAGTTAAGATCTCAAGAGGCAGCCATGTGTATAATTTGTGGCCAGCACTGTCCAAGGTCTGGAGCACCGTTTATAGACAATTAAACCCTTGGAATTAGACAGTTTACACAGGTAAAGCAAGCCTTCGCTTCATGTAATACTCACTTCACAAAAGCTCCCGGCTATTGCTGGTCTAAATCCAAACACCCTTAACCTTTGCAACAGATTTTTAGGTAACTGTATATTCGAGGCTTGGAAATACGATAAAAGGATCCGACAAAGGGTTGGCTCGGTCTGGAGGAAAACCACTAGTTTGCTTGGCACTTAGGAGCTCACGAATAAAAACTAGAAACCTATGTTTCAATTAGCGTTGCAATTGAATTATAGTGAATCGAACATGTTTCGCCTATTTTCTTGTTGAAATCCTCCAAGCCCCTCCTTTCAAAACTCGTTTTGTGGCTTCATCAAGCTCACTGAAGCGTCATTTAAAAGTTCATACCAACCTCTACATAGTTAAAGGGGAAAATTCCATGCTGTTCCTCAAAAACTCCTTCGCACCAGTTACTATCTATTCTCTTGATGACAGATATTATATCCCCCTGAAAATAAACCACAACTGTTAACTGATGTTTGGAGGTTTAGAGTGTCTTTGATTTAAAAGAGGATTTAGCAGGGTGGTAACTTCTTTACATTATCGCTTTACTCCATCACTTAGATCGCGCTACAGCTTTGATGGACATGATTATGACAGCTGGTTGCCAAACATTGACAACCCCCACAACCAAAAATTCATTGAGATGTTTGTTACGTCTAGGATATAAAAATGCGCGAAGCTCTCCATCAAGACCTAAACGGCATGTAGATATACCGAGCTCGAAAAACCTTGTACCTGCGTTCAGGATGTTAAGTGTTATGTGACAAAACTGCCTTTGGTCTAACCTTTTCGAATTCAATAAGACTATTTTCTCGCCCCTGATTGAAATCATAGAGGGCCCTGGCCAGTGGTTCTTGCTTGCTTACTTCATCAAAAGATGGAAATGGCACTAAAACCTGGAACGGATCAAAAAACAAAAATTTAAATGGATAGCAAATGCTAGAAGTACATGAATGGGCTGATATGCAGTGAAAGAGTTGCATCATCTGAAAGGTACAAAACGTTCTAAATGGATTGCTAAAATGCAAATCAAACATTGGCCGCCATTTTGAGATCTTATTACTTCCAAAAATAAAAAAGCCAGCCACAAGAGATTTCCGATGTTGAATCTTGCTCATAACGTTCAAATCTATTTGATGTCATAAATGAAAGCATGCCTGGAAGTGATACAACTTTAAATCTAGAACAGGTGCCAGGAAAAAAGCTGAGTGATTTTACAAACATCATTAGCCAACAAGATTTCAAAAGCCTTTTAATATTGGATAGTGGCTTAATGCAGTAGAAAAAGGACATTGATCATAAAAGCTCAAATGACCACACAAGGAAACAGGAACTTTTCCATATGAACAGAGGTGCCCTTAAATGGGGGTGAGATATATGCCCTTGTTCTCCCTGGTAACAACCTTCATGTACATTTATTCTCACATGAACCAATAGAAGGGCCTCACCTTAACAAAATTGGCTGGCAAAACACCACTTTTCCCATTCAACACACCCTCATACCAATTTTTATCGAGAATGTCGCTGAGCAAGATCAAGTCACCTTTTGCAAATGAAAGATCACTAGAATACAATTGAAAGTAAATTAGATCATTTTCAAGTTTACCGTTTAGTTTAGTTCACAAATAAATTTCAATAGTACACTAACATTTGGATATAAATTTCTTGATAAAGCAGTAAGGAAACAATCCAACCTTCATCATATTTTCTTTGCTTATCAAGGAAAAAAATATCATCCTTTCAAGATATGAACAACAAAAGATGAAGGGGTGAACATGTCTTACGAATTTACTGTCCCACCCAAACCTCACTGATTCATTCACTATATCTATGTTTGAAAATATTTAATATAATCTCTAATATTTAATGTAAAGCAGGGCTAGAGTTAATGGCATCAACATTCAACTGCATATGAAAATGCAAAAGTATCTAATAGGTACAAATGAAAAGGTCAAAATAAATTTGGCCAAATTTTTACAGCTACATAGCACCTACAGATCATGCAACTTCGAATACTGTCAAGTCTCTCATTATTTTGAAAACTAAATAAACAAAACTGGTTAATCTTCATAACTTCAAAATAACAAACCAATAACACAAGGACCCTTCTTTATTCCATGTCAAGATATTTTTACAATAACACATATTAAATATCCATAATGAAATCGCTTTTGACTCAAAGCATAACAACAAAGAGATTTATGCCTTTTCCTAAATCAGTAGTTCAATTGAGTGTGACCTATAAGCTCATAGATGGGCCACGCATCAATCCACTTGTAAACCATAAATAAGATAGCCAATGAGGAACCATTCAAAGTCTAATTATTTTGAAAATAACACTGCTAAATCAGAAAATAAACTGTTCACAGGGCTAGGATTTAAATTGTCATGATGTGACAACATCTGCAGGGCAGATATTTAAGAAAATAGAAGTGATCTCTTCAAGCCGGAAGGTGGTTTTGATGGCCTGCCACATCACTACTTGTTAGAGTTGCATTATTTCAGATTTTTTTGCTTCAGACCTTGAAGCAACTACAAACAGAGCAATACTATCAACAAGCCAAAGAGTTACAATTTTGGAGTGTAAATCTTTATACAAAACCACTAATAACACATGAACAAAATTAAAGAGGAACCAATCAAGGATGTTTAGATTATAAAAGCAGTGGAGACCTTTAGGAGACTGCAGTATAAAAGCATGTTTTATTTCTAAGGTTTACATCCATGAGACCATAGGGTGAAGGAGCTGTTTGTCAGCAATGCAATAAAGCTCTTACCCATCCTCAGTCCCTTGGAAGTTATACAATGCCTTTGCACATGGCTGCTTTCTGTTTGGTCCAACACCTTGCCACTATAACAACAGCAAAACTGTTCATAGTGTTTGCAGTTAACAAAATAGTTAAAACACAATAAGTAATTACTGCTAGCAGTATGAATGTAATTAATTTGTAAGAAAGATTTACATTTTCATTTCTTTTATCCTTAGGCAATTCATTGCTGGGAGAATTTAGAGACCACTGTAGAATATAGCATTACAAACATGTGGCGTGCTTCTAAATCATCATGTTTTGAAGGAGAGTATTTTAATAACACATGAATTAATTTGCCTCAGGTTTAGATCCAGTTCCTCTAGATCAAAGGTTAGGAAATATGATTATAAAGATGACAAATCTACTCCTACAAAGAACAGCTGCTGCCAACATGCTGTAAATCCCAGATCAAATGCAACCAGATTGTGACAGTGCAAACCACCCCAGAAAGCTTTTCACTCTTTGAAGTTATTTAATTAGTGATAAGAACCAGTTTTAGGTGGTCTTGGTGTACAGTAGTTCAAAAAATCTTTTAGAGTGATTGTAGTGCCTGCTTTTACGCTTCAACAATTGTGCTGACTCTTTGTGCATCTTCACACTCAATCCCACATATTTTAAAGTAAAGCTGTCTGAAATATAGAGTATTTGTTTGATGATTTGTAGTTGCGTTGATCGAGTTACAGCTCCATCATAAAGGCCACTGCCCAGAGTTCAAGTGCCAAATACCATTGATGCACTGTTTCACAGAATTTCATCCATTTAGATGAGACATTTACAGGCATATGAAACACCCAATTGTTGGGACAAATACCAACAGCATGAATAGCATTTAAATGTATTTTGGAAAAAGCATTCATAAATTCGCTTGCAGAATGTTAATAGTTGCTTTCTGGATTCGTACTTAGGAAGATATGAAAAAGCCTTCCGGCTCCTTTTTAAGAGTGGAAGTAAAATGTTTACCGGTTTAGCAACAGTATTTGTAGTAAATATATGACCAACATAAACCCCATAGTAATTGTAAATATAGATTATCAATAAAGTTTTTATTTTAAATGTGGGAGCAATTAAAATGAAAAAGATGCAACTTTATTAGGTGTTCCATTACTTCTGAAATGATCAGAGGTCTCCTTTTCGATAGGTATATTGCGTGAGTTTCCAAGGATTGCAGTATCATGAAGTAGACAACAATTGTGCATGTTGGTTTTTTATTGTTCCATAAACTGTCCACAAAATCTAACGGTAAGCTATAAATTGGTACGGAGAATTTCCGCAAGTCGAATGAGGGAATCTTCGGCCTGAATTTCAAACAGGCAAAGGAGTGCCAGTGATCTCCTTTAATTGTGATTTGTTCGTAAATATTATTTGAATGCGCTAAACGGGGCTTACTTTTAAGAGGTGTTGTTGTTTTTTATGCGTACGGGCATTTCAAATAAAAAATTAGCTTTGGTTGAGGTCATTCTAGTACAACGAAAAGCATGACCCGAGAAAAGTTCTCTAAACAAAAGCAAAAAGGCAGCTCCGCTTTTTCTGAGTCACAAATAATTCTATGACGAAACTATTTTCGCAACTTTCTCAGCTAAGCTCTCAATCTTTGTTTTGATCAACGAACCCTTGTTCGCGGGAATAATCGGCGAGAATCAATAAAGATTTACAGCTAAGAAAGATATTGTTTTGACTGTGGAACAACATTATGTTTAGCCGAAATAAGAGACATGCGAATTCGATTGTCAGGCACTGTTGGTATTTGCCCTCGAAGGGAAAGGGCAAAGACACAGGATGTTTTTCAAGAGGCGTATACGTAGGCAAAAACAGCTGCGAGCAACATTTAAGAACGAGTAAAACACGATGAATTCCTAATTAATTTCCCGACCTGCGCATTGAAGCTCACAAGGTAGCTGTTGTTTTATAAATCGCCTTCAAGGGCGTCCAGCAACGAATAAATCACGTTATTATAGAGAACAAAAAGAGGATAAATAATAAAATACCTTCCACAACGTAGGAACTGGTTTGTCTTTCTCGCCCTTTTTTGAAATCTCATTCATGACTCGCTCCAGGAAAACATTAGGTGAGAGACAATCAACGGTTAGCCCTCGGTAATCAGTTCGGCACTCCGGGCATTGCAGATAACCTTTACTCTCGTACCAATTTTCAAGACATCCTTTACAGATGGTGTGCTGGCACGGCAATACTTTGCTGCGATCGCGTAACTGCTCACAGCACACAGGACACTCGAACAACTCTTTGATCCGCAAAAGATCCATTTCATCAGAGGAAGCTTGACTAACCATTTGCTTCACTTGTTTTCCTTCGATGATCGCATAAGATGTGTGTGGCAACTTGACAAAGCTTTCTTATAAAATCATGAATAGATCTACGTTAGAGGAGCAGAATTTGATATCCAGGCTTTCTGTCCATCAACACCACGAATTTTAACACATAATTAACCGTCCTGCTCCGTCTGTTTACAGCTTAAAGATGCGGCTCTTTAGGCCCAACAGCCCCATAAGCTTACAAGGCGCTGACTGAAGAGAATGAAGGTTTGTTTCGTACCCAGTCTCCTCCGGAAATGAGCAACTTCCTCGAAATTTTTGTATTAAAAATTTCCAAATCTGGAAAACAAAGCCAGAGGCAAACCAAGCTTAAAAGAGAGCGACAAACTTGTTCTCAGGTAAAAAATGCGTCTTGATTTCTACACTTTCATCAGGTAATCGACATGTCCTGATTTATGCTTCCCTTGTATCGAGTTAGCAATTGACAGGACACCGCCTGTGTACACTCAAACCCGCACTTACGACGCAAATTGATACGAATTGAATTGAAATCAGTTACTCGACGTGGGCCAATTTGCAATTGCACCTTTCTAAAAAAAACATCGTTTGGGCAAAAGATAGAATGACAATACACAAGAAAGACAGCAGCCTGGGACTGGCTCCAAATTTTTATCAGGCCAAGAAGAATTAAGGGGGACTTTGTGGGTGTGCAGGGTCGTGAGTTCGAGTCCCGCTCGGTTCGGTTATTTTTCCGCACTCTCTATGATCCTTCGTAAGAAATCCTGTTGCCTTAACCTTTTCGCTTACTTTACCCTTAAAGCAAGCAGAGAAAGACTAACCTTAGGGATGAGAGAGGTTAAGATGCATCTGGCTGCATTGGGGATTCCTCTCTTAGCTTTTGCCGATTACACATTCCGCCTCTGTTACTTTACCCATGCATTTTCAACATCTGTGCCTGGAGATGCCAATGTAGGGGCCAATGAACAGAAGACGATATACTGTGGATTAGGCCAAAACAGCATCCAGCAGCTCGTCCGAGATATCTAACCGCACAAGAGCTGAAAAATAGGACGATTAACATTATGCAATGTTCACTTGGCAAAGCTGAAGTTAATGGAACATATTCAAAGGCATGTTTTCTTCACAGTGACAAACAAATGGGTTTGATGGCCCAACGGCAAAGTTCCTTACATATAGCTGGATCTTCATCCTTCCATTAACCACTCTCCCCTCCCCCAACCGCATCCCCCCACACACAGTTAGCCATCTATTTTCGTACCTCCGCTGGCACGTGTCTGGGGGGGGGGGCATCGTGGATTCTTGCATTCCTTGCAGAGATGTAAGCTATAAGATTCTTGCTTGCTTATGTCATGAACAACAGAACTAGTTGGGCACCGAAATACAGAAATTATTGTGTCAATAGTAACTTCTTTCTGCATCCATGCCACTTCGTCATGTATAATCAAACACCTTATTACTTTTCTAATCTTTACCTTTGGCTTCTGGTTTCAATGTATGACCTGACGAATCGGTCGAGATTTTCCGCAGGAAAGAAACGTGTTTGCTCGCTAACGAGGTGTTCGCTTTGCAAAAGGATGACAGAGTGTTTGCATTTCCTCTCCTAGGCCTCGTATCGGATCAAACATTTCTTGAGAGACCATCCATGAAGTTCGTGAACATATAAACACTTCATGCATTTTATTAGATTAACAATACTTTTTCGATTAACATCGTCGCGGTGAAAATAAACCTATTGAATGTTAGCCGATGGTGATGGATTTTAATTTCTAGAGTTTGTTTTGTTTCTGGGTCGTCAAATAAAGTGACAACGCCCCAAAGGATGAGCTTTGTCCCAGAAATGTTTGTTTGTCAACATCACCGTATTTTTGTCTCTTCTGATGCCACATACATCACTGACTGAGAATTGCGTCAACTTAATGCTTCTAGTCTACTCTTAGCAAAGATCGAAGCAAAAAATAAGGGATATATTTCTGAGGGCGCTTGGCCTTTGAAAGTGAAAATTTGAAGATGCCTCTCGGCATAATGGCACGACTTTGCTGTATGCATTATAGTTGTAGTCAAGAACATAAAAGTGCTCAAAAATTAAAGCAATGCAAATTAACTATATCTCCGATACGAGGGGGTGGGGGTACTAATACTGCTGCATTTCTCAACCAAAATGGATTTGGGTCATTTGTGCTTATCAATAATTTTAAAAGAGACTTTTGCTCATGATGACTACTTCTTTGGTGAATAATAATAACAATAATAGTAATAATAATAACAATTAAAAATAATAATAACAATAATAATAACAACAATAATAATAATAATAATAATAATGATAATACCTCTTTTACTGTTAGTTTGACAATAGTGTGAACACTAATAAACACTAACATGAAGCAATTTAAGAAATTGCATTATGGAAGTCATTGACTGCAAGCGTTTACAGGCGCATTGATTTTCGAAGTACCAATTAACGAACGTACGGGCACTTTCCAAAGGAAAGGGATTTAAGACAATCTGGAGCATTTACCCCCTCGTCTTTTGAATCAAATTGTTTCAGAGAGCATGTAAGCGATATGACAGATACCTCGGCTCAAGAGATCTTGTCACAGTAGGGCCTAGTAGACTGAAGTAAGACTTGTTCAGGCAATTCAAGAAGCCCTGTAGCCTGACTTGGATCATATCTGCTCGTGTGCTCCCATCACACAAACATGCTCCTTCTAAGTGTGTAATATGCCATAATTTTTTATATCGTAGGACAATTGCAAAGGTAACTACTCTTCTGTGTTTCCATATCGTATCCAACCTTATTAACCATGAGCAGAACTAGGAATATTCAGACTGAGATCTTGTTATAAATAAGAAAATTAGCTTGAAAGTTACATATGAAAAGTTTTATTTCCAGTATGATATGAGGTTCTCAAGCACAGAGGGCTTTTTGCCCGTGAAATGACAGTACACTCAGACCAATGTTATTTAGTAGAGATTAAACTGGATTAATATGGACTTGCCATCATTCGTTGGCAACTTCGATTTGACCCTGGAAGGCGAGGTGAATTCCTCCTTCGCGAAGGCAGTTTATTGGTCAATAGAAATAGAAACTGGTGAACTTGCTGTTGTTTTGGTTGGTGCAATCCAAATTAATGAGAGAGGATGTACCAACCACTGTATAATACCAGACCAAGAAGACACTAAATTTGCTAGGTTGCTAGGCTAATTGAATTCAATTCGCTGCGCCCATAAAGCTCTTATGCTCTGTGGAACTTCCTTAAAACCTCAAGGATTCGATCCCCTCAAGGCACAAAAGAACATGCACTCTGCAAACGTCCCAATCACCCGGACTCACGTCGAGCTTGAAAAATTTTATTTGCACTTGTCAGACACGAAAATTTCTCCAACAAAACTCGTCTCGACGGGAGCAGTCAATGCATTGTTGCTTGTATTTGCACGACTAACCTTGACATGGAACTGAGAATTAATGGGGAATTAGCAGCTATCAGACAGGCTAACTGGGCAGTATTTTTATGCTTGTTGTAAATTCAAAGGACAGAGGGATTCGTGATCATTAATCTCTAATCAATCTGGAACGCCACTTAAAATGTTTGCAGTATTTTCACACCCTACCTCGCGCTTGTAAAGAGAGTGCTACTTGTCTCCTTTCCATTTAGAATTCGTATGCTTCACAAGTTTTCTCTGTGCCCAGATATTAAATGAAACAGGATGTCAAAATTTCCTCTAGCAGGTATAAATCAGATTGATCGCTATCACACGGGGAAAATGCTCCTTAAAGAGTAGAACAGGGTTAAGATGAACCCAGCCCTTCCTTCTAAACACAAAAATAATGCACATGGGTGCAAAATGCAACTTTTCTCTTTCGTTCTTCAACTGTCATTATATTCGTTACAACAAAATCAATCTCGCAATCTGGCTGCAGCATAGTAATTTCCTATAAATTAAAGACGTAATTTTTCGATAAATTGTAGCTCAAACCGAATCAACCTTGTGTTCCTGATCTATCTTTTCTCAAGTGTGATTGACAGAATAGCTCTGCCAATACCTCAAATCTCCTAAACCAGTTGCTAAACATGAAAAATGAAAGTAGGGTATGGTACGGTAGAATAAAATTGTTTAAAGATTATTGTAAATTGTTCGGTTAAGCATACTTGTATCCACCTAAGTGTTTCGAGCTCACATTGAATGCAATAGCGCTTATAAAGAAGCCTTGTTTCTTTTTCATTTCCATCCTTTTCGAGGATTTCAATTTTGTCACTTGACGTAACTTCTAAGGCTATCAATAAAATTTATGCAAGTGGTTTCCTGCAAACCCCAGTAAATTCTCCAAAGATCCTCTTATTTCCAAAAATCTCTAGAAAAGCTCATTTAATTCTAAAGAACTTAGCTAATACCTTGAAATTTGAAAAATAAGTTGCCAAATATGAATAAGAAATACGCTTTACACATTTTCTTATAAATCTTGACATAAGGAAGCCCGAATAGTCTTATAAATCTATTTCAAATGAACATCAAACGCTTTACTTACTTAAGAAGTGCGATAATTTGCTTACATACTTTCGATTGTTCCACATTTTCTTCTTCTCTCTTTCTTTTCTTCTGAGTCAAAGTTCGGCGCGTTGTGATTTGAATGAAGAATATTGTCACAGACTGAATGAAACTAGCTATCTAGCCATTCAACATGGGCCTAAAGTGACACGAAGACCATGCAGAAATGAGTAACGTACACGGGCACCAGAGGATCCAAGGGTCATGGAGTCATGGGGTAGTCATTATCGACTTTCACTCAAAAATGCGATTGGGTGGAAATATTCGTGTTGCATTTGAAACCTTTAGTATCATTACTGTTTGCTTTCCCTGCCATTCTACGTGAAAGCAACCCCGGCTACATGGATCCCTTTGGAAGACCCGCATAGTTAAGCCTAATTGCTTGCAGAAGCAAACGCAGGGCGTAATATATGCAAAAAGTAAGCGTCATAGCAAAATTAGGCCACGGGCATCATTATTGACAGCCTGAGGCTTAAGTTCCAGACCCCAAACTTAAGGTAGCCTGAGGCTCAGACTGTATTATTAAGAGGATTTCTACGGACACCCAAAATAAGCTTTGTATCTGTGCATTTCTGAAATAGTCATTTCTCATCGCAACATTAAAAACCGATTGCAATGCCAGCACAGATGGTTTGTGGGGCACGTGCTCCCTCCAACTATAGAAGAATTTGACTTTCCAATGAATGATAGAGGTAAGTATTTGCTTTAGTTAACTTAGGAAGCATTTCATCACTCACAATTATAGCCGCGTCGAAAGAGACTGGGACGAGTGTATCGCTAGGTATGGTTTGGATGACTCATTTACTCCTTCTTAATTAACACGTGAGAAACGAATGGCTTTGTAGATTCGAAGCCAACTTTGTCAATATTTCTCAATAATGAAAGTCTTCAGCATTCAAACTCTTTATGAACACCAAGCCAACCAAGTCAGTTTGATTCCATCTCAACGAAATTCAATACTTGATCTATATTCTAAGAAATCGCAGAAATAACAAGGAACCATTTCTTTACGTAAATACTCGCTGTATACTTCTATTCAGCCTTCCTCTAAAAAAGAAAAGCGGCGGGCATATTCCATTACGCTCGATCTTCACTCATTAGAATGTGCTTTTCAAGACTGCTTTCGAATCAACATCACATGGTTGTCTGGTGACATAGGGCACCTGTGGTTAGGTGACTCATTAAGGAAATTCTGACTGCGATAAGAACAAGAAATTGTAACCATGATCCTAACGGTCTTCAGCCATTTGGCTACACGCCCCTATTGAATTGAGCGATTACTTTCCGACCTCTTTTCAAATGTTCTAACCTCCCTCTTACGATTCTCAAATAACAGTCTTTTGTGGGATAACTGAGGAGGGTCGTGTTTTGTCTAAAATGGAGACGGTAAGTTGGGAAAGCAAATGACGTGTGTCTCGAGCCCTCCTGAGAGACAAATGAGAGGGATTTTAATATGGGATAAGTGCCCTTTGAGGAAGGAGAGGCTCCCCAGGGATAAAACTTGACTTATTAGAGTCGCGCAACACAAATCTAACAGGATTTGGCCCAGTGGCCTACAAGGAGATTCGATAATGAATGTTCTTTTGTCACGTAATGCGCAAAGCGTCTCCTTGCATTTGGCTTGTGATCGAAAAACAACAGATGCCGCTGGAAAGCAAACAAGATAGTTTAAGATGTCTGCTTTTTGAGACGGAAAATCACTGCGTTTAACTCCCTGTCTCGCTTCGGGGGATCAACCTTCCCCAAAGCAGTTTATTTAGAAACTTATCAATTAGATACATAGAAGATTTCGCCGAAATTTCGAAGCACGAAAGTTTCCCTACGGCGTTTAAAATAGGTGTGTAATCACAATAGCAGCACTTTGGCATTTGTTACTTTTACAACTCATTTTCAAGGCAGGAATGCCGTTCATATTTATTCTGATAAAATGGCCGTCAGCGGCAGGGAGGGCGGGTAAGGGTAAGAAAGAGCGCGAGAAAGAGTCACTTCCTTCGCCCCCAAAACAGTGATTGACATGGACCTTGAACCAGCTAGCTGTTACAAACATCAAATGAATTCAAACTCATTGATGCTGGTATTCCAACGGTCAAAGGAGGACAGTGACGTACAGTTAAAGCACACTATTCGATACGAGGGGCACACTATTCGATACGAGGGGCACACTATTCGATACGAGGGGCACGCTATTCGATACGAGGGGCACGCTATTCGATACGAGGGGCACAATGGTTCGATTAGAGCGTAATTAATAATGCATCAGAAGTGGCACAAAAAATGTCCTCCAGGGTCCGTGCTGTTTCGATCCTGGTAGTGTCACAACTTTCCTAGTATAGTTAGGCTTGCTTGTGAGGTATCCATTCATTGTGCTTCTCACAATCCTTCTGCAACTTATCATTTGTGGCAAACTCCCCGTTCGCGCGTCACATGTATCGCGTCATAGGCAACAGGATTACTTACGACTATCCGTAGAGAGTGCGAGAAAATATCCGACCCGAGCGAGACACGAACTCTCGCATCGCATATCTGTAGATTATCATTTGTGTAGTTTCCATCATTTTGCATTCTTTGGCTTAGACATATTTACGTTGTATGAAACCATTTAGCCCAGTCCATCCTTCTACCTCAGGGGTGGCCAACCCGCCAGATACCAAAAGCCGCATTTTACCATCTGCTGTTGCAAAGAGCCACACTAGGCTAGCCTGGGCCTACCCTGGGTACCAGACCCACTATGTATCAAGACACCCAAGTTTGGGGTCTGTAACTCAGGCCTTGTCAGGCGCACAACCACACACGCACAAGAATCATCTGTATACGCTTTTCAAACGATACACGCTATAAGAAACCATAGTCGAAAGTTGAGAGACAAACCTACCAAAATTGAAAAAGCTAAGCAACTTGTTTTATAATTTGCAGTTTTAATTATTTTAGTTGAAACTCGAAAGATATTGGGCTTCACTCTTTGCTGCAACACTTCACTTGAAATGCATTTTCCATTCATATCCGGTAAATTCGCAACCAAGAATTTACCGTTCAAAGATTTATTTTCACTTGAACCTTATATTGATGAAGTTTAATGAGCTTCACTCGACAGAGTTGGGTCATTTTAGAAAAATAAAATTCCTTGGTCATTTTGTTGGCGTTCTATTTCAGAGCTGAAAATCAGTTACAGTTTACAAGACAGGAAAGGAAATCCTTTGCGGCCTAATTCAACAAGCTTTCTATATTGTTAACTTCGAATGTGAATGCAAGCAGTGCCCTTTTCATGAAGAACAGAAGTATGTTCCTCGGCGAAAAGTGCGATAGAGAAAAAGCAAAAATCTCTGTTATCCTTGGGCTTTACCAACAAGAAGTCCTATCATCTTTTATTCTCCTATTTACAATTTAAGTGGTGAATGAGAAATCAGTTGTGAGACTGTGTCATAATTTTGTACAACATTTGCTTTGAGGTAAGTTAATGGAAGACCCCTGGTGACCAGCACACGATGAAGAGCTACCTTTCCAAAATCAAATAAAAGTCATATCCTTCCCTCAATCAAGCCCAAAAGCAAAAATGCAAAAATATATAACATATGTAAAATATACGTTTTTCTTTTCCTATTCGTGGTGGGACTTCTGGCATTCTTTTTCTTGAACAGTCCTCTGCAGGACTAGCTTGTATTTGGCAGTGTTATTAGTTCGAAGAAATTCTTTCACATGGGTATCAGCAACAGCAAATCAATGATTTTATTTAAAGGTTACTTTTAGCCAATTAACTAAACTATCAGTGCCTATAACAGACTTTCTGTTGCATTATGAAATTGAGAAGCGATCATCCTTCAATGTGTTATGGAAATGTCTAGTATAGTAATAGAGGTGGTAGTAGATGAAGGCCTTTAATAGCTACAAAATACCAGGCTGATAAGCGTTCTATACAAACTGGGGGTTGCAAACAATTCTCTGGACTGAAATCAGCATTTTCAGCATTTGCCCAAAAAATAACCTAGTAACAAGGTAACAATGACATTTTATTTGCTTTAATGAATCTTGTTTCAATTCTGTAGATGTTATGAAGACTATGGGCAGCTTGACAGAAAGTGCTTTGTCGACACAGCAAAGGGCGGCGTGACCGAAGGCCAGTCTCGGATTCCTGACCTGTGCTTGATTTGTGGTTGTAGGCCAAAGCGCAACCGCCTATTTTGTTAGAGTTCGCTTTATCTTTCTCTCTTGCTCTGCAGTTCTCTGGGATCAGAGCAAAGAATAACAGTTAAAGACGGTTGGGGTTAAACTATAGGCGTGGGAGTTGGTAGACAAAGGTAACCAAAATAACTGAATCACATTTATCTCCACACCACAATGGCCGTGTGTAAACACAGATTTTCTAAATATAAACTTCAACCTCTAACAAATTTTGCTAGTCGAGTTGTGCTCGGTCACCCTTTGTTCCCAATGAGAATTAGTAAATTGGAGTTTGATGTGGCAAAGCTTGGTCAACAACCTTTGGAAATTAGTTTGAATTGGCTCACCTTTAAAAGCAAGCAGCGACCTGATACCGAAAATTGTTCGCAATATCTTTCCCAGGGAAATTTCACTATCATATTTTTAAGGGTGTGGCGCATCAAACATCGCTAAGGTTTGTGGTGGAACAGAAGCTATGATGAGGGTGAATCGAACCCACTTTTAGAGAGCGTTTTTGGTGTCGTGATGGTACAGTGAGTGGATTGGAAGCAGCTTCAGCATTGATGAGCTTCGAGTCTGCACACCACCATTTAACAAACGAACCACTATTGGCACTGATTGTGCGGATGTCCCATCGAACAGTGTTAAATATTGCATTGGACACCCTTAGCAAGGCCTTCAGTTTTTGAAGACTTGTAAAGATCCGTTCCTTGACCTGGATTCTTGGCTGATATAAATATTTTTGTCCAGCAGCTCTTAACAGATTTGGATCACGCGATAAAATGTCTGCTCTGATCCAGCTCATATCTTCGCCTCTCCATAGCATTGCTTCCATTAGCAACGGTGCTTTGACGGCAACCGGGCCCGGTTCTACCGCCACTAAATAGTTAACCCGCGGGCCGCTGGATTCTGTGGTGGCCAGGTCTCTGCGTTGTCAACATGTTTTCTTTATCTCCGACTTTATCTGCAAGTAAACTCTCGCGTACGGGCCAAAGTTCAAGCCAGCTATTAGGAACCATTTTGATTTACCATGACACTTCATTTTCAGAAATTATTGTAAGTATCAGCGAACAAATAACCCCCAAAAACTTTAAACACTTCAATGCAATTTAAAAAACAATCACTTATATTGCCTTGTCAAAAGTATTTAACATTCTCTTCGTAGAAGGCCTCAGACCTAGTAATAAATAATTATGAAATTCTTCGTCCTAAGAAAATTGTCTCGTAAAAGGTGAGCATATTAACAATAAATTATAGCCTTAAGCTACAATTGGACGAAAAGCAATCCTTCTATTGAGGATAATATCATATGTTTGCAAATCTCTGGTCGTTTCACTGACCCTATCCATGGGTCTGACGTAAAGGAGTTTCAAAACAGGGTCCGCTTGGAGATTTCTCTAAATAAAACGTAAATGGCCAATTATATTTGCGAACTCAAATGGCTCAGTCCTTACATGCAACAAGACAACTGTTTTCTACAAAATCATTAATATGTGCTAGCTTGTCATGATTAACAGAATTAGTGTCTGCTGTAAGTTGACGATCGTATATTTTATAGAAGCCACTTGGGAAAATATTCTTCAACCTAGAGGTCCAACATTTAATTTATTTATATGCAGAATAAATTGGATATCCAACCTCCACCTACTAAATTGCTCGTAATTCTGTATATAACAATATGTGTGTATTGACCCTGCAGGTTTCCAGCAGATAAATTTTAACAATTCAGTTTTCCGGGATACGGGAATAGGCCTAAAACGACTTGTTGCAATGGATGGTGAAAAAGATTCTTTTTGGAAACAAATTTACTTCAGCTTGCTTCATTTTCCTTAAATGTTTTTTATCCGTGTTTTCAGCTTTCCTCTCATATTTTGGCTTCTACATTTGCCTTGCTTCAATAACAAAGAAAGCTTTCACTTTGGCAAAGAGAGCATTTACTGTTCCTCGAGCCATTATTTTTCGGAAAAAAGTTGACAGTTAGGCCAAGTACTTTTGGGAAACAGGGCATATATCTTTAGACGGTGTAATGTCTAGAGCCAGACCGTATATTTTTTAGCACCATGACATGTATTCCCGAGAAAAGGACTTTGTACCATATAGAACTGGAACAAACATCGTTAAGAGTAAGACCATGGATTCTTGTGTATGGTACTGTGTACCATATAGAGCCATACCATAAATTCTTGGGTACCAAGTCCTGTTTTCCAGGCAAGTATGTATTCGACTCCAAGAAACTTAGGAGGAAAAAGATTTGGAACCGGACCATACATCATCAGGAATAAGAGCATGCATTCTTGGGAAAGGCACTTTGAACCATTGGAAGTTGGTCCATGTACTTCCGAGAGTCGAACCATGCTCTGCTCAGAAATGGACCAAGGTCTGCTCGGAATTGGCAAATTAATTGGATCCTGGACATGCATTGTGAAAACAAGTGGCAAGTAAAAGCTAAGGCCCCCTCCAGTTAACTGAAAATAAACAAAGTATTGACAGGGTTGAAGTACCATCGTCAGTCTTTAGCCGAAATGCATTAAACTACATCCGTATGTTGGGCTTGCTTTCACAAATATGTCATGATGTTTCAGCCTGTGTGCTCATATCAGTTTTATGTTTATTCATGCAGAAAACATCACAAGAGCCTTGCGCCACAAGAAGGTCCTCGTTTGCTCAACCAGTCTACTCCTCCAACCGAAGCGCTGAAATAAAATTTTATCACCTTCTTTAGTTATTTCGTTTTTGATATGCTGGCTTTCCCACTACCAAAACGAGGCTTTTCATCTTAATTCTCAAGTGTGAGTTTCGAGAGTGCAACCAGTAAGTGCAACACGCCATTATCTTCCGATCGCAATCGAGGCTGCTCTACTTCGAGGCTGCTCTACTTCTACGCGTACCTTTCTTAGGGATCTCGATTTACTTAGGAACTTCATAAATTTTGCTTAATTTTGCTTCATTAATAGGTTTTGCTTAGCTGGGCCTTGACAACTCCAGAAACAGGTATTGTCCACGTCAACACAGAAAATGGGTTTGCAGTGGATCTCTAGTCTCTGCTATGTTATCAGGAATTCTTATCTACCATTCAGATAACTTCTCTTCAATATTATCGCCTAGTGTATTTTTGACCTTATAAGAAAAGATCCAAAAACGAATAATCAATCAACCGGTTGCTACTTTGATGAGGCCATCCTCTGCCAAATGGCAACTCTCACCGCTGATAGCTGACAGCACGAGCAACGAAGGGGCCAGATACGCCCTTTCCACGTGATACCAGCTGCCTTATCTATGCTTACGTCATTTTGCTTCAAAGGTGTATCACTCCAAGTCTGACCCGCTATCGAGCTTCCATCTAGCTTGTCTGGAAAAGAGGCTTTCCCGCAAATCTGATCCATTCATACACAAAGCAATGGAAGCAACCAATTGTGTTTCAAGGGACTAAATTTTACAATCCATCTTCTCAGATGGGCACAAAGTTTCTTACAGCCATGTGCACCACCTCTCATACTATCAAGACTAAATTTTAGAAACTTGTAGAATTAACGGATTTCTACTCTTTCCTGCCTCGTTTTTAATTAATTCAGTGGCGAAACAAGATGTTTGTGATTGATGGGCGTTTGAAGATAATCTGTACAAGTCCTGTACAAATTTCCCAAGAAATGGTCATCCCATAATAATCTTAAGTTATAATATTGCTTGACTTTGCACGGTGAAATGTCCCACATAAACTCTCTCCCTTTTCAACTAACAAAACATTCTACACAGTAAATTCAAAACCCAGTCTACGCACCAGAAAATATGATAGATGGTTGGAGATCAATGGTTGAGAACTTGAGTGTGCAATGTGAGGTTCCACTTTGGATTAGAAACCGATTAATGACAATCTGCATCGGTAAAAAACTCAAATAGGAAGTCATAAATTACATTGTTTGTAAGTACAATCGACTAGCATCCAATCTTCAAACAGCTTGGGAAGGGCACCAGCCTTTTTGTCCCCCTGTATTCACAGGCCTGGACCTTGATCTTTCACCTCTCCCTAACTTTAATCGGAATTCGAAAACATCTCATTTTAATTATATGTTAATTTGATAAACTGTAAATATAAGCTCCTCTAAATGACTTAAGAGGGGAGACCTTTAAAAACATATTACTCCAATGACCCAGGGGCTTGCCTTCTGCATGGTACTTAACCAAAAGGCAGTTATTTTATGCAAGATGGACTCTATCGATGCTCTGCATTATTCACTTCTACTGACAACCTACTTTGCAACAGTTCTCTTTGCAACAGTAATTCCTCTTTTTATTATTTAGCTAACTATTAATTTAGATGGCACTCTTTCTTTGCAACCGTGGTTTAAAGCTATCTTGTCTACTAAAAAGTTATTGTGTCTGGGAGTGAAAGCTAGAGTCTTATCTAGTGTATATACATGGCAAAATAGTCCTATTTGCAAGCTATAAATAGGCCTAAGCGAAGTCATCCTCCGCTCTTACGTAATGGCAGACAATGCTGCATTGATGCCATACAGGTTGAGCCTCTTATCTGCGAAATCCTGGCACGAAGCTGGATCTGCATACAGACATATCGCATTATCGTGTGTATTAAGCAATGGCTCGTTATGGGGACTAACAAGATACACTTTCAGGAAACTTCGACGAGAACAAAGGAGCCTTTCACTTCCTCAGCTCGTTTGCACAAGGGCCTTTTGACTCTCAATTTACCTGAGCTTTTCACTACTAAATTTCGAACATGGAAAAATAAGAGAAAAGGCATTGGAGCAGATTGCATGTCAAAGAGATTTTAATATTTCACGAAACGATTCAAAGCAAAATGGTTCTCTAATAATCAAAATAGTGGCACAGTTATCTCCGTCAAAATTCTTGGAACAATTGCACCAATGTACACTGCACAATCTACAAAATCCACACGCGAATAAAACAATGTTATGCAGCGCAAAAGTGAATAATTCTACAAACAGAATCCTCGCATAGCCATGGCTTTCACCCCATTTTAGTTGTTCTAATGACATCTCCTGCATAGTTCAGCGACAACTTAGAAAAACATTCTATAGGGAAAAGCAAGACAACAATTGACGTAGAAGTATGCTCTTGGCAAGATATGCTTTGCCACACAGCGTGTATAAACTTTATCACGGTATCAAGTGGCAGAGTCTTAGATTGAAGTAGCAGTAGTCCAATCTGAATTCAGTGATTAGGACAGAAAGTCTATTCTTCTCATGCTATAAATTTGAGACGACATGCACCGCGCAATATCATTCCATAACTGGTTAGAAGTACAGATAAATCCATTATTGATTTATTCCAAAAGTAAATAAATCCACAAGCAATCATTTTTCTAACTGCTCTAGGCAAGAAAAAGAAGGACTTCATCTGGGGATAATGCTCATTTAGAGCGTGTGGTGTTCTTCGATCCATAGATTGTCAAAATTGTATCTCTCTGGTCAGTTCTGTTAAGATATCAGATGTAACAGGAATACTTCTTAATTAAAATGGGATGATCTCGCACGACTTGTGTGATTGCCAAGAATTATACCAAGTGACAAGAGACCAGACTTCAGCTCAATTAGCCTCCAATTTCGAAAGGTCGTTAAAGGCAAGCTTCGTTGCCTAGCACTGTGCAAAAACCTTCGTTATCTGCCACATGGAAACAAAGTAACATTTGGGAATCTGTCAAGTACTGGAGTCTGGACACTAACGTAGCCTGGGCCCTAGACCATTGAACATGACTCATTCAACTTACTCGCTGCCTTTCCCTCATTCGTATCATACATTTCGTACCATACGTATCAGATTTTTTTCCTATGAAATCTATTATTAACATAGTTCACGATTACTTTTTTCTCTCTATAATTCACAAAAGCATTGTTGGTGCAAATTTGCAGACATTGGTCATTGGCAAGATAGTTGAAGTCATGACCGTCTTTCTCATAGAGAGCAGGCAAGCAAAACAATGTCTGCGAACGAGGTTCAGGATATGAGGGTGCGGCCCAAACTCTTTTCACTGTGACAGCTGTTGATTGCAATTCTTGGGAAAATATTTCAAATATCTTATGCGAAATAAAAACAACCAGAGAAAGTAAAAGAAAGGAAATAGGATAAGCCTGACTGTAACAGGAGTTGAAAACAACCGAAGGAAGCGCCTTCACAGTGCCCTTCCTGTTGCCATGCCTATGTTTGGTGGCCTCTGAGGGAATTCAGTTACTTCGTATTGTGCAAAGAAACGTCACAGTAATGTGCTATAACAATAGTTACGTTCTCCGAGAACAGCAAGAAGAAACAAGGAAAGGCAAAAAAGACCGAGGTAGATCGTCGCATGATGCATCAATATTTACAAAGGACCACTGATGGGCAGCGAGCGCATCAATAAATACAATGGGAATTTGAATAAATAAGTCTAGGACGTTTCTGGTTAAGTTAATGCTTGGCAAAACAGTTTCGGGTGGATGAATGAAGCTACAACAACAGCAGTTTCTCGGGCATCTAGGCCCAATGGCTAGCTAAAAACAAAACAAAATATCTTTCGATAACATAACGGTAATTAAGTGACGTCTCAGTAGCGGCTACTGGCACATGCTTTGGAGAAACACATAAAGAAGTTCCATTTTGCCGAGGGACGAACTGGAAGAGGGAAGGAGGGAGGGCGAATTATGCATGAATGTAGGCATACCACTTAGCCTTTCAATGTCTCAACTTCGGATACCTAGAGAATACTAATGTTGTTAGAATCCGCAGTCGTAACCGAAATATACTTTAGTCTGTAATGTGACAAAAATGGGTAAGAAGAAAATTCCAAAAGTGGACTCTATCCGTTTATATGGGCTCTCTTAGCACGTGGGTGGGTGACGGTTCAAATTGGCAATTCCCATGCAATAACGGTAAAATCACATATTGTTGATTTGACGTTCATGTTGATAAAGCCATACTAATAAAAATAATGTCACTAACAGAATTAAGCAAATAATATTGTTTTTATTCATTTGCTACAGTACAAATTGATGGCCAAATTGGACAAGTATCAAACGCTGGAGTCAATAATTCCACCAGCTGTCTCTGCGTGGGCGCCAAACTAAACGGCCCGACCGATGTCTAAACAGTCGTCCGCGCACATGTCGAAGCCGTCGTCCGATGATTTGTACTCGCGCGCGTCGTCCTCGCTGTCCGCGTAATCAAATATGCTGTCGTCCTCCGTGGTCGTCAGAGCGCGCGGGCCGTCGTTCTCCGAGCCTTTGTCGTAGTCTTCCACGCCGTTTGCGAGTTTCCCTGTTACGCAAATGCAAGTTAGGCCATTGTGGTCGGGAACATTGCTGTCGTTGTTATTTGTATGGTCGCAGCACACGCCCTTATGCTTTTTGATCTGCAACGGCGACGAAGCGTCCGAAGTATTCGCAACCGACTGCGTGTCCGAGCTAAACGCTATGGATGGCGCGTCCGACGTGGTGGCAATCGATGCCGTGTCCGAATGGTTTCTCCAATACTTCGACTGAATTCCGTTGGGTTTATCACGGACAACGATATCATATTGTTCCAATACAACTTCTTTTTGGACACTTTCAGAAGCTACTTTTTGCGTAACGGGAGGATCATTGTTGTTGAATTGCTTTGATCTTCTAGATTTCTCCATTTGGTCCTTGGCCTTTCCGTTCCTTATTTTTTCATCGTTGAATTTGTCGCTTTTACTTCTCTTTTCAACATTCAAATCGCGATCTCGTTTGGAGGCAACGCGTAGCTCCTCCGTTCCCATTACCCGTCTGAGCGGGAAATCAATCTTGTCAAATGCTTTCGAGGACCTAACTTTCGACCGATGTTTCGAGGGTTCCGTAAAACTTCGGCTGCGGTGCGGCTTGGATCGCTTCTTCGGTTGCGGACTGCGATTGTGTTTGTCGTAAGGTTGCCCAGAGCCATGAGATGCGACGCCGTTTTGCTCGGCAGCGGCCATGTCTACGGCACCTTGCAGACTCCTCGGCGGTGACTTGGGTGTTTGCCTCAAGACCGACATGCTCTCTGAGATGTCGATTATTTTGATTTCTTGGTCTGGGTCAATTTTGTCGATGCCAGTTCCAAGATGTAACAACGGCTTGCCCGCACAAACCAATGGCGATGGGGCTGTCTTCTTCTTTGAATGGTCCCTGCTTGCCTTTGAAGACTTCTTTGATATCGTTGCCGTGCTAGCTTGTGAAATATGATCTGAAAATAATATGTTGAATCGGTGTCGATCTTCGTCCGAGTGTGCCTTGCTTACAGTCTCTTCCTTACTGCCTTCCGACAAAGTAAGTTTTTTCCTCGACCTCCGCTTCGCGTGTTTCCCTGAAGCGGAGCTGCGGCAGGCGCTGTCGCCGTCACTTCTCCCGCGGCCCAAGTCTCGGAACGAACTCTTTGCAAGACACTCGCGCGTTTCCTCAAGCACTTTGTCGGCAGCCTCTGGTTTGTGGACTGGACTATTATCAATAAGCGCGCGATAACCCACGCCATCATGATAGATTTTTCTTTGCTCGATCAGCTTGCCTAAGCATGTGTGGATTATTTCTTCTGAGGGAATCTGGACGTTATGATAAACATTTTTCAGGTACTTGATAATAGTATCGCGCGAAGCACACCGCCCGTTCCGATCAAGCTCAACAACAGTGTCATAAAGAGCAGTTGAAAGCGAGATAAATTGAGAATGAGGCACAGATTCGACGACAAATTCTTTCACAGAGCCTGGCGGAAGAACAATCACTGCTTAATTTTTGAGCGCATTAAAAAAACAAGATTAATTCTATTGGACTATTGAAGCAACTATTGTTCAACATGAAGGGTTGTTTTGATAAGAGGCAATCTATTCTCTATGACTTTTTCTGAGGTAGTGTCAGGGGGTTGACCTTTTGAGATGTGAACGAGAAATACAATGGAAAGGAGGAAAATTGTAAAATTCGTTCCCAAACTCTTGCTTAAACTATGCCTGAAAATGCATTTGAATTGCTTCATTAAAGTAGATATTACTTTAAGAATGCAAAATAGATATTTTGAAAAAAGTTCTGTCAGCTGGAAAACATTTACCTTTGAAAGAAAAGAATTTTTAATCATACATTCTTAAAATATCAGATTAATTGTTTCAAGTCCATCAAGAAGAAGTTCATGGGCAAAATATTGTTGTAAAGCAATGAAATAAAGTTAGATTTCTAAAGATAACTGATAAACAGACAATATGTTATGGGCTTTATTGAAGCAATTTGAGGTGCTGGGTGATGCTTTGTATATAAAAGTGTTTTTTTGGCAAATTGAAGAGGGTTTATTCATGATGGTCTATCTATTTTCATTGTTGTAATATTGTTTCTACAAAACACCAAAAAAACTTTCATTGCAATAGCAGCAGTTGATACAGCAGTAATAAACATGTGATGTGTTATTTTTACAATTCACAATAGGACATGGATTACTAGTTCTCACACTTGTCTCCAGAATTTTCAAGTCAAAACAAAAGCCACTGAACATAAAAAGTCAGTCAGTGCCCAAGGCTAAAGGAAGTGCAACCTCAACAGGATACAAATACATTTGAAAGTCAAACTCTGCTAAAAAATGAAAAATATCTGTGTTTCAAGAAAGAACAATAAGGGACAGTGTTCTATCAACACAGCTAGAAATAGCATATAGGTAATAAATATCAAACAAAAAGGTAGAAAACATTTTTGCATTAAGTAGGTATTCATATTAACATAAAGCAATGTGCAACTGACAGGACAGAGGGTGAATGGTCTTCAATGCATTTCGTATGTACTACTGCTTGGTTTCCAAGGTATACATGCTTATATTAGATACGTTCTGGAGAAAATAAGAACATAGTTGACCCCATTGTATTAAGAATGAAGTCTCATCAATTTTGAAAGTTCTTTCCTAAAATGTTTACAAACTCTGGTAATCAGATGATTCAGATGAGAAGTATTTCAGCTAGAATGAATAATCTGCTAAGTTTTTCAGATTCAAGAAGAAAAACTTGAAAAGTCTTATACTGAAAGCTTAATATCTTGGGTGACTTTTGTTAGAATATATTGGATGACATTCTTTTATTAAAGACTGAAAAAATAGAAATATGAAAAAAGGAGCATAAGGGCTTGTTTTCTCCTTTTTGTAGGTTTCCAGCTTCCAGCAAATTTCCAGCTTTTTAGTGATTTTTCTGGTTTTTGTACATAAGTGAGTGTTATGAATAATTTATGATAGCACTAGTAGACCTCAAGGATATCTTGATAAGACAAGCATGCCTACCATCTTGCTTTCCTGCAAGTTGACAAAAATGGCATCTGTTTTCCAGGAAACATTTTATATATAGATCTCTGCAAACAAGTTTCAATACCAGCATTCTACTTACTCAATGGCCTTATTAGAATCATGAAACAGATAAAGGATAAGGAAATAATCTTTCTGTTATCTGTATCAAGACATTATCTTTCTTAAATACTTGAAAATTTAAAACATTTTAAGGCAAACGAAAAATGCTAAGTATTTCCTGGTGGACATATTGTTGTGTGTAATTACTGCTTGGGCTACTGGAAGCTCTTCTGCGCTTTTGTGCTGCTAGAATCACCAAAACTAAACCTTGCAATAATGATGTAGCAAGGTTATTGGTTAATGTCTCTTTGTCTTAGGACTTCGATTAGAATGATCAATGGATCAATAACAGTTTTCAAACAGGACTTTTCACTGGCTTGGCATAAAAGGGGGTCTTTTCAACTACAGATTTAGAGGATATAGAAATATAGCCTTTGGGATCCCTCGACAAATTTCGGTTGATAACAAAGCTTAGCCAGATTCAGTACCTAATTTCGACAAAGCAAAATCGACTTAAAAGCTCCAACTGAGAAAACACATTGAGTATCTTTAGTAACATAAATTCCTCAAACCCGATTATAAAGTGGAAAGCAAAATCAAAAAACTTTACGGGGTGCTTACCAACGTCTTTCAGCCAAAATTCTTTCGGGTTCCTCAATAGTCTCTGGCTCCAGGCATTTCTCAAAACGTCGGCATCGTCACTAGGCCCAGACAATAACAATGTGTAGGGGGCAATCCATCCAACTAGCCGCATCTCCTCAAGACTCTCGACAAGTTTCTTGTTCATTGAATTCTTATTGGCATCGATAAAAATCTGTAAGAGTTTACTGGGCAAACAATGATTCCCATCTTCCTTGAAATCAGGGTCATGTCTCTCACCACTTAACTTTGAATCAGTGCGAGGAGTACTCTGAGCTAACAAGGTAGGATCAAGAGATCGGAAAACTAGAGCCGTTACTTTCCCGCGAAGAACAGAGCTTTGTCGAAGTGATCTGCCCTGTTCCCTAAGAGTCTTGGCACTCTCAGTCATCGACATCTTTGATATCACAGCAGCCGGGTGTGAAATGTCCTTTCATGGGAGTTTTTCTATAATTCATCTCTTCATGTTTATTAGATGCAAACTATTTTCGTGCTATTATACTCACAGTTTGTCATCTCTCTGAAGGTTGTACCCCGCAGTGCTTAAAAAGGCCACGCAGTAAATACCCCAGTAATTAAATGTTGAATAACGTCCTTTTGAGTATTCTATTTAATAAAAAGATCGCACTCGATGGCTTTTGTTACTTTCTAATTGAGCACTTTCTAGGTTAATGTACATGCAATAAATTGCTAAATGATCCGTTGAGCAAGTATCTCCCTAAAACAAATGACATTGAGTTCTTTTTAAACCAGAAGAAAACAAAGCAGAGAGAACAATGACAGTTTAATACCAACAAGTACGTGTGTGCTTTGACTGGTGGATAATAGAACAACATTGGGCATGAAGACGCTTCTTGAATACGCTGGGGTGTCATCTATATTTATTCAGCATTTACCACACATACTCTGGTCATAAACATTTGGGAAAATGCTTCAGGTACCTATCTAATGTTGCCAAGGTGATATGAATAGCAACGCAATGTTTTTTTGCCAAATTGAAAGAAGGTCAACTTCGAGGTGGAAACTTCACATTGGAAAAATGTATCAAAGCGAAAAAGCGTCTTATCGAATATTTTGACACCGCACGCATGACTGTTTCATTATATCAACTATTTTAGGTAGCTTCAAGTTCTTCTTTAAATGCGTTCTAAATAACCAGGTGCAGTGGGAGATTAGAAAGAACCATTTTCAATTGCGATAGATATTGCACGTATCAACAAAAGAGAGTCGAAATACTGCAACGAAGACGCGCAAAGCTTATTTCAAAATGAGCGGCATTGTTTTTAACAGGGCGCCCACCTGTTGCAAGCTGTTAAAGCAAAGAATATTCACACAGCCGTACTGGGAGGAAAAAGCCTTCAAAACCACTAATTTGGGTGGAGGACATTTTAGAATGATGAAAGGTATCTAATTAGTTTAAAATATTCTCATAGTTTTGCGCATTTCTAAAAAAATTATGTCTGGAAACAGTTGGAGAGTAGCAAGCAAAGAAATTCATAATAAATACTCAGATTTTTCACCAAGGGAATTGTCACCGAGACTATTATACTCACGGGACGGTTCTCAGGCTCCCGAAAAGCAAAAATAATTGAAGGTGGAGACCTCAAACTGCTAGGCCAAAATAAGACATGCCACTATAAGGACCTTCAAACATATCCTTTTGGTTGATGCACCCCTTGGGGTGCTCTCAATCAGCAACAGAAGGCTTTGGATAAAAAAGGAAACAGAAGATAGCTCCTTAACATATTTTCATTTTATAGACATTTGTATCTATTTGTTACAGTGGACTGAATTTACAAATTTGAAGACTACGCAGTAAAGTGCAACACTGAACGTCTTATGAACAGGAAATACTGAACACCCATTTAAAGAATCACAGCCAACTAAGAAATCTCTGTTTCGTATTTTACAATTCCAACTGCTTGTACCGGATCAATGTAATTCTTTTTCAGAAAGAAAGAAGTCCCTAGCTTCGACCAGAGATGACACCTCCCCGTCCAGTTTCGTCAGCTTTTCCAAAACGCTGTGCCAACGACACACAGTCCTCTAATACTCTTGGTAGCCCTGGTCAGTAGGTGCTGATCCAAAAAGAAGTCGAGAGCATGAACTCCAGGTCGCAGCAACGACACGATCTGAGGACGAAATGCATTGGAGAATGAACAGGCTGCTGATAGCTTGATCATTAATACCTTGATAGCTTGATCATTAATACCTTGATAGCTTGATCATTAATACCTTGATAGCTTGATCATTAATACCTTGATAGCTTGATCATTAATACCTTGATCATTAATACCTTGATAGCTTGATCATTAATACCTTGATCATTAATACCTTGATAGCTTGATCATTAATACCTTGATAGCTGGATCATTGATACCTTGATAGCTTGATCATTAATACCTAAGACATTATAAACAAATTGAAATACACTGTATAATATTATGTGGAAGGTTCACAAAGCGCTTTTCTTGTGCATTTGCTTTCAAGACCGATTATCAAGGCGTGCCTTGCTCTCCTCAGAACCAGTGAAAGAATGTTAAAAACAGAAATGCTCTATTCACGTGGTAAACCAAACGGTCCTTAGAAGAACACCAATACTATGATAATGATTTAGGGAGCCCAAGGATTAGCCGGGAATTCCGTCTAACAATGTCAATGAAATCCTTCCATATTTTCAGCGGAATAAATGCTACTTATCAGAATCTTAAAGCAGTAGGTGTCCAGTTGTCAGCAAAAGCTGAACACATGCAAAGGTTCAAGATCGGACCCCGCAAAAGAAAACTCGCCGGTCTGCACACACAACAAAATTCAATCTAGACACGGCTTCCTTTCCCTTGTCGCTAAATATGCAAAGCAACGTGATTTGTCGATAGAAAAGTTTTCCCAAGATAAATGTATATTAATCAAATAACACGGCTAGTCCTGCAAATCAGGCTATCCCTCAAGAAAGGATCCTTAAAACGCAGATTAGATATTTGGATTGAAACTTTCTTATCCGCTCTAATCGGATTACTGCGTACAGGGCGTATCGTTTCACTCTATCGACAAAAATACTTAATGACGAAAACCGCTACTTATTTCTGCATTATATCTGTTCACAGCAAACGCTTGCGATGAATAACTAAATCAGCAATGTTTTGTCTTGCTTCTACGCAATGCACCGCATCGGGTTAGCAACACAACAACATCGAATGTCATCGTCACCCGAAGCAGTACATCGCAGTATCAACATTACCACAGGGTGCCTAGGGATCTTTTTCATTTATGAGGCTGTTTTTATAGAATAAACAGAGGAAGACAATATTTCCTACTTTCTAGCAATCAGTTTGGCATCCCATAAAGGCAGACTTTTTTCTTGAATATTTCCTTCAATTAAACGAATTGCAACACAGCTTGTGAAAATCAAGAACCATTCTCAAAATCTGCTCTATCCGAAATATTGAACTTCCTCATGATGCAAAGAAATATCGAGGGGGTACGGGAGTGGCACTTCCATTGTTTCAGCTACAGAAACTCGGAATCATCCTTGCTTTATTAAACATCCAAGGGCCACTATTTCTCATTCCCGTCTGGATTCCGTCTTGGGTCGTGGTTAAATACTCGCCGTGCGTAATAGAAGTTGAGCAACCGAATGTAAAGGGAATTATTTTTAGTGAAAAGTGCCGCTGGCAAATTCTGGTGCTTGCTTCACTTTGTGGAATCGCATGTTGACCCTTTGAATTTTGGTAAAGCCCTGAATTTGAAAGTGATGGCGATCAATTAAAAAGTTTTCCGGACATCTTACCGAAGCATTACCCTAAAACCAGCGTTATAATTAACGGGATCCCACTGCAAATGACACATAAGGTTATTACACGAGCTTCACGACCACCATTCAGATCCTTAATTGTCTCAAATTTTGCAATAAATTTCCGCCCCGGTTTCGAAAATCTCGCCCACGCGTAAAGGGGACAAGGGCACTGGGGCTGAGTCTTTCGAGACAAGACGTTTGGAACCAAGCCGATGTTAATTGGGAGCTTAATTGGTTAACGACCAAGCACGCCAACGGAGACGATGATTCAGAAGGTGGCGATCACGTGAAGTAACGAGCTGATGAATGCAACACTCATTCTGAAAGTGACCGGGCGATATTTTAGATTTCGTGAAAGTCAAAAACACATTTGAACAGCCTGGGGATGAAGATGGTCCAGTGTAATTGGACACTTTTGGAGCTCTGCCGCAAACAACATCCTTGATTTTGGGCTTTCGAGCCAGTAAATCAACCGAGAGGATCCGGCTGATGCCTTCGTGATCAAGACGTTGCCCAGCAATAATCTTCATTTGATCCTAAGTTTACGGGTGGATTTCATGGCAGCCTGAATGAGTTCAGAGACAGCTTTTAATAAATGAGCTTCAGCTATATATCTTGGCCTTCCCATCCTAAAAAAGCTCTTTGGAGATTCAGAAATCCAGTTTTCCTTCTCCTAATGCTTGGCAGCAGAACTCCGCGAAATCACAACCAAATTTAGAATCTTGGTCACATATTTCCAAAAGAGGCCATTTCACCCCTGTGAAACCCACCATTGTTCTTCTGGGCAAATTTCAGCCAACAAGGGACTAAATATAAATTTGCAGACATATCCAAATCAAAGGGTCGAATACTCAAGAAAAAGAAATTGGCATACCACTCGTTTTCTCATATATAATCGTCGTCGTCGGGTATTTCATCAGGAACTTCTTCCTCCACAAAATCTTCATCTTCTTCATCGGGTTCTTCGTTGTTGTTCCCATTAATGAAGCCATTCTTGTGCGTTTCAGCGCCAATCCCTCTGCCGAGAGGTATCTCTAAAGCTTTGTGCACAGCCTCGATCGTCTTAATCGGCACGTAATAGGCCATGTTAACTGAAGGAATGCGTTGCCGAAGCTCCTTCATCAGAATGTACGCCTAAGAAGTGGAAAAATGGTTGTAAAATTTCATCGGAAGAAGGCCCGACAACAAACAGACGAGAAGTTGCAGGTTAACAGGATCCGAAAAGAATCTAAAGTTGGTTGTATGACAAGAATTATCCAGAAACAAGGAGAGAGACAACGCAATAAAAGACTATCCGAAAGTTTACAGTTCATGTGATTAGCTTCAAGGCAAAGGTAAAGAAATTATGCAAAAAGAAACATGGGACGATATGGAAGGATTGCTTTGATTGATTTTGGAAACAAAGGCAGCCAGCTAGAGTCCGTTCACTCCATAAACTCTGATGCTAAAAGATGTCAAAACTTCAAAACCAGAACCAGAAGCATAGCAAAATCTCATCAGAGTTGTATTGAATTTCTTAAATGGTATCATTTCTTTCCGCTTGGAGTCCTTAGCTAAGAAGTTATATATAATCCCCTATCTTTGATTCTTGATACTGTTTTCCACGAGAGTCAAAGAGTGAATCGAAGGGCTAATTAACAAGGGAAAGGTTTCCGACACAAGGGGGTTTCTAAAGCCTTGTTCAGACAGAAGCACTTCAGTGTTGACCTCCGTGTTTATCTGGTTGGCTAATGGAGAAACGCAACTCACCTGATTATAATCCTGGGCTTTTGCGTAGTGTTCAACCATGAACCCATACACATCGCCAACTCGAATTCCATCTTCGACGTCTGGATCTTCGAGCAGCAATTTAAGCTGCCTCATAGCCTCCGGTGGGTCCTCTTCGTAAGATCTGTAAGAGCAATCAAAAGCGTAACTAGAGATTCTCTGTTTGCCGAAACAGTAAAAAGAGCAGACACACAGTCTTTGCATAACCTTTCATTAACTACAGGATAAAAAACATTGCAGAAGTGGTTACAAAATGTTGCAAAATACACTGTAAAATGGTCCCAGACGAACGAAGGTGGTTTTTTGAAGCAGAGTGAATACAGTTATCCAGAAATGAGAAACTGCCATTCTAGTCATATTAGAGATTGAAAACGATCCAATAACACATGCCAAACTTAGCCCACATTGCACCGTGACTTTCATTCAAGGTGCAAACTTGCTTCATTCCTCTTCTGGTCGTCATGGGTGATTTTAAGTTGACAGTCCTTCAATCTCAACAGAAATGTCAACAAGCAATCGCTCTGAAGAAAATGGGAACAAAATAGCTACGATGAGGGCAGGCAACGGTTTGGTTGGCTAGATGCAAAACACGTACTTTCTGCCTTGAATGAACTTTTTAATCAGTACTGCTCGCTGCTTTAGGTTGGCCATCTTCTCTTCTTGTTGCACCTTGTTTTTCGTCTTGGCCTTCGACATGCATTTGTAGGCTTCTGTCAATGCGCCATACGCCTTCTCGTAATTCTGATACTCGTCTATTTCAACCTGCAGTGCAAAAGCATTACCAGTTGCGCATTGAAGCAGTTTAGCAACAGCAATACGAGCCATAGCAAGAAGCGAAGCGAAAAGGGAGCTCATTTTGAATTCTGCAACTTCCCCCCAAAATTTCACACATTCAACTCTTTTTTTCGCTTAGTTCTCCCTCATTTTTACATTACACAAACGATTGCAGAGCAAGTCAAAGATTAAAATAAAAAACTCGTGGAAAATCAAGCTCTATGCTCAAGGGCAGTTACTTGGTCCCGTTTGTTGTGTTTTTGGACAACTTGGTAGCTTCTTTAAAAGCTCAGTTAGTCTTTATTCACATCTCTAAGGGTGCGAAGAACAAGTGACTAATACGAGGGAGTTCAATCGATAGCACACCTGTGCGCATGCTTCGTAGAACGACGACAGCGAATCGAGCGCTCTGCCTTTCGTGTAAAAGCCAATTATGTTCTTCATTATCTCTGGGTCTTTGCGCCAATCCAGTGACTGAAGATAGTTTGCAGCCATGACATATATCTCTCTTTGTCTTGAAACACCAGCGAAGAAGACTATCTTCTCTGTGTCGCCAGATTTCAGCAGAGATTTCATTGCCTGATACAAAGAGAAGCCGGTCATAACTCAACGACAGAAGAGTGTGAAACTTCTTCTATAATTCAGAGAAATAAAACATAATCAGGATGAAACATTGCAAATGGCTGAACAATAAAAGAAGTTCTGTTTATGATTTCAGCTTTCTGACTTCTCCATCATTTCGAAAATGAGCCAACAGGAGGAAACATCGACATGCACACAATAAACAAACACCACGGATTAAGGATAAAACTCAGATCGCATGCATTTTTTAAAAATTCTGCTTTCAATCAAATCAAGACAAGGTGGCTGTGTTGTTAGAGACCACCTTATGCCGAAGCTTAAAAGGGCTAGAATACTCCTAGATTGGATAGAATACTGAAATGAAATTAGATTTGGGTGGAATCATCTCGTCACGAAGCCAGTTTCGCACTAATTCGTCGAAGGACGCCTCATTAGATCTTCTCCTATCCGATTTGTAGCAGCCAATTTCAGCTGCAAATTTATTTTCTCAAATAATATTAGCTGAGTTCGTTAGCTTGGACACACCTGCCTTTCGAATTAAATCGACTGCTTAATCCGATAGGAGCAACCGATTCGCGAGAGTACTGGTTATTATCCACAGCAATTATCAGATTGACCACCTAAGACCTCCGAAAATCTCAATGCCACATTAAAAACTTCAGACTTCACCACCCTCCCTGTTGCATGAATTCATTTCCACTGTAAAAGACCTATCGAGTGGAGTAGGGCAACAAAAATGGTTGCAGCCGCCTACCCCAGGTCGGTAGCCAGAAAAGTTAGGTTAGGCCAAACAGTAAAAAACGGCAAAAAATACTTCAACGAACCTTGATTTTATTTCCAGCCTGAGTGAACTTCTTAGTCGCTAAATGATAAGAGCCCTGCTTGAATGCACACTCAGCAATTTTCTCCAAGACCTTCAGCCTGTATTCCTGATCTTCGTGATCTTTGGGTAGGGTCATTTTCTCGGCTAGCTCTTCAGTCACTGTCACGTGATTGTCAAGGCACATTTCCAACGCTTCATAGAACTGAAAATCAAACGATTGGAAATGAAAGCCCTTCTTAATAGCTAGCCGAAAAAGTAAAACTAAAAGGTAATTCTTCGAAATGGGACTCGAGAGGTTCTATAGTATCTCAAGACTTTCGAGTTGGGTATATGACTTGGCCTCTGTCTATTCGGAGAATACATAGCCTATTCAACACCAATTATTTTGATTGGTACCGTTAAAATAAAAAATTATTTTAACTGCTGGTAATATTTCAGCTGTTTTCTTTTTGGACACAAAAATTTCTGCTCTGAGATCTATATCACTCCACCCTATCTCACCACAAAAAAGCGAAATGTGTTTTTTGTCATGATTCCAATTGTGTGAGGACAGAACATCATCAAGACCAAAAACCAAAGACAAGACAAAAAACCAAAGACAAAACGACATCATACTCTGTGGCCAACAATTAAAAGGTTGACGGCTCGATCGAACTGTCCGTGCTCGATGAAGAATTCTGCGCACTTGTTCAGCATTTCCGGGTCTGTTCGATCATCGAGATCTTCAGAAATCATCTGCAAGGCTCCAAATTGCTGGGTCTTGAACGCAATTTCGATCGCCTTTGACATGCTGCCGGCCTGTAGACAGAACATCAAACTGTCACCAGATCACATTGGTAATAACGTTGGCGCAGAAATTCACAACACACTTGCAGGCATTTCGATTTCACCTGGGCTACGCTAGAAACAAGGTGCTTTATAAATGGCCGAATTCGTGTGTCAACAGTAATGTTTGTTGATAACCATTGCTAAATGCCTTAAGTGACGTTTACTGAAGATAAGACTTCGATTGCAGTCGATGTGCAAGATGGGAATCAGAATGCCCCTGTCCTAAGCAATGAATTTCAAACTCAACTTTCAAAGCAGTGGAGATTCCGATAGTGTTGCAAAACAGTTTAGCTATTGAAAAACTAGGTGCTACTTTTTAATAGAAATAAGTTTATTCAGTTTCCAAAATCAATGTTCGGGAATTGCACAAAATCTTGTGCAGTATCTGATAAGCTGAGCTTCAAGGCTCTAGGAGAACAACTATCGATTTGATATTGAGTTTATATTGTAGTTTAAATCCAACTTTAACCAGGAAATGCACACGAATTATTCAAGGCAAACATCAACACGATCATCACTATGAATCCTAAAAGTAATGCCAGCACATCCGCAGTTGATCGCCATCCCTCAGCACATGTCGCCACAAATCTCTAAAAATCCCTACGAAATCTTTCCAAATCTTCGAAAATTTACATAAACGCTTTTGGGATTAGAAAAAGCCAAGCAAGCCTTCCGGAGCTTGGGATATGTGCCATGGATTTAAAATAATGGATATATTGATGATAATGGAGATACCTTGTGGTACAGCATAACAGCTTTGTCTTGCATCGATGGATTATTCTCGAAATACCTGAAGCGAAACACCCAGCCATATTGTATTCATACAGTAAACAAGGATGATAGTACAACGCATACTGAAGTGTTGGTAGCAATGTTCATATCAAAAATGGGGAAAGGGAGGAGAGATTTCGTGATAAGAGCAAATGAGGGTTTTGTAAGAAATCAACAGATGATAATTGGCCTTCTAAATGAGGCATTCACCTCCAAAAGGACATACCTCGCAGCCTCAAGCATCTCGTTTGGAGAGCTGAGCAGGGCCAAGTTCATCAACTCACTGTCCATTTCGTTCTCCTGTCAAAAAGAAATCGATTTTACAGATTCTATTGATGTTGAAAATTGTATGAATGCTTCTGGATAAAGTAGGTAACTTGGTAAAGTATACATTCAGTAAAAATTTGAAAGAGAGAGCCAAAAAACGTATTTGAAACTATCTTTGAGCATTTCTTGTATCGAAAGATGAAAATCTTATCCATTACAGGGCGTGCCTTTTGCTTTGTGCGAATAACAGAGAATGGCATCCTGGTTGCTTATTGTGAAGGAGAAGAATAGTTGGCCAACCTTTTGAATAGGTAGAAAGTAATTGAGGAGAGGCACATCTATTTTTTATACTCTAGGAAAACTTTCAATTTGCAAAAGACCAACATGTTTCGAGAGAGATGGAAAATTTTAAACTTTCTATAACTCAAGAAAAGTAGTGCTATACAACTCAAATGGAGAAAAGAATACGTTACCCTTGCCAGGCGGATAGCATTAGCATAGGCTTGGGCACGTGAGAAGTAATGTATGGCGCTTTTGAAGTCTCCCTGGAAAGACAGGCTTGGATATTAGCATGGAATTAGTTCAGATAAAGTAAAAACGTTTAATTTACGAACCAACTGAAGCACCCACCATAATAAGCAGGTAGTGTTTGCGTAAATTGCGACCTAAAATAGCTAGCTCCGTAAATTGCTTACTGGCTGATTAAAGAAAATTTGAAATAAAAAAGTGAATTTCTTTCAATGGAACATCTAAAGAATTCTTTTTATTTCAAAACAAAACCCCGTTTGTTCTCTAAACGATCTTCCCAAGGCCCTTGCCAAGGGTACCAATGACCAAAATTGGGAATATCAGTTATGTCTGTGGAGAAGCCAAATATTTCGGAAGGTAGGAGCATGGAGACACATATCCCGTAGTTCTCAATGATTCCAAGCCTACTTAATCACTACCCGTAGGCCCGCTGTTGCCCCTCACAATTAGCAACACATCGCTACGTTACTACCTGTCTTAAAGCCGAGATGGTCTTTCCATAAACCGATGGAGAATTTTGCTTAACTACGCTCAGTTTTACCTGGCTTTCGAAGTGTCGCGCAAGATGGTAGCACGCTGACTTATCACCGGTTTCATTGCAAATATCAGCAGCCTTTAAGAGAAAAGCAAGTAAGATGTAAGCATTTTGAAGAGACAATGGCAAGTTAAGGAACGTGGTATGAAGAACAACGCAATTAACTAATCCTTTATAAAGGAGAAAAGCACATCTTCATGAACTCGGGTCGTATCCATAACCACTAATCCAGACATTGCCTATTTTGTTAGAATGATACCGTAAACTTGCAGGAAAATCTAGGCCCAACACTTCACAGTAGCAAATCGAAAATTTGAAAATTATCCTCAAATTAGCTTATAAAATCCCATGACAAAATAAGTAACAAAATAGGTTTCAATTAATATCCTAAAATTTGATGACGGCAGATTGGGGCCTAAATGACAGGGTATTTTTCCAGAGCTGCCAGTCGCTGCCTTGAAAGTTGTCTTTAAGACGAGCACTTAGTATTTGGCTGATGAAAGATACCAGCTCGATCAAAATGTTGTAGGGCTCACCTTGGTCAGGTTTCCACAGTAACAGTTGACTCTCACTAGCGACAGGTGATCCTGCGCAGATTCATAGAACTGCAGCGCAGCTTCCATTTCGCCGACGCTTTCCATGTACTGCGCCCACCATTTCCGCAAGGGCCTAAAACAAAGAGGATTCTGTCTTCGTCAAATGTCTTCATCACTAAGTCATGTACTTTTCAGGCTACGATCAAATCCTTTGCAAGGGTTGACAATTACTGGGGCTTTTGTTAAAGAAAGGTTGTGCAAAACTGTTAATTCTTTTTGTAATCTTGAATGAAACTTTTTCAAGGTACAGAGATAAAAAGGGGCGAAAAAAAAATAAAAAATAAATGTTTTTGTTGCTCCCAGGCCCGAAAACATTGACAAGAACAATGAAAATATTCATAACCAAGTGTCATCTCTTCAAAGAAAGTCCTCAACGAGAACTTGCATAGAAATCCCACGAAACAGGAGTTTGTTAACCAAGTAACCCGTGGCTTAATAACACCTTTTGTCAAAGACATTGGTTGGAGTAAATTACGTTTAATCGAAAGACAGTAAACTTCCAGGAACAAATTGGATTTGATCCCTTTGCAGTCCGTGACTGAAATGTGAGCGGTTACCAGTTAATCTTTTACTAAGCGAATTATTTTTGATGAATTACCATCATGTGGTGCCATGACCAGCAGACTGTTCCAAAATCTGTTTCAGATTTAGAAAAACATACATTTCTCATCCGTCCACCGACAATCAACTGATTAGAAAGTCTGCTATAGTTTCGTTGCAATAGTTTCGGCCTGGCAACCTATTGTGTTTTGCTTAAAAGCCAACGTTTAAAACACTTGATAATTTCACTAAAAATCAGTTCAAAGTAGCACTTGCGCGTAAGGTATAAAGACGTCCTTCAGACTCTTTTTTAAAATATGCACGAACACTTTCCAGATCAAGAAAAATAAGTTTCAATAAAGATCCCCCTGAAGTGCGATGTTGCGATGAACATACAAATATCGATATAATCTGATACCATAGATACCATACATTTATATAAGTATAAACGACAAATAAGTTTCCATGCAGCCATATTCACCTGTCTTTCGATTTGAGGACATAGGATTCCAGCTGAGACGTGTCTTCGAATAACATGCGAGGAACTTCGAAACGAAAGGTGTCCGAGCGCTCGAACCTGAAGCGGAAAAACAAGCTTTCGTTTGACGACTTGTGGACTCATACTAGAACCATTTATCTGTACACCAAATTAACTAGAAGCTGGGTCTTCTTCTGCCGACTTTTAAAATCAAACTGCCAGATGAGGCACGCTGGTAGCAATAGTTTCTAGCTTATCAAGAGTGCAAATTAGCCTCAAGGAACTCAGAGTTTAAGATTATATTTTAAGTAATAGGAAAAGGTACTTACTGTTGAATTGCGCCAGCGTAATTTTCAATAGACTCTAAATATTTTCCATAATTGTAGTACGTTGTCCTTAAGTGTATTCTATCATGCAGTTCAGCAGTCTCTAGCGCCTTTAAAAAATCGTAGGGAATTGCATTGAGCATCGTTTGGGGACAAAAGTCATTAGAAAGAATTGTCGGTCTGCATTTGGTGCTTATAGACATTGAGGTGTGCGAGTGAAAGAGCCAGGGGGCTGATCTTTTTAACCGTTTACAATTCCTACTCGAGGGATTAACAGACACAGGTCCTTCATCAGCTAGACGAAGAGTAATTTCAGTTGGAAACAATGTCTTGCTCAAATCGAACGAGTAGAGACTCCAGGGAATAGAGCAAAATATAAAGAAAAACTCGATCACATCGATCTTTCATGCACCATTGACCATAACAGTCATCGAACGGTGGTCTTTGGAACACACTTTCTAAAGCAAGCTAAAACGTACATGCTGGTTTCGTTTAGATACAGAAGACGTAAGCAATGGTTTCGTTGCTGTGTAAGGAACAGTCAATCCCTTTCCTAATGCGGATTATTCATAAACAGAGTTGACATCCTGCAAGTCCTACGTGCTAGGCTTGCAGATGCTGGGTCAAAGAGATTTAGTCCAGCGAATTTAGAGCGGAGAGCAAAGATTATAGACAGTACGGTGAGTGATTAGTGTGGACGACTGACACATAATGAGATGGGAAATCTGATTAGAAAATGCAGTATTCTGGAGGTCTAAGTAGATCGTGTTGATAAAAAAAAAACATTAAAAATGTGGAATTTCTGCCTGATAAAATGTTGATTTGGTACAGTGTTTCCTATAATCTGTACGGGATAATCGCCGAAAAGGCTGAAGCGATGTCAATTAATTGTGCACCCTTCGATGTTCTGTGGCACAAGCATAAAGGGAACTTTAGGCATAAGTATTGATTGATATTTAAAGTCATAGAAATTACTATTCATATCAAAAAAGGCAGGCCAGTGTAATGATTAGACATCTTGCTTAAAAGACCTTAAAAGCTCACGGAGAATAGAGAAAAGAAAGAAAGAAAAAAATTGAAAGAAAAAAATCAAAGGAAAGAAGGAGAATAGAGAAAAGAAAAAACAGACGGATACAAGTTGGTGCCAAGAAGCTGATTGTATATTTATTATTATTATTGATTATTAATTTATTATTTAGCAGAGTTGTGTCATTACCTGCAAAATTTGAATAACGAAAAGAAAACATCCCAATGAGTCGCATTAGCGACTGTTAGAAATCGGATTGGGTATTTGGAAGTTGCTGAGAAAGCACCAAGAACAACAACCGAGCAGAATTGCATACCTTGGTCCAAGCATTCGAGGCTTGATACAGCTGATTCAGCAAATCATATCGCTTGCAATGCTTGTATAATCTCTCAGCTTCATCCTACGGGGTCAAAGGGCAATTAGAAAAATGAGGAAAGACACAAAGGAGTTCAAATTGGGGAAAAGACTTAATTCTTGAATACATAAAATACCAGCTTTCTGTAAGGAGGAGCAGGTCATACTTTGGTCATGCCTGCAAGAACATGTCCATTTTCGCTAAATTTTCAAACATCTTTTCACGAATTCTGTTACATTATTCCAATGCCCGAAATGCCATCAAAAAGCTTAAAATTAGAGTTGCATGTCTGTCACCCCTATTATCATATTTGAAACAAGTTTCACATTCCTCTAGGAGTCCTCAGAAGAACTAAAAATCATGCCTTATGGGATTTTCAATAGTCAGCGCGAAAGCTTGTGTGGTCCCTTCATGAAAAGCAGTGCCCAGCACATCTTAAAGCTTGAAACTAATCAGCATACCATCACGTAAGCCTCATCCGTAAAAATCGACCCAATTTGCTCCCCTGTCTACAGAGAGAAGGAGAAGGAACAAAGATGATTACGAACCAACATCCCCAGTTGCACGGCCAGAACTGCCACTCTGGCGTCGAACTCTGGCTCCTTCTGCGCCTCCCTCAGCGCCTTGGCCCCCCGCGCATTGCCCATGTTCCCGAGGCAGACTGCGGCCACGTCAAGCCGCTTCGTCTTCACGCACATTCGAGCCATGTTCTCCCAGACGGAGCCACTGTGGAGGCAAGAAAGGACAAACCTCACGAGCCTTCCATGCAGCTATTTTGACAATAGATTTCTTCGTCATCATTAAAGGCTTTTGGCTTAAATGGGAGGACAAGCTGCTGAGCTGCCACTATTCAAAAAGTGACGCTTGCATAGTTCTAATACAAATGAGATCAAGAACAAGGGTTTACTTGAAAAACCAGAAGTCAGTTTTAATTATAGATATATGGTAAGATGCCATTCTGTTCAATGCAGTGACACGGAAATACCTTTTGATTGCTTTTATCGCCTTGAAAGCCTCGTCCATATTTCCGATGGCTGATAAATAACTGAACCGGATCATTGCGTCTTTCGACGTGCTATCGATATTTTCCAGACCAACGAAGTCCCGCATCGTCTTCTTCGCGATCAGGTGCTTGTTCGCCTGCTCAGGGGTGCTTGTTGATGACGACTTCGGGTCATTTTCCATGGTCTAAATGCAGAGAGAAAGGAAGTCATTCTTTGTACAGAAACCATAGCAAAGTACAGGTTTTCAAGAACTTTAAGCATAAACCAAACCAAGTGCTCTTTCACTGTGTCTAATTTCACCTAATTCCCCAAGCACGTCTTTTCTATATGCTCACAAAAGCTTAATTTTAAAGTTAGCTTGAATTCCCTTGTAACGATGACTATCTTAATAGGCGTACTAAAAATCACGAGGCTCTCTTTTGATAAGCATTGATGTAACTATTTGTCCAGGCCTCTTGAAAAAGATGACACTTTCAGCCTTACTCTATATGTCTAGGTCTACGGGCTTTCTAACAATCACTGCCCGAAAAATATTGGGGGACCTTTAAAAGTTAGATTCTATAAAATGGTGAATTGTTTTCCGACTAATTTCATAATTGCTGAATTTTCTGAATAATACTAAGATAAAGGGCTCTGATTATAAAGAGTCAAATTAGTTGAATTCACAAAAAATATTGCGTCTAATTATAACCATAAAATAATATGTAGCCGTTCAACATTCTAGATAGCTTCGAAAGTAGATTACCATTTGCGTTCTATTCAACAGGTTTCCCAGCATAGGCTTTCTACATTACCGAATTAGAAACACCTATCACACAATAACAAGAAAAGGCGCAGTATGAGTGACCTACCTTCTTTACGAAATAGTAAAAAGGCACATCCATACCAATTAGGGCTGCAAGTGACAATTAATCATCGTCAGGAAATTTCAGACAAACAGACAACTTAACGTAGGGATTCTGATATCCAATAAAACAAAGTACAGAATTCAGTTAAACAGCACCCCTTCTATTGATAAATTCTAACCTACTTATCGCCTATCAAGCTTCCACCTTAGGTGAAGAGAACTCAGTATTATAAATGCAAATATAAACATGCAAGGAGCTGGATTAAAAACAAGGTCCAGCAAAGGCTGTCAATGCCCTCTGCCTCAATGCCATGCGTGAATGGAACTTGCTTGAACGAGCATTGTTTACACACGAAGAAAGAGGAAGGTCTGTGTGGCAAGAGCACTCACCCGCGTATGAAGATTCCATCGGGAAGTGATCCTGAATGATGATACCGCTGTCCGGCGAGCTGAATAACGTCACGATCAAGACATCATCCTGGGAGGAAAGCGATTCGACATGATTCAACGATCATGGCTTGAAGTAATACCAACCATCGAGTGCAGTTCAGTGAAAGCAAAGCAGGTTGAGGTATTTCAAACAGAAACATTGAAAAAATTGAAACACCAGCGGAGGATGTCTATAATTGGGAAATCGCAAAAAGAGGAAAGAGGTGGGGAAAACAAGAGAGGAGGGGAGAAAGGGGAAAGAGGGGAGGGGGAAGAGTAGAGATGAGGGGAAAGAGGGGAGGGGAAGAGAAGAGAGGAAGGGAAAGAAGGGAGGGGAGGAGGGAAGGGGGAGGAAAAGAGAGGAGGAGAAAGAGGGGAGGGGAAGAGAGGAGAGAAAAAAGGGAAGGGGAAGAGAAGAGGGGAAGGAAAAGAGGGAAAGAAAAGAGGGAAGGGGGAAGTTTCAGGCTTCTAGTTTTGATGCTCCTTGGTCAAGGTAAAGATACTCCTGAAGAAATTTCAAAAGTTTCTCAAACCATTATAAACAAGCTGATGCGAATGCAGCTCATTTTATCACAAATTTCATAGAAGAATGTTCGTTTTAGAAAATCACCAGTTGCTCGCTTGAATTCCTATCCCTTGCGTCCTTCTGCGAGGTAGGAGCTGACTTGTTCTGTGTCAGAGATGACCGCCGTCCGCTTTCCAAGGATGCCTCGCACAGGAAAAGCTGCGGCTCGCTTTCACTCCATAACACAGACTTGGGGCATCGGTCTAACATGGAAACAGATTTAAAAATAACTAGGTATCTAAAAATGATATATATATATATCAAACAAATTCAATGATGCTAAAGGTCACTTAAAAGGTCGAAAAGGTCAAATGTAACAGGTCATATACCCATTTATAAATGCGAACTCCCCTACTTAATTCACAAGGCATTTTCAGGACTGAATAGAAGACAAAAGGTCTGCATAACTGAGTGTAAAATTAATGTCAAGGGTGCTGTCAGGTTTCGACCTGATGTCAAAGGAACAACTTGGAACATCAAAAACTGGTTCGATACCTTTTACATCGGCCGTCAACTGCTCTTGAGCACTAATGACATTGTCGTCTTGATCCTCCTGCCCCTGGCCTGTTCGAAAATTAAACCTCTGCATCTGATCGGATTCTATATCCCAGACGTAAAGTGAAGGGTCTGTTGCTCCGTTGGTCTGCAAATCGAAATTATAATTTTACGCTAACAAAAATTTTAATTTAAATATACACCACATCATACACAATATTGTTTAATGTTTCTGTTTCAGGTTATTTCAGATACGTCCGTCTTTAGATAATATATATTTGGTTACGTAAATAGTCTATGGTCCTACCTAACTGTCGGGATAATAGGAGTCTGTCGACTCTTTCCAGTGCAAAGGAAGATGGTAAAGGCATTGCCGCAGAGGTTAAAGGCACAAATAGAGGTTACGCGGTCAAAGGACAGCCTAGATTGGGCAAGAGGCCAAAGGATAGCCTAGATTGGGCAAGAGGCCAAAGGACAGCCTAGATTGGGCAAGAGGCCAAAGGACAGCCTAGATTGGGCAAGAGGCCAAAGGACAGCCTAGATTGGGCATACGGGCAACATTCAAACTCAATTATCCATGAAAGCTAATCTCTACAGCATTTTGTCATGTCGCCAAGGAAGAGCAGGTGGATTGCAAAATGGCTGCCGTTTGCAAGCAGTTTGGCGTTGTCCCCAAAACCAAAAGTAATAAATCTTGAGCGAGCGAAGGTGACCAGAGGTGAAAGGTTATAGGAAGCAGAAGGAATTTTTTTTTTTTCAAGCAAGAAAATATCATAACCCCACAATTTTGGTTCAACTGGCAGTAAATCGCTAAAAAGAGATCGGTGATGCGACGAACCGTTGTGCATATCATGCTGACTTTAGTTCCGTTGCAGTTGCTGTGAACCGACTTGATCCGATGAATCGTAGGGATGCCGCTGCCAACATTTTTTGAAGGACCATGCTGCCTCGCCACCCTTCAATAAATCAAGCAATAATTAACACCAGGAAAGCAGTGACAAAAACACAACCCCCCTCTGTTAAGTGTAACCTATATGTCTTATCAAGGATCTTATTTAAACGTTCAATCTTGAAATAAATACTTCGAATGAAAACATGAGTTGCAAGATAATAAACAGCGCCTTGAATTTTGGCTTCTTTTATACACAGAAGGTTATGCTCTTACATGAAAAAGATATCTATGATCCTACAAGTCATTATTTGATTACAAAGAAAGTTTAACTGAATCTCTAAATTTTCACTGCAATCTTATACTGACTGAAGTTCTGGTTTTAGTCAGGGCCATGCAGAACTGGCTTTAAATTAATTCAGATCATTCAACATTAGGATATTCTGATCTTTACAACAACAACAACTGCCATCAGGTCAGTTTATAAGGCACATTCCAAGTGCGGCACTCCTTATTCATTACAGAGCGACATCCAAATGACACGTGTATCTCAAGTCAAAGATGAATCTTCAAGGGTGCCAAAGGGACACAAAGTAGGGGCATGTACGTACTGTGCCAATTTTATGCAAGGCCAAAACATCTTCAATAAGAATAGAAGAAAGTTAGTTGGAGAATACCTCCTTGAGAGGTCGAATACTTTGACGATAGCTTTGTCGGTTGCCACAGCCACGAAAGTACCACAGAGATTCATGGAGACCGGATCGCCATCTTGTTCGGTGAAGCTTATCTCCTGCTTAACAGTTCCCTGAAACACAAGTGCCAAATTGACAGGTAAAACTGACGGATGCGCAACTTCGCTTGAGAACAGAGCAATGTTTGTTAAATGCTCCATGATGAGAAATAAGCTCCATTTAATTTTGGTTCATTTGGTTCCTCCCGGCTTTCATCATCTGTTTGTTGTTGGATAGCATCTTCGCTCACAGCTTCCTTAAGTTATAAATTTTTGGCATCAAATGAATGGCTCAGTGCAAAAGAAAAGTGGCAAATGGATGCCAAACGTGGAAGTTGTCTCTTACTCACTTGAAATGTCCTTATAGAGACCTTCCCGGGCTCAAGCAAGTAGACATTCTGCTCATAAACTGCCACAATTGTCGAATCAGAGTTGAACGTCCCTGCATAAAGGATGGATAGAATAAAATAGATGATGCCACTAAGCAAGAATAGGCAAGACAAAATTCATGAAAATTCAAAGTAAATGAACAAATTTAACAACAACGAGTAATTTGTATTTTGTTGGAAATAAAAATACCGATACCAACAGGAACAGGTAGAAAGTGAACAACAATCAGCTTTTTAAAAAGTATTGCAGTACTGATGGGGAAGAAAGCGAAGCTTGAGTGTATAGAGAAGAAGATTAGCATGCGCCAAGATTGAGGCTTATAACAAGAAGAAAATTAGGAAAAATTAATTAATGCAAAAGAATGAAAACATTGCACGAACAATCTGTTTGAAATTTCTGAGAAAGCTGGGAAAGTCGGGAAAGACGACAAAGTGGCGGAAATGGGTTCTAGGATCAGCCGTGCGGTGCAGTGCGGGGACACTGGACTAAGATGTCGGTGGGTGGAGATCTCTCACCTGCAACGCGCACAAATGATTTATTCTGGGCAACTTCATAGACCACGACTTTCTTTCCGTTCCATATGGTGGTGTGGGTCTAAAAGGACACCGTGAAATAATTATTAAAGAAACGGCCATAGAAAACCACAACTTCAACTTGAGAAACGCAAATAAAAATATGACAATGAAAGCCCCGCAGACTTATAAAAGGGGGCTTTCTATTATTAAGGTTAAAGTTACCCTATTCTAACAACATGGCAACATTGGTTTTTGACGTTACCGAATGAAATGAAGATTAAAAAGGAAATACCTAAGGCTGTAAGAAGAGATATAAAAGTTAAAGATCAGATTGTATTGATGACAAGAAACATATGCAATGATGTTAAGACGAGAGATTTCAGAAGAGAAAGCAAAAGCGAGCTATTTTAGGAGAGAACACAAGGCCAGGTTTAAAGAAAGGTTCCTGAACACAAGATATTAGGTTAAAGGTTCAAGGCAAAGGGCAAGAAGTCGGTGGAGTTAGAGGTGCAAAAGGCTGCTGCAAAAATCCATGCAATATTATTCCCATTGCAGGTAGCTTTGGAGATATACCAAATTCCAACAAAAGTAAGGCGTAGAAATTTCCACCTACCTTCGTAACATAGACACCTTTGATTTGAATGTCTGTTTTCAGATCATGAACAAAATTAGTTTCGAAGAAGTCAACACAGAGGTGACTAGGGGAGACCTGTACTGCCCCAACCTGAAATGAAAATCGGTATGGATGAAAAAGATGTCAATTGATTGGCAATGGCGGCAAATATAAATCGCTGATATATAATATATAAATATAAATAACTGCAGAAATGCGACATTAAAAAGCGCGTTCTTGACGACATTCCGCCTTAAATAGTTTGATCTCAAAATAAAATGACACTAAATAATTATCGGCCAATTTAACTCGAATAGTTCAATGAATTTCTGCCCACGAGGCTTTGGAGCTTCTTATCACGACGCTTCTTAGAACAGCGACAACTGATGACGCATGTGAACTAAGAGCATCGTCAACAGAAGTCTTCGAAAATTGATGTTGAATAAACAAGAAGCTTCTTCCCTGACGTGATGCGCTCTTCCCATAATTAGCGTTAAAGCCCTTTTAAATATGCTAAGGACAGTTGTATATTTCCCACATAACTGTACACAGAAAAGTTGCTCTTAATAAGAAAAACATTGCACCAAGGCAAGATAAACAAGATTCATGGAATGATGAAAACAACAAGAGCTTATTGCAACGTGACAAGGGCTTGATCCGTGTATAAAGAAAGCCACACCCAGGCCGAAACAGTCTAATTCAAGTGGCCTCCCATGTCGAAGTGAACTTGATTTCTCAATATACCTGTCGTATTCTTAAGCGCAATCTCTACCCAGAAAGACAAAACTCTTTTATGTGAAAACGAGACAATTTGGTCGACTGTAAACTTGAGGTTCAGATCAAGTAATAAAGCAAAAATGTTGTCGTAGATGCATGCAGAGCAGTTGAGATGATTAGAAAACAAAGATTCCAATGGGTTGACTCAAAGACAAACTGCGTTGGTAAACGGAAATAAATGCACTGACAACCAAAATGATACTTCTAGGTAGCATGGCAATAATGAAATGAAAAAAAGGTTTGTAGCCATAGTGTTAATAGGAGCCACAGAAGTAGGGCAAACGACCGCCTTCTGAGCCAAGCAACGGCATTGCAAATGATTACCTGTTGGTTGAAGTGGGCGTTCATTACAGCCTCATTTAGAAGCGTAACGGTCAGTTCACAATTGGCAGCTAGGAAGCCTTTACCTGCACCCCACTGTGGAAAAGATTACAAATTGTTATCATAATTATCAAATGCTTTATGTGCACTTAGAAAGTAGCAAATGTCTAAAAAGTACAAAATGTCTCCTTCAGATTGATATCAACTGCTTTTCCACTCAATCAAGGAGATATCATAAAAGAAGACGGCTCGTGAATTGTCAAAATATAAAATCCAGCTAAAGAGGGGTTAATTTGCAACTTTTGTCATTAATCCTACGACAATGAAAGAGCCTTTTAATACCAACATTGCAAGAAAAATTCAGAAGGTAGCGGGAGCCTTTGTAAGTAACCAATACATGCGTTCAAAGTAAGTCGACAGGTCAAGAGGTTAAGTGGCTCTGGTCAAAGGTCAAATGTGTCCACGGGGTAAACCAGGTCAACAAGGAATGCTACAAGGTATTGAAGTTAGCGAGTACTTATGCGCAAAAGGCCTCTTCACCAACCTTCAAATCAACAACAGACATTCCTGCTTCGCATGGGGCAAGTAGTTCCCACAGGCTTTCATCTTTCGAGCGACTGTCCGATCTGTTAGCAAGGTTGCTGTTATAATGCCACATTGCGACCTTGCCCATGCTGGTGCCGCCAGCAAGTATATCTGCATTTCAAAGGATTAAAGGTCGGTTATGAAACGTTTCAAGGCTGCAATTACAAACAAACAAAGAGGTATTGGTGGACTTTTTTCGATGACACGGCACTCTTGTCATTTATACTTAAGAACAAATTTAGTGGCTTTCAGTGGAAATATAGAACTCTCTGTTTGATCCTTCACAACTTTTCTATATGGCTTATTAATCATCTGGGTTCTCTTTGGATCCCACGCAGTCTCTTCCAATAAAAAATAAAGTTGTATATTCTACATTGACATGCTGCAAGAAAAGATGGCGTCGTCGGCAGCACTACAATACGAAATAGTTACAGCAGCTTTGATGGTATCAGCCAAATCTCAGCAAAAACAAACTTCATTGATAATTTGTAAACAGATGATCTCATGATACTGATACCATAATACAGAAGGTACTCCAAGTTATTAAAAAGCAACAGATGCGATGGCACAGCCATGAAGCGTCTGGTGTGCTCTCAACAGAGGTCAAAACATAAGGACAGACACATTAAGTACACGCCCTGAAAATTGCATCAGCCGAATGGTTTCGGTATATTCTCTAACGATCTCAGCATGCTGTTAATCACAGTGTGGATATGAAAAACGCAGCAAAGAAATGCAACTGAAATGCAACTGAAAAGGAGTGAGATGGAGTAGGGTACCTTTCTCCCGCGAGTATGACAGGCAGTTAATGCTTTCGCCGGACGCGAAGCCAGAATGGCCATCCAGCGACAAAACATAGTTCTCATCGTTATCCACATCGAGTACGCTGGAAAAAGTAACAAAAAAAGCCGTTAAAAAACGGTTAAAAAGAGGCTAAATTTGAGTGAATCGATATCAAATCGTCTTTAATAAAGACAACAAATTTTGAATAATATGAAAATCTAATTTTACGAAAACCAAACTGTAGGCTTTGCAAGAAATATTTTCGGTAAAAAGCTAATTGATTCAAGGATCTCTAGCTAACTTTAAAAGGAAAAGGACAATTCAAACATGAAATTTTTTTGGCTACATTTTGTGAAAATGTCTTTTGCCAAGGATTCTACATGAAAGGAGTAGTCCTGATAAATTTCTTACTGTAAAAGAGATGATACTAGCACCATTGATGAAGTTGCTTGAATGAATTTAATAATATAATACCAATTGCAATCGAAACTTATGACATGGACATTTCATTTCCAACTTTTGTTAATAAAATGAAACATCCACCCTCAATGACACTCATCTGCTGCTAATATGCTGCCGAGAACGAAGGAATTTCTGTTTCCAAAGGGAACCAGACATCATATTTCAAGGGAACATTCAAAACAAGGTGTCACGGGTATCGTTAGACATTAACACACTCTTGCAACAAAGAAAAACTAGTATTATTCAAGAGCCCTTCTTCTTACTTCCACCAGTGTTGTTAACGACAAGACTGTTTCAATATCGGGCACAATACATGCAAATATTAAAACAAGTAACAGCAGTTAGAGACAAAGCTTATTTAGGGGGACTCCAGTGTTGAATATCGCATCAGGTTGTTGAAGAAACAATGCTTCTGAACCAATCCTGCTTTTCCATAGACACAGAAACAAATAACCTTGTGCTCGTTTGCAATTTATACATAAAACTACCTTTTATTTACGTTTTTCGTCAATTTTCAAATCTTTAGCTGCTCAGCTTCTAATCTTAGCTAAACAAACAAGTTCACGAATCCCAATTGTTTGAAGGGCTGCATGCTCGAACACTGGCCTTGAAAACGGCAGAATCAGCCCCTGGGCTACTTCCTCTGCATAATAGCTCAGAAGCGGTATTCTACTGGTAGCAACACGTCACCTTTGCGTCAGAGGCAGATGCACCTTCCCTCAGATGCAAGCAATATGCTTAGCAATACAAAAACAACAGACTGAATCCGCTACTGTGAAATCTCGAAACTGATCGTGCGATCTTAACGAGCATACATACTTTCTCGGTAAAAGCCAGTCACTAAAATCCGCTTTCAAATCCATAATAACGGGCAGATTTCATGATTGTACCAAAAATCTACGGTTGCTACTGAAAACTGCAATGTAGACATAATCTTCGATGCAGCATATTTCATTGAGGAGCGACATAAATCTTCGATTGATCAATATCATGCCAGCTGCCTACTCAGAAACAGAGTTGAGCGCAAACAAATTGGAAGCTTCGCCTAAAGCCTTGAGCACAAGTGGAGTCGAGAACATCATCGAGGAAATTAAAGTAGATTCGTTTATAAATAATTAATAAACAACGTGCAAGCATCGACGAAACCGTCTTTATCTTTCACGAAAACCATCTTTATCTTGGCTGAAAGTTCAAGAAAATGACTACAACTTTTCAAAAGCTATCAAACCAGGCGGCTTTTAGCGATGGCTAATATGTCCCTGTTGTGATAAAATCTCTTCGGGATGATATTGGCTAGCTGTTGTTGGGATGGAAAAATAACCATTCGCGGAAGAGCACGTGCTTTGACGATTGTTCTTTTGCAGATCAATCTTCGCTAGAAACCTGCTCCACCGCCTTTACATGATCTAAGAAAAGCCCTTTTGCTGCAAACACACTGGCAATCAATAGAATTCCCATCAAAGCAAAGAACAAGGAGAAATGGAAAAGGTCAATGTAGCCTGCATATGTTAAGGACAACGGGGGGACGGAAGCATGAATTTTATAGCAAAACAATAGCAAAACAAAAGAATTAAACCCTTTTGCCGAGAGCAGAGGACCCCCTGCTACAGCCGTCTAGGACTAGTTGGTGTTTCTCTAGTAGGGAAAAACACGTGGTCTAGCATTGCAATAGTCAGCCAGGTGGCAACCAACGAAGCTTGCAAATTGGGCAGGCGGCAGATGAATATACTCCTAGAGTGGATCTTTCACTTTAGCGTCACGCCGTTTGAAACGAACATCCTTTTCTGTACCAGCGATTGATGCTAGACACATAATTCTGTGGGCGAGTGTTCGTTTGCCGATTCATGAATAAAGGCGAAAATGTCTGAGCTTTTACGCAGGTAAGGGCTCTTGGCATTCAAGTTAAGCAAGTAGAATACTAAGTCAAGAACACATTAAAAATCGATTGGCAAAAAGGTTCAAATATGATCTCACCTCCTTTTATATAAAACGCCAAAAGACTTGCGTTTACAATGGAAAGTGTGAGCAAAACCCGTTTTTGTCACAAAAGCCGATTAAAAGCTGTTATTTCCACGGCATCACGTCCGCTGCGCTAGCGTGTTTTGCATAAATGTGCAACGATGACATTAGAGCAAGGCAACATATGCACAGTGAACTCGCTTCGAAGCCGGGACATTTCTAGCCCTGATGAAGGTCAGTTTGATCGTATCGTGTCCAATCCTGTTTGCACCGAGTCCGACTGACCTAGCCTGTTTCGAGTCCGATCCAGACTGTTTAAAGTCCGATCAAGATTGTGTCGAGACTGACCCAGACTGCCCCGAGTCCGATCTAGACTGTGTCAAGACCGACCCAGCCTGTTTCGAATTCGATCCAGACTGTTCCGAGTCCGACCCAGCCTGTTTCGAGTCCGATCCAGACTGTTCCGAGTCCGACCCAGACTGTTTCAAGTCCGATCCAGACCGTATCGAGTCCGACCTAGACAGTATCGAGTTCGGTCTGAGTACAAGCATCGACTTGCGGTCATCACCATACCAACAATTTCGCCTTGCAAATCAAAAAGACTTGGTAATCACAGGTCTTCTGCTTGCATTTGATTGCATCTGTTCGCAGCTGATCGAAATCGCATTATCATTTAGCAATGAGCATAGCGCAAAAGAGCACTTCCATAAACAAGATGAGAGAACCGATTTGATCCAACAGTTGAAGTGACAAGGTACACTCACCGGACAACCTGTTCCCCTGATGCAGTTGCAAGGATGCCGTGTCCGGACCAGACTATGGTGCTTTTGGAAGGCTGACCACTCAGCTTCACCTTGTGACACAAAATGCGGCAATGGTCAATTACCAGAAAAGCGTTCAAATGACAGATAAGAAAAACTAAATATTTGGGTGAACAAGACAAATACAAAAACAAACAAAGACAAGTTTAGAGGTCTTTTCGAAAAATCCAAAAATTGGTACGCCAGTGTTCTTTTATGAACCTGACTTCTAAAAAATGAGATAAAAAAGAAAAAAAAGATATTAACAACACACTTCAAGTACTTTCTATTTGTAAAGTGAATTAAATGATTAGCTACACAGAAACTGGTATGCAATAAGTGTCGGGAAAAGACAAAAGGCGAATTTTACATCTAACATAATTACAAAAATTAAGAGCAGGACCTAAATGTGCCTTTGATGTTCTATACAGAGATTCTGGTCCAAAAATTTCAAACATACTTCAAGTAAGCTCATTCCTACATACGCAAGTCCACTATGAAAAACACTCAGTCTGATTTTTTAGATCTAGGTGTCATTTGAATAGAAGACATTGAAAGGAACTTGGTTAATGCCTTATGCCTAGTCATCCTGAAACTTTGTACATATAAACCATCACTTGGCATTTCACGCTCATTAACTGCCAGCTTTTGTGATAAGATTTTACTATAATAAACATAGTTTTTACTATTTTAGAAACACACAGCAAATTATTTGTACTTCTAAGCAATTTTTCCCGTTGAAAGCTTTCCCTACAAACGCCAGCATATGAATGTATGAATGGATATAGATCTGAAGCCAATGTAACGCATTACTGAAACAAGGCACAAATGAATGAATCAAACAAAGTAATGTCCTGATTTCATTGATGCATTTTCGGATATTTCAGATGCATCTATCACAATATTCATGCCGCTGCATGCTCTATACAGTTAGAGGAGAACAATTCAAGTAGAAAACTGTCAGTTGCACATGTTTATCTTTTAGCAAGCTACCCTTATAGTTGTTCCAAACCAAGGTCTAGTTCTTTCAAACAGCAAGTTCAGACTCTTCTTTCTGCTAGGACAGCGTTGCTCAATTCATTTCAGAATTATGGCCTCGTTTCTTGAGAGCTTATAGTACAGATTCAATGTTTATCGTTTGTTTGATCTCAGCTTCGGATAGGTAGTTTTCAACAAACTTTCACCATCGATTAGTACTCTTGCACTAGCATATGTAGCTCTTAAAATCGGAAATGAAAGTAAACAAGGATCTTATGACGTGTAGTTAAAACCAATAAGCATCAAACAATTAGCCTGCATAGAAAACATTAAACTAGTTGACCAAAAGGACAAACCTTGGACAACTCCACAACACCACCGTTAGCGTCAATTCGGTGTTGCGACAACATCAACGATTCTGTAACGGAAAGCACTGCATCCCTTCCTTCGTAGTAAAATAAAAACTTGACCGGGCCATCAGTTGTGAATCGCTCAGAACAGTGACCTTTCTCGTCGATTTGGTAAACCTTGCCTGTAAAGAGAATAAAGTGATGCAGGATTATCGTTGTCGTTATAGATTGAGTTAAATCCCGCTTTAAATCTGGATGTCAAACATTGTTTTTGCTCATAAACGTGGCCCTTGTTTTTTATTTTGTATTGGGTCAGGATAATTAAGCTATTTTCGCTTCATATAAAATTCTATCAAGGTTTATCAAAGTAAAAAGGGTTTACCAATAGGGTGGAAAAAGGGGTACTAGTAGCCACATATTCCTGGATGTACACCCCAAAGTTTACATCTCTTGTGGGGTACTTCGTTATTAATATACCGATCCTTTGCACACAACGATATACCTATTCATTATTTACCCAAAATTTCAATCTTGTTTATTACAGGTAAGTGATCTTTCAGTGAAATATGATACTATTCATAAATCGTTTGCTTGATACAAAGTAAAACGGGACGTTTCAGTTTAGGATATATCCAAGGATATACATAATACATTAGGGTATATTACTTTAGTTATGTACAAACTAAACTGCTGAATCGCCCTATTTCTGTTTTGGATGGATGGATCGATGGATGGATGGAAAGATAGATATATAGATCAATAGATATAAATCATCTCGTGGAAGAATCATTACCTTCTGTTGTGCTGAATATTGACTGTATTGTGTCTGAGTTTCCGAAACCAAACTTTCCAGCTGCATTTGACTTAGACCAGGCAAACATATCAAGGGCCTTTTCGTCACCACTGACAGCTGCTTTGGCTGCTGACACAATGTCCCTTCAAAATATCAAATACAACAAATGCAAGTAACTGTCTGAGGTTGAAAAGGTTTTGCATTTTGAAAAGGCTTTTCAAACACATAAGTTACATTTTAAGGTAGAATTGAAATTTCAAAAGCAATGCCACAGCACAAAAGTCAAGGGAAGAAAAAAACTTCTTTGGTGTTATCCTACAATGACCTTGCAATGCTCAGAAGCAGAAGAAGAGTTACTACAGGTCTTTTTCTGTATTTGGGAAAGTTTGCAAGGAATTGAAGCAAAAAATAAATATTGCAAATGGCAATTGTCTTAAATCACCTATTACATTTTTCATAAAATAATTGCTTATATGAAACACTGCAGCATCAACCAAGAAATGATGTTCAAACTCCAAGCAATTTACACTGTTGTACCAGAACTGCTGGTTTGAAACTTCCAAAAACCAGTTTTTTTAAATTAGTGGAGGGCAATAAGAAAACTAAGTCTACTCAGCATGTTGAAAGTCAAGTTAGACATAACTTATTATTTTTGTAATGCCTCTATCAACAGCTTGTTGATATTAAAACAATTCATGTCGAAAAGAAAGACATCCTTAACATGTACAGCCTTTGTTCAATCATTTTATTAAATTGCTTTCTATACAATAATTTGGCATTATAAATATATACAAGATTAAAAAGTTTCTCTTAAATTTATGAACAAGCATTGAATAATACACACATCATCCTGGAATTATGAAATAGGGTTGCAATTCCACTTTAGGCCACTTTTAAGATCCCTAGAGTTTTCCAAAAAAGTACATTTTTGCAGCTGGGAACAATCTTGATTGGGAACCATCAATATCACCCCACATTACACGAAAAGTATTTAAAATGAAACTTGATACAAATGAAGAGTCTCGCTTATCATGAAATCTATGTCTCTGTTTATTATTCTGCAACATCTTTTAAACTTAAACTACAAAGGTAAAATGTAATTAGTATTCAGTTGACTTACATTCCTGATTTATCAGCTCTTGAAAACTGGAACACAAACTGCGTAATTTTTGAATCAACATCATGCTTGTATAGTGGAGATTGTTGTAATCTTCCTCTCTGGTCAACTTTCCAAATATTCACAGTCCCTTTCTAAAGAAATGATAACAAAAAAAATTCTAGCTAATTGAATCAAAGAGTCAGCTTTGCTGGATAGGATCTGGCTTAAAGACCAAAATAAAAAAATGGCAACTAAGAAATTCAAGATAAACTGAGAAGTTTTTCATAGTAAATGTTGGAGTAGCCAAGTCAATGGCCTTATGCATGGCAACAGGTAATGAATCAGTTCAAAAGGACATCAAGAAGATTGTTTTCATTTAGCCTCTACCAGAATCTATCCATTGGATGTTTGTTTCTTATCTGCCTGAACAATCAGCTAAGATGTTTCCATGAAAGTTATTTATCTCAAATACCTTTTTCAAATACTTTTACATTAGACCTTAAAGTCTTAAAGTACTTTTAATTTTATAAGCGATTACCTCACTGATTAGAAATTGTGCAGAAATTTGAGCCCTTATGGGTTCCTAAGAGCTGAAAAAGATCACATCCCTTAAATTAATAAGCTATAAAAAGTCAGTAATAACTTCAATCTGTCTTCGTTAACAAAATTTTTTTAAAGCACAAATTTTCATCATATAATGGTATGTATATGCCTTTGTTTTGGAGAAGCAAAATATAATTAGAGAAAAACACTCACAAGGTCGGCAGTTGCTAATCTTGAGCCAGTGGAATTCCAAACCACAGTTGTCACTGCCCCTTTGTGATGGACACTCGTTTCATGTAATTCGTGATCAATTTCATTCCAGATAATCACTTCTCCATTCTCCCATCCTGTTGCCAGTATCTTTCGGGATGGATGCCATTCAAGAGAGTCAACATGCGTTGATCGCTGGATAGTTGAGTCTTCCAGAAATTCTCCCTAAGAAATTGCTCAAAATGAAAATGCAGCTTTTCCAGAAGTCACCACTAAATAAATGCACAGAAAGGCCAAAACCAATCTTTTCATAAAAGTCAAATGTTGCCTTAGGATTTTAATTCACTTTTGAGACTTGAAGATAATTTATCTACATTTTGCACTCATGCTACTTTTATGACTAAAAGAATTAAAGCCCACAGAACAATTTTCTCCTAAAAGCCCTCAAAACCAAGAAAATCTATAGAACAATTGTTTTCTCAAAGTCCTCATATACAAAAAAGGTGTGAAAATTTTGGGTATTCATAGTAACCTCAGCTGTTAGGCCATTATAAATACCCATAGGTATAGTAACAAAAGGTTCAGTGCTTCAGTTAACAACATGTTCAGGATCTTTACACTAAAATAACATCATTCACAAGGCATAACAATTATTGACAATATAGGAAATACAACAAAATCTTCATTCAGTGAAAATACAAGGTCATACACAAGGAAGGGGATTCATGTTTTTCTGGTGCCTATGCTTCAAATGTCTTTAAACAGACTGAGATGGACATTTTAGTTCTAAATGCTTTCAAATTTTAAAATCTTTTAAAGATTGCTACCTCATCCAGGTACAAAGTTACTGAACCTCCAGCATCTGGTTCATTGACTGATGCAACAGCTACCAATGGGTATTGACAGTGACAAGATATTGCTGTATGCTTTCCGATGTTTGGGGCTTTAATTTGATAGTCGAAGTAAACGGCCATTTTATCGATGTTTCGGGCAGAAGATATTTCAGGTCATCATTTCTCCATTTGCTGCAGTGTTCCTCCTTTACTTCAAACGAATGTCACTATCAAATAATGACAAGACTTGCTGTCTTTTGATGACAAGCAACAGGAAGCTGGAAATGCAGATTTCACAAACAGCAAGAGCCGGTCTTGACTCGATCAACTTTAATCAAATTACAAAGCTACCAAGTGATATCAACAGTTTTTCAAACCACTGCAGTCTAACATGGGCCTAGCAGGTAGGCCTCAACTTCTTATTTACCATTTCCAGCCCTTAGCAACAACCATAACAGGAGCGCGAGATACCAATTTTTAAGACTTCTCACACGAGATGAAAAAGGGCAAATATTCTTGTGCTGTGATTAGTGTTCTTGAAAGACGATATACCACTTTACTTTCCAGTTTTCATCGACCTGTATACCGTAATTCAGAAGCGACGTTGCGTAGATGCAGGATATGTTGTTGACGCGCCAACCTTCAAACCAGTACGCATGCGTTAGCAAACTTTGCAAGTGCTGGGAAAGCTCAAATTTGCAAACATCACATAAAGGCAATCTTTGCTGTTCAATTTTGATAGTAAATTAAACGTTATGTAGATTTGATGGCGTTAAATGTTTTATATTTTGGCATTCCGCAAAGGTTGCGTTGGAGAATAGAGCAGCAATAGTGCAGTGAAATCAGTTAACCCGAATTGTTTGAGAAGAATTGGGTTGGTTGCCTTGACTTTATAATGTGCACGAATTCAAAATCTCAGAGGTACGCGACCAAAGGAAGCAGGGGTAGGGGGATTAAATGTCCGGTGCCTAAAGGAACCCGGAAGAATTCTAGTTACTAGAAAAATTTGTTATTACTATGCAATCACTGTACAGCAAATATTCACCTTAAGCGTGTACATTTGATCAAATGACTGTTACTTCATCGCAAGTTTTTCCCTAGTCTTCCCTCACCGATCTTATCGTGAACTCGATACTAAGTGAAGACTCTAGCTCCGTGTAGCAAACAACGGTTCCCTGTTGCCAATTCGTGTTCTGCGCCAATTGTGACCACCAGGCATCAGTGTTTAGTGTTTACTTCTACCTAGCATCCGAAATCCGAAGGTAGTTTCTAGGACACTCAAAAGCTTTATGCTTATCGAGCAGTGTACTGGTTCTTCCTCTCGATGTGACCACACCCCGCGATTCCTTATCCCTGGAATTGCAGAGAGCTGGCGACTCTCCTCACTCTGTATGCAAGTTTGGCAATGCCAGGAACTCGAACCACGGACCCTTATTAGGTCCGTAGTCAGCGCCCCCAATAACTGAGCTATCCTCGCACCCATGGCTTCGCAGCGGCTTCCCGTTCGAAAACATACGCTACGCCACTGTATAGACTGTGCTGTCTACACACCACTTGATTTACTCCAGAAGCGGTGCGTTAATAACTGGTAACCGCGTTCGAGTGCCGCGCTAAACAGGGTCGAACCAAATCTTTTCGTCAAGATGCAGTGGTGAAAAACTCATACTAGCTCTTAATTTTACAAAATCAAGTACCCATAGAGACAGAGGGCTATACAACCAGCCCCCATGTCCGCTCTGTTTTCTTCGCCCCGGGCAAAATCCAATAACACATAGAGATTACTGTAGCAATTGCACAATTACGTAATACTCTGATAAAATTCAAATGTGCACATATTCATTTAACTGCGTACACGTGGTTTCATTACGAAATCGCTACAGAAATAATTTCAAGCCTTTCTAAAACTAAGCATCTTGCAAACACAAGGCCGCGGGTGCTTTTTCAATGCCGCGCAACTCGCGGGATGAGGCGAGCGGTTCCGATAGTCCATCGAAAGCAGAATTGAACGCGATCTCGCACGAAAGCTATACAACAGATTTTATCGATATCAATATTATATTATAGGAAACAAAGTTTAGGTACAAAAAATCTGGTCATTCTATTATCGTAAATATAGTAAACTAAACATTTCTCGGACACCCGGATATTTATTTGGCATCCAACTTCAAAGTCCACATTACGATGAGCAATACAAGGATCTCGTTTAAAAGTATGTCCACATAACAGATTTACAGACTTGCTTACAGTAAGCACTCAACAAAACGTATTGCTCCTCTGTACAGTTAAACACATCAGGAAATCTGCAATTTTCGGTCCGTATGATACACTTAGGACAATGTTGACAGCGATCAATTGTGAAAGGCCTCCTTAAAATTAACCTCCTACGGGAGCAGTACTTTATTGCGACCATGAATAAATCATGGAACTCTAGTTGGGAATTAAAAACATAAATAAAAGCGTCTCTAGATTAATTTCATTACACATGTACATAAATGCTACGAAAGAAACCCCCTGATACAACTGCAACGCTAACCAGTGTATCAAAAGTTATGAAAAGGTGGAAGGGGGAAAACGTGCAATACTTCAAAGGTCCAATCTGTTGAGAGAATTTATCAAGGAATTTACAAGTACCTACAAACATTGTACAATTTTTCGCAGTACAAACCAGAGAAAATTTACTACAAGAAAAGCTGCAGGATAATTTAAAACCTCTCTACTCAAATCAATAATGACGGAAGGCGGATTAAAACGGGTTGCTTGTTATCGGTTTTTGGGGGAAGCTGTACGAAAAACATGCAGCCGCAGACATTTGCGCACCAATAACCTCTGCATAACAGAAAAATACTTATGATGCGGGGTACTATGATAGCTGCTTGCGATACTGTGAGCTATTAACAGCCCAGAAATAAGGGATAGACGTGGTGGCCCTTTAAAACGTTGTCACTGTCATAAACCTTTTGGTGAGAAGCCTGGGTTCCAGCAGCACACAGGTCGGTAACTATACCGTAAAAAATTTCATCCTAAAAATGACGCGATTTTCTGTAAGAATATCTCTCGAGTGTTCACTGTAAGCCGAAACGTATTCTAAAGCATCTATGGGTCACATCTCTTCGACAAATCTTTCAAGTAAATCTTCCGACGTCAGACGCGCCATATTAGAGTCCGTGTCGTCTGAATTCGAATGAGGTATGTTAGTTCCGACTTGGCTGGGTAGTGCTGACATCGATCGAACTTGGTTCGTGCCACTCAGCATCAGGGCCGAGTCAGTGGAAGATGTTTGCTCCACTGGGTTCGCGTGCGCTGGCGATTGTGTGTGGTGAGGTTGCGTCGAAGGGTGGTGTGGTGAGGCGACAGAGTTCGTTTGCGGCGACATGACGGGACGAGGCGAAGCGGTCGGAATATTTGAAGGCGATACAGTTGGTCGTGGTGAGCGATTAGGTAACTGTCCGGTCAAATGACCAGGCAGTTGACCAGGCATTTGGCCCGGCACAGGCCCGGACATCTGTGGTCCGGACATCTGTGGTCCAGACATCTGTGGCGCGTTCATTTGTGAAGGCATCTGGCCTGCCATGTGGTTGCCCATTTGGCCAGGCATTTGATTCGGCATGTTGCCCTGCATTTGGCCGAGCTGCTGCGACATTTGCGGGATCATGTTCTGCGGGGGCGGCATCATTTGGGGCGGCATGTTGGGGTTGCTCCGGCCCACGAACATTTGCGATTGCTGACTTGAAGGCGGCATCATGTTCGTCGCTGGCGGGGGCATTTCCTGGGACATGGAGAGCTGGCGCTGCAACAGGTGATGCCGCTGCGCAAATTGCTGATTGTGATTTCGCTGGTTCTGCAGCAGCTGTTGGTGACGCATCAACTGCTGGATTTTCAACTGCTCTTGAATGTTGCCCTGCAACGGGTGCGGCGGCTGCATGGTCTGCTGGTTCATCGCCATGTTCACGCCGTTGTTCAGCATGGCCGCCTGTTGTCGTTGCTGCTGCATGAATGCCTGTTGCTGCTGTTGTTGCTGCAATTGTTGCTGTTGATGCTGCTGCTGTTGTTGCTGTTGCGACTGCTTGTGTCTCATGTAGAGTGCCATTAACTGCGAGTTGGACTTTAGAAGATCGAAAGCTTGCTGTGGCTTGTTTTTCAGGGTCTCAATCAGCTGCTGAATGGCCTGGCGGGGCGTCTGCTGTTGCTGCGATGTCTGCTGCATCTGTGGCATTGCACTCATGGTCTGTGCCGGGGGGCCCTGCATCATCATTGGGCCTTGCTGTGACATCATCATGGGCATTTGCGACTGCATCTGTGACGTAAGCTGTTGATTCTGCGCCTGCATATGAGCCTGCGCCTGCGCCTGCGCCTGGGCCTGCGCTTGCTGTTGCTGGGCTTGCTGCTGCTGCGCTTGCTGTTGTTGTTGCTGCTGGTGCATCATGGCACGCAATCGATCCAAAACCGGGGGTTGCTGATTACTTTGCGAGTTAGCCATGCCCATTCCTTGAGGCAGCTGTCCCTGTTGGGTGAAGACCTGCTGTGGATTGGTCCTGAAGCCCTGGGACACTTGCATCGACTGCAAGGCGTTCTGGTGCATGGCGTTCTGCTGCCCTTGTCTGGCTGCCAACACGGACACCTCGACGGCGGCTTCCATCGCACTCCTGGGCGCTACCGGGACCTGTGGCTGCATTGGTATCAGATTCTGAATTTGCTTTTGCGGGGGGTGGGCGGTGTGTGCTGGCATGGGTTGCATCGCGTGGTGCTGTACGGGCACCGGTACTGGCGCGGGCGGGGGAGGCGGTTGCTTCCTTTGCTGCATCGCAGCCATCCGCCTCCGTATCATCTGCGTCTCTTGCAGCTGTTGCTGGAAGTGCTGATGACGTAGCTTCATCTTTATATGCGCGCAGTATGGCACGCAACATTCGTTGTTCGTACAATGCTTGGCGTGGAAACAACACAGGGCGATAAGCTGCTTGCAAATTGGACAGCCGACTCCAGTCTTCCTTTTGCACTGAAGTGCGTGGAAAACGACCTTCTTCATTTTCAAGCAGATCTGCAACTGGCAGCCAGGGTCCTCGCAATACGTCGAATGCTCCAGTGACTGGATGCAGCGCTGTATCGACTGGTGCCGCTGCTCCTGCTCAGAGGCCTTGCTCTTGCTTGAGTTCAGCTCCGGCACATCGAGGTCCAGACCCAGCTTCTCCATCTTGTGCTCATGGCCTTTCTCGTTATAGCATGGAACGCACAGATCAAAGTCCTTGAACAGAAGCTAATCATTAGGCACAGCAAAATAAAGGAATTTTAGACCGGAGAAGACAAGTCAGAACACTGAAAAAGCCGCGGTCATGACAAGATCCAAAGTGAATGAAATGATTGCTAGAGATTCTAATTCTCCTTGAAAAAAATTACTATTACCTAAACAGGCAAACATTGACGATAGCATTTCTGTTCAACCTAGCAATCTCAAAATTCTCAATTTACATTCTTTGTCCTTAGTAGTCAGAGCTGCGCGATCAATGACGAAGCCAAAAAAAATTAAAACAGTAAAATTGCATACCTCGCATTCAGTACAGTGGAACCTCGTCTCCACGTGTCGCTTACAAATGTTGCACGTGTAGACGAATCTCTCAGTTCCTTGATTGTGAAGCTCCACGAGCATGGCCATGGTGGAGAATTTCGCTCTCCTCAAGCTAGAGAACTCCCAATGTTTTTCTCTGGCAAGCGTCAGAAACGCATCCCGACCGTCCATCAAATCACAGGACATCAACGGATCAGCGTCCTCGATCTTGCCAAGCGTTGCCTCTTTTTCAGGTGAATGGAATTGAATAACAAAAAATACCTGCAACAGGAAGACACCCAGGGTTTAGGCATGACAAGGATAAAAGGAAGAGAGAAGACACTGCTGTAGGCATGACAAGGAAGAAGCAAGAGAGAAGACACTGCTGTAGGTATGACAAGGATAAAAGGAAGAGAGAAGACACTGCTGTAGGCATGACAAGGATAAAAGGAAGAGAGAAGACACTGCTGTAGGCATGACAAGGAAGAAGCAAGAGAGAAGACACTGCTGTAGGCATGACAAGGAAGAAGCAAGAGAGAAGACACTGCTGTAGGCATGACAAGGCAGAAGCAAGAGAGAAGACACTGCTGTAGGCATGACAAGGAAGAAGCAAGAGAGAAGATTGTTCATACGCCAGTTTCGAGGCGGCATGAGTGACAGAATTTGGGAGGACAAGGAATCGAAACAGGGACATGAAAGGCTACCAGGAAAATGAAAGGAGATGAACATGAGGAAACAATGAAAAAGCCAAAGAAATAGGAAGAAAGAAGGAGAAGGCATGGCGAAAGACATGGAAGGAGAACTGAAAGAAGAAAAGGGGGAAGAATTTGTAGAGAAACTATTAAAAAAGATAATCCATATTACCATGTTTAGCAAAATATTCCTTGAAAGGGACCTTTGCCTCTCTTTCATGCAGGAAAGAAACGTGACAACGAGGACTTAACGGGAGAAAAGCAAGGTTTGCTTTCGTGATGAACAGGCAGATAGGCGAAAATTGCTCACCTCTTTATACTTCTCCATAGTCGAAAACAGTCGCTGCGAAAGGTCGCAGTCCCCCATTTGCAGTACTGACGACTTTTTGTTATTCTTTCTGACGGCGTTTTTGTTCTTGTTGGCCTTCTTGTTAGCTCTTTTGCTATTCCCCTTGTTTTTGTTCCCTCTGGCTAGTGACTGTAGACGAAAATGCAGGCAAATTTTAATAAAAGCCCTTGAATGGGGGTTACAGAGCCAGAACTACGTGACCAGGTGCACACACTGCCCAACAAACGTCTGGTGGATAAACAAGGTAATGCAAAATAAGGCAGTCAGCAAGATAAGCACTGCATCAAACAAGCAACCTTGTAGGATTCATACTTCGAATGAATGTGAACATTGGAATCCGGCAGTCAAGAAACTATGCTTAAAAAAAGTAACAGAAGCCATAGTTGAGATGTCAGCAAACAAATTGGAATCAAGGTGGAAAACACACCTCGTCTTCCGGCTCCTCGCTGGCCGCGGATGCCGCTTGGGATGCTTCTGTTTTTCGACGTTCTTCTTCCTCCTGGTCCAGTTCTCTGATGCTGTCTTCAAGCGCATTTGGCCAGAAGTCACCATCGAAGTAGGGCAGCTCTGTGGCACTACGTAGGCCATCGTCACTGGCTTGCTTTAAGATATCCTAGATTAGGGTGAGACAAGGACGATCGGTGAGAAAAGGACACCAGACATACATCTTGGGGCAAACCTTAAGTCTATCATCTTCTTTTGAGGCAAGGCGTCTCCTTCTTTTCCCCTACAAGCATCTTCCTATATTTCAGCATTCTTCTTACCAAAGGACCTTCCTATACCTAAATATTTCTTCATCAAAGGATCTTCCCATACCTCCATATTTCTTCATCAAGGGACCTCTCTATACCTAAATATTTCTTTATCAAAGGACCTTCCTATACCTCAACATTTTTGTTCATCAATGTTGTCGATACTTCTTCGCTAAAGGACCTTCCTATACCTCAATACTTCTTCATCAAATGACCATCCTATACCTCAACATTCTTGTTCATCAAAGGGTCTTCCTATACCCGGATATTGGATGTGAAACGTACGATTGTGCTACATTAATGCTACTTTGAATAAGGAGGCATAAGGGTAATTCTTCCCAAAGATCAAGAAAACAGCATAAAAGCAGAAATCAGTATTGCTTGTGAAAGACTTCTGCCAAAGCCACACACTTCTGACCGAGACGTACCTTATACCCATAAACAACCCCATCGTCGATAGCCTTGTCCAGCATCTTCCTGTACCACTCTACAAGTCGCTTGTGCTTAGGAATCTTCTGCTCTAGTGGGTGGCAGTGAAATATATAGTCGTCTCCTTCACTTGGTGGACAGGACCAGATGTGCCCATGTACATAACTAGAACGAAGAAAACACTTTTGCTAGAGTGATAAGGAGTGACACAAAAACAACAGAAGTCTATGAACATCTTCATATGGTCAACTAGTAATCTAGTCAATTAAGATACCAGTTTAAGCTTAAAAGATCTCTGTTTCTTCAGGTTTTTGACAACGATTCTATGCAAAGGCCAACCGCCTGGAGTACATAAGCAAGCTTTCAACTGGTCAGCAAACAGTTTATATGGAAAGTAATTCAAACCAAAGGATGAGATACACAAAGTTTATGCCTAAGCCATTGTTAAATCAAGTTATGAGCCAAACTTGATTTATTAAAGTTTTAACAAGTAGCAATCGAAATATGTTATGAAAATGTCAACAAAGAGAGACTTCATACCCCTGGTTTCTGCAATGTTCAAAATAGCCTATGAGAATTTCGTGGTAAACATTTGTTCTAAGATGACGCGGTCGGAAGAAGTGCACACTGTCCAGATATGATAGATAAATTCTCCTGCAAATACAAGAAAAATGGATTACGAATCTAAAACAACCGAGGTTACTTATGTTTTTTCCGGCACACAGAAATCTTGCCAGTTCAACAACTTTAACAGCGAATCCATTGAACGCGATGTCTAAGCATGTCTCGAGGAAACCAATATTACCATGCCCTTTAGCACAATTTTCACAGCAAGAATCTCTTTAGAAGGCTGAATTAAATCGATGAATAATGTATATTAATTGTCGCAAGAGAAGAGGAATAATTAGAGAAATCCAAAATGACAGAAAGCAAGATGGAGGCCTACTTGGAGTTCGGTTGTGGACAGTCGTCACCGTATTCCTGCACGTGCATACCGAAGAAACAGACTTCCACGTTGTCGATCTCTTCGAATGCAAAAATACACCTGGCCCTATAGGGAAAGCTGCTTGGGAATTCATCGTCATTTTCGAACCTGCAAAGAACAGAATGAAGCTCGGTTTAATTTTTAACGGACCGGTGTATTCTTCAATGCGGGAAGATTCAGCCGACTCATTCATATAATCGAAGTGGTGCTCGGGAATTGAAGTGAAAGATATGGAATGATATGAAATGATTAGGTGATGTGATTGAGGATACGAACAAGTTGCTAAAACGGGTTCGTCCAATACAACGAAAAGTAAATAAAATTAAGTCTTGTTAAGTCGTTTTGATAGATCCGTCCTGCGATATTCGTTAAACCAGGACATCCGTCCGTCCTGTGAAAGTTCTGACATAGCCGGATTATGGATCTATCGCCTATGTATACAGCTGAAGATTATAGAGTCATACCTGGCTTTCATTCCTGGCTTTACATCGACGGCTTTGTCAACACTGCTAACAATCCTGATCGTTACGTAACCGGCCTCGGAGTCTTGCGTCTTCAAGTACTCATTCACTCGGCTTTCAATTAAGCGCCCAAGGTTTGACTGCGGAAGCCCTGTGTGAAAAATTTAAGCACTTTAGAGACACTGCCCCAGATGCTTAACATTCGTGTTTAAACTTTTTGAGGAGACAAATCAATAACAAGCTAAGCGCAAGACTTTAAAGTGAAGACAGATAATGACTCATAAGAAGACAGATAATTATAATTACTCACGTCTCGATGTGAACTTATTCTCCTTCCGATTTTCTCCTTTTCGTTTTAAGCAATCATCACATTCAAATCTAGAAGAATTCAAAACATTTAACGCTTGCAGAAACAATTAAAACTATGGGCCATATAACAAGAAAGATCAAATGGAAAACCACTGAAGATATTGCTAGTTTTCAAATTGCAGCACGACACGAATATTTCTTATGGAACAGTGAACCCCAAAATTTCGAGGAAAGACTCGCCACAAACTTTTATGGGTGGCTCAGCTGCTACGGGTTATGACGTATAACAAGGGCTGTTCCAGCATCACCATTGCATCTTGCATGAAAACTGACTTAAGAAAAATGCGTTTTACAGCTGGTAATCATATGTTCAGGGTCAAATGGCAACGATGCCCTGCATAAAAGATGTACTTACCCAGTACCCCAAATAAAATCTAAGTGCAATACACAAATCTGGTGGAGCTTTCTGCCACAGTCAATACACTCGACAAATCTGCAAAAACGAAACGGATTGTCAATTGCACATCAATGCGGTAGGAATGACTGCAAATCAATACAAAGAAAAATGAATTGATAACAATCGACTGGCTCAATCTAGTTTATGACGTCTCCTTCTATACTTCGTCAAAGTCCTAGAGAAAAACAATCAAAAGTCGGACTATACTTACGGCTCTTGTTCCAAATGATCATTTTTCAGTTTTTCAAACTGTGATTTAGATATCTCTTGCATTATACCATTTTCATCTCCAATACTAATCGTATCACCCTCGAATTCCGCAAAGCACTTTTCACAATAATGATATTTGCTTTGGTAGCTGTAATAGGTTGCGTCTCTAGGTATCTGGCACAAGTGCTTCCCATAGCAGTACAGAACCTGAGGGCTGAACACGTGCTGAAAGAAAAAAACATGATCATCAAAATGCTGAGCATAGCATCCCTATGCTAAATCGTTAAAGTTTTAGCACGAAGTTTTGGATACTGAAGAGACGATTTAAATTGGTCCCTTTTGACGCTAACAAACACTGACTGTGCAGAAAAATTTCAATAAGAGGTCCAGCATGAGATTATCATGATTCCTCTAGAAGAGCCAAAATTGTCCATAACTTCAAAACAAAAAATGGAAAATTGTGCGAGACAAGAAAGAGGAAGTCTAATCAATGCTATGTCAAAGTAGAAAGTATTTTTGGAGTCGATTACAACAAACAAGTCACATGCACGCACCTTCCGCCCACAGCAATACCCAAGCTTCTTCATCACCTCGTCTATTTCGGATTCGAATATTTCAGACAGCTAAAAACAAATGACACACATCATTTGACGAAAAATTTTCGCTTTGGTCTTCACATACTGGATGAATGTGTGCAAGGAAATAGACATTGATGTAGTTGCCAAAACCAACATGAACTCTTACAGGCTGGTGCTGACAAACCATCTTTCAAGAATGAGAATAATGGCTTAGCTTCGGTTTGAATTATGCTTCCTTTCGAAATCTCTCTCTTGAGTTTCCGACAGCAATATAGAACTAGGATTCGAGTTTGTGTTACATTAAATTAAATCAAGGAAAAAGGCCAAATGTAGCCCAGATGTAATCCAGCACAAAACTTTGGTACCTTTGAGCAGTATTTGTAGACCCTTGACGTTTTTCGATTGTACAGCCATGCGTTGTCAAACATCAGCCTCATATCGTCGCTGAACTAGAAGATTAACCGGTGAAGACAGTTTAATTCAAATTCAAAAACAAGACCCATCGGTTGGGTTATCGTGAAGCTAATAAAATGCTATCTAGCTAATTTAGCACTTGTACGATATTTGTTCAAACAACCACTAATACTAAACACTATGTAAAATAGGGAAATGAATGTTGGAAGGATTAAGGTTTTTTCATACCTAGATTGGAACTTTCCTTTACTCCAAGTAATTGAAAAAATATTCAATTTAGAAGGCTTGCAGAGTAGTAGAAAGATGGTCATACCTGCCACGGATTTTTGTATTCTCCTTCTTCAAGTTTGGATCGTATGGCCGATAGGTCCATCGGACGCTTCACAATCATAAAATAATCCTGTAGAGTGAATTGAATTGAAAATTACTTAAAAAAACTTAAAGACGCAGCCTGGTTACTGGTGACTGAGATGACATCTGGTTCACCAATCAGTGACACGTGCAGTGAACGTCTTAGAAGTGCGGCAAAATTAGTTATTCAGCAAATGAAGGGGGGCTTCAACCTGAAAGGCTGTTCTTTCATTGAGTGGACTGGGTCTATTAAGACTGATCTGGTAAACGCATCTTGTGCACAGAATGCTGCCGGATGCCGTAGACAACAACACTTTTCTTAGTTCGAAGATTTACTTGGCTATGAATAACCAAGAACAGACACAAGGTGACAATTGATGCACTCACCGGAATCCCCAAAGCGTCAGGGTCGACAGCTTGCCGAAATGGGAACGATTCTGGATCAGAGGAGTGCACCTTTTCGAAAACTGGGAGAAGAGCTTCAAGGAGTTCTTCCTTCGTGAAAACTGGAAAAGAGAAACGGCCTTGTCATTAAGATTCGTAAAGCAATATCAAAGTTTGCCATTGCCATAAATCGAAGTGAACATAGCAGAGCAAATATAAAAATATGTGTACCTTTCTTGAACGGGAATTTTTTCTCACATGTCCCCTTGCCAGACCCTGCCTCCGTCGTTTCCTCCTTCACAGCGACGGGCCCTGAGACCTTGCTGGAGTTCGCCATGCTGGAAGGCGGGGGTGTGTGGTTGGTGGCTGGCGATGCAGGTGGCTCGCTCTTAATCTGCTTCGGCGTGGGGCTACGGCTCTTAGAGATAGTGCCCGTCTGCATCTTCTCGTTTTGGCTTGGTGATTTCGATGCAGTTACGTGCTGTAACGAAAACCCTGGCATTAATGCTCCCTGTTTTTGAATGAATCTTCGCTACTGCGTGGCTGGCCACCGATAAATGCTCCGATAACTGACTCGTGCGTTACCCTTCAAGGCACTTTTGCCTCGGCCCTTTGCCCGTGCTTTAGCTACGTCTTCAGCCCTAAGCCCTAACTAATTAAGCCCTTAGCCAATAAGTCTTTCCTAAATAAATTCTCCACGAATCACCCTTCAATTACATGTTTCGACAAATGTTAGGAACAGTCACTAGCACATGACTTGAAAAACAACAGCTTTCACGAATTTTGAAAAACCCAATCCTCCGTATGCGGATATGAATAGACGCTATATAACAACGTACCTGCATTTTTATATTCATTTTTTCCTCATTTATCTGATTCTGGGACTCATTTTGTGACGATGGAATGGTTACCATCTTGACATCTTCCTGTTCCCTCATTTCTGTTTTGATCCCACTTTGAAAGCCTCGCTGCTGTTGTGGTTTCACTGGAGTCGGCTGTGGCACTTTGCTGGCCTGACTGTACTGAGGCGGAGTAGGCACACTCCTCGGCGGCGAAGGCTTCATGTCGATGTCCTTTGCATCGCTGTTTCGGCTGGCCGGGGGAGCCACGTTGGGAGACTGTCGTCCCATGGGTGAACGTGCCTGCAGCTGATTGGCCATTGACGCTACTGTCTGATTCATTGGCGATTGGCTAAATTGCGGCTTGCTCAGCTGCGACTGGCTCAACTGCGACTGGCTCAACTGCGACTGGCTCAGCTGCGACTGGCTCAGCTGCGACTGGCTCAACTGCGACTGGCTCAGCTGTGATTGGCTGAATTGCGTCATCTGCGCCTGGCTGATCTGCTGGTCAAGAGACCGACTTTCCAGGGGGTTCTGATTCTGTACATGATTCTGCATCTGCACGGGTGAGCTCGAAGCACTCGCAGCCAAAGCAGTGACCGAGTCGCGCAAAGCATTCGCCCTCTCAAGTTCGGCCTTAGTGAGGGTCAACTGCTGCGTGTGATTCATTTGCTGTTGTTTTTGCAGCTGCTGTGGGGGCTGCTGTTGTTGCTGGGAATTCATCATCATCTGTCCCTGCGGTGGCTGTTGCGGGAGCTGGGACATTTTCATGGGCGACGGCGTCTGGCGGTTCATCATTTGGCCAGCAACATTGTTCACTGGCGGCCTGATCATCTTGGTCATCGGCTGGCCTGAAATTTATATTGCAATACATTCCAAGTGGAAAGTCACACTGAAACATTGAAAACAAGCTAGGAATCCAGAATGCTATCTTCCGTTCATAGAATTCTAGTCACTGACAGGGCAGAAGAGCATCAGCTCACTGCGCATCCTAGAATTAGTTCGTTCAAAACACATGGCACAGGAAAAAGAGAGTCCATAAAAAGAGAGAGAGGGTAACTCATTCAACCAACAACACAAGAGAGCTGCTGTGAGAACCTACGACTGGGAAAAGGCGTGTGTAAAGAAGGAAACAGCATCCCAGTCTTCTTGGGCTGCTGAATTGAGAATGCGCCACTTACCTGTCACCACGCTTCTCTGATCCATAAGTCGCTGTTGCCTCTTTTCCTCCAGTTCCTTCTGGATTTTGTAAATTTTTCCCGCGAGCAAATGATAATACTCTTCCTAAAAGGTGAAGTTGTATGATGAGAAATAGGAAACAAATTGGAACACAACGCACACCAGGTCACTTGTTAACAATAATGAGGAGATGGCTTTAAATATCAAGAGGAAAACTACTCAGCAGAAGGGTGGCAAAACTAGCCACTTTCGGTCAATTAGATAAGGAATCCTCAGAGATAAGGTAGGCATTAAACAGGGGTATTCAATAACGCCCTAGAACTCTACCATGACTGTATCAATCTGATTATTAGTCTAAAATCAACGTTTATCGAATTCTCGGACGCAGCAACTTCTATTTTGTAGTCACGTCTAGCCTAATTAAAATTTTCCAGCCAAGCAAAACCTCGATTTCATCCTTACCCTACTGCCAGCCGTTCGATACATCTCGTCCTCGACTTTTCTAGCGTAAGTCTTAAGGCTCTCCATCCGTCTGTCTCGCATTGTCGTTGGGTCATTTATTGGTTGTGGAAAGATTGCATGGACACTGCGAGAGAAAAAGAGCATTACCAACTAACAAATACGAAGCCAATCTGGTCATCAATCATGCAAAGAAAGTCATCCAATAACTGCTTTTAAAAAGACCCAACAAAACTATGTGATCGATTTACGGCATAGGCTGACATGAAGATGGACTTTATAACAACAAACCAAGTAGAAACAAACAAATCAAGCTCGGGCGTGTACTTACAGCTTTTGAACAAGGTGCTCTCGCAGGTCTTGTGTGACGGACTTGTGCCAGTTGTCTCTTTCTTCTTGCTGGTTGCCGTCATGCATCGACCTGCAAGTTTTTTTAATTTCATTAATGTCATGTTTCTCATAACAATAAAAGGTTTTAAGGTAAAAAAGCGAAATTGCTGTCTAAGGTGAAAAAAGTGAGGCTTCAAGTTAATTCTTTCCATATTTGAACATCGTGAATCAATCTGAACGCGTAGCTTTCTTAGTTATGTCAACAACAACAAAGATATTACGTGCTTTAGGCTAGTTGATTACTTGTGACTGACAACGAACCACAGACTGAACAAGAAAAGAAATTGCAACATGTAATACGTACGATCCATTGGTGCCTGGCTGGGAACCATCTTGCATTCCTATGAAAAAGGACTCATGTTGGTCAAGAGGAAACCTCAAAAAGTTTAGAAACAAAACTGCAACTAGCAAGCAATACTGGCGATCGTTCAAACAACGGCAAAAAATGTTCGAACTGCGAGACGAGGCAGCCAGCGTGCTGTTATAGCTTGCTGGTGGGTTGAAAGGAGTGTTCCGATTGGACGAACCAATTGCCTAAGGAAGTTTTGATACGAACCTGGAAGCCCTTGCTGGGGCACCGTTTGGTTGTTGTTGATGTATGGAATACCCAAGGCATTATACGCTTGCTGTATGCCACTCTGGTCATTCACCATGGGCGACGGCTGGGCCCGCCTTTCCGAGGCGCCCGAAGCTGCCTTCAGCGGCAAACACACGGGACAGTCGCTCCTGTTGCAGTTCTTCCAGTGGGAGATGATCTGCCTTGACGAGGCACAGTGTGCCACCTGGCAAACCTTCCCGGCTTTACACGTGGTCATGTGGTTCAGAACTCCCTTCATTGTGCGGCAGTGGGCTAGGGTACAAGGCTTGACCTCCCCATTGGCGGAGTTCTGCTCCCGCCTCTGACACTTGTGTGCGTGCAACAGAAGCACGAGCTGCTGTTGGATTAGCCGCTTCTTCTCGGGGTCGGTGGCTGTCGGTTGCATGCCCTGGCCTTGATTCTGCTGGGGTGGAAGAAATTCCCATTTAAAAAACAAGCCACTCGTTGCAACCTTCACAACTCAGCAGAGCATTGGGGGTTTCTATGTACTGTTAAATAGTTTCAAAAATCTTATTTTACTCGTATATAAATGTCATCTGGTAAACTCTGCATTTAATTTAATTGCTAGCAACCAGGTGATTCGCTTGATACTTGAGACACAATGGCTAAATTTAAATCCAAGAAGGCCTCTACTCTTCAATATGAAGGACTGTAGACGTAATTACCATTTATCTTGCCCGAGCAGAAACGTTTTTTGGGGGCTTCAGTAAGGCCAAGTGAAAAACAGATGGCAGAAAAATGAAGACGGCATCGAAACAAGGAATAACTTACGACTTGCATCCCTGTGTCCGATACAGCAGTGTTCATGAGACCTTGGTTGGCTAAATTTTGAGGCATTGGCCTCTGATTCGGCATTGAAGTCGCAGGATTTTGAATTTGGGCTTGGGTAAAACCGATCGGCCCATTCATGTTCATATTCTGGTTCATTGATACCTGTTGGTTCATTGTGTCGGTCTGGAACATCTGCTGGCGCAAAGCAGCATGTTGCTACAAAGAAACAAACTCATTACACGTCTATTTCACATCCATTGCTGGAACTGGTCACAACAAGAGATTGGGTGATTACTGTACCCCTTCTGATTAAGATCTTTTCAATGACTATGATTGGTTTAGGAATGAGCTCCATTTTAGAGACGGCGTTTGGAGCAACAATTTTCCCAATGACGAATTTGCAGTTCACAAAAATATATGAAAGAACAGGCTTCTAGCCTTCAAGGAAAGACAAAGCTGGGTTACTGTGTCAATATGGCTCGTTGAAACAGAGGCTTGAGGAAATGCCTCTTTTAGTTAGAAACAACTAGCTCTCACGAAAAAAACCTGGTAACAAAACCATGATAAACGCTGAAAAATCTCAATGCAAGAATTAGTAGAGGCATAATCACTGATAATGATGATGTTGAACTTTGCTGATGGAAACAAAGATCATGTGTTATGCAAAGATGAAGCTTGGGATGATGAGAATATTTGACATCACAAAATTTATCTTTATCAGAATAAAACAAAGACTAACAAAACTGATGTGGGTGATCAATCATGATAGTTCACTAGTGGTCGCTTTGTTGAAAACATATAAGGAATTATGAAGGTTTTATTGCAAAAAATTGTCATGAAGAGAATAGGAAAATGGTTTGATGATGTATCACTGTGGTAGTTCAGTGCATCATCCATTTTGGTAACATCCAACTTTTTGAAGAAAAAGTTTTTGGTGTGTTATCATTAAAATACCAGGTCAGCATGGTTACAATTCAGATTATGGATCACATTTCAAGCATACACAAAAAGTGACAGAGAATGTGTCTCACAGTGTGTGTGAGAGTGTGTGGGGGAGGCTGTGATGCCTCAGTTCACAGAGAATTGATCCTGAATAAACAATGATAAGAACCAGATGCTGCATTTCAGGACTGATGTTTCAAACCTGGGTTTGAAAACACTTTTTACTTGGACACCTGGGAGAGGAGGCATGTGCTTAGCAAATGGACATAGGCTCTAGGGCACTTTGTGCCTAACTTTTCCCATTGTTGCATATGAGCTCAGCAATCAGCATCATTTTTGCACTGGTTTTAAAAACACTTCACAGAACTTTCATGTAAAGTCATTTGCTCTATTTTGTTCTTGGTACAAAAAATGAATGTCAGAAAAAAGACCCTTACAGCAAAAATGCAATTTCCTATCTTCAAAAGCACATTCCAAAAAATAATTTCGTAAAGTACAAACCTGGACCATCATTGGATTATTGTTCATTTGGAATGGCTTCATGACATTATTCTGCACGCCAACCGGGCCATTCATGTTAGTCATTCCAGCAGGTTGCTGCTGATTCATCATATGTCGCATTTCATTCTGAAACGATGGCATTTTTAACATGGCTGGATTAACAATCATCTGATTTGGTGCATTTGGCACCCTCATTGGTGCTGCACCAAACATCTGCATTGTATTTGCATTGGCAAATCTCGGGTTTTGTGCCTGGAAATTCATATTTTGCACAGGCATCTGCATTTTGTTCATCATATTGATACCTGAGTGCATATTTGACATAACAACTCCGGTACTTTGATTTCCTCGCTGTAACAGTGCATTTGCCATTGTACTCTGGACTGAATAACCGAAGGAAACAGGCATGGAATTTGTATTTGAGGACATTAACCCTCCATTTTGTGGTGTTTGCTCTGAGGATCTTTTCAAGTTTTCAGCACTCAGATGCGGTGTTGCAGGGGTTGGCATCCCTAGCGTGCTCACTGGAATTTGTTGCATCATTGATATTGCAGGCGTTGTTGGAGTATTTGAAAAACTTTTTGTTGTCATAGCAGCAATAGAGCTTGCCGGGCTCATAATGTCCCTGGAGTTCATGCTTCCAGTTGCCATTGAGAATGTTGGGGCACCAATGGATGCCATAATGCTGACACCCATGCTACTCCCTGGCGATGAAACATCAACAACAGGAGCATGGTTATCCATACTGTCTGAATGTGATGAAAGTCCAAGATCACCGTTCGATAATCCCCCATTGCCATTTGTGTCATCTTCAATTGCAAAGTTATCCAAGATAGAAAGATCAATTGGCTTTGTGTTGAAGAAGTCTGAAAATTGAAAAATGAGTTTTAGATATTTCTCAAATTACACTTCCTTTCAAAAAGACTAGTGAAAAATGGTAGCAGTCTGAAAGTTTTTACAAAAATTGAACAAATATCGGTGTTTTCTCCAGAAAGAAATTGTTTCTGATCTTGTAAATCTCTCATAATCATAGAACAACTGTACTAACTGAAGAAATCAATGTGGTTTGAAACGATACAAGCAAAAACTGAGTTCAATGAAGCACTTAACTTGCATTGAAGAAATTAAACAGACAAAGTGCTTCAAGGAAGTAAAAATTATGTTTCTGCTATTTCTTGTCATCGTGAAATACCTCTGAGTACCTCTGCTAAAGTAAAAAAATCTAATAGTTCCCTTCCATTGCTTTAACATCTTATAGAAAACATTGGAAGAGATGAAACATTAAAAGATTTTCATGTAACACTCAATTCAGTCATAAAAATATATCAATTGTGATGCATTTTTTACCAAAGACATGACCATGGTTTGGAAAACTGGCAGACATTCCAGGTGTAAACTGAAAAACCCAATCTCTCACTTCAGATCAAATGCACAGATTAAACTTTAACCTAATATTTGCAAAAGCAGTGTCTCATAACACAATAACAAAACTCACAAGCAGAAAAAAAGGTTTAAAGTTAGTGAATAATCAAAGAGTCACCTAAAGAAGAACATTAAAAGAACATTGATATTTGAAGTAAGAAGTTCAAATAAGTACAAAAGGATTTCTATATGATTCCTAGCCAGGCTTTTAAATAATAACTGAAATCATTAGCTCATAAAATATCAATGTAATTACAGTTCGCTGCATGTGTTGGATAAAGCTTTTTAGAAGAGATGATACTTTTAGGATAGCTTATGCATTGTAGTGAATGTGTATAACTTTTGCATTGCTCAAAGCCTTGAAAACAGTGACAATAATTTGTGGACAAACATGCCTTCTTTAACAAATATTCTATATTAAAAACAAACAAAAATTGATGATATAAGAGAAAATTCAACATATAGGAATCACCTCTTGCAAATAAGACTTTTCAATTGATTTGAAGATGAGATCAGAGAGATTTATCAATTGACAATTATCAATTTTTAACCAGATACTGAAGTTCGACATCCCTCAAACAAGTGATTGAAAAACTGTCTGATTGTAATTGCCCCAAAGGGGGAAAAATGAGAAACTTTCAAACAAAAGTGCAAAAACTCCCTAAAAACTTTTCTTTTCGGTAAGAATGAAAATGCTTACTTAGTCAAAGTATTAATCATTTACCCCAAGTTTTCATATTCAAAATAACTATTCAATATGAAAAATTAAGTTTTAGCTTTATCAATCTCTAGAGGTAGAGAAGAATTCAAAATCATTCCACATATATAGTAACTAATGTCTACTGTGAGCTCTCAATAATACAAGTTAAAGGGGTTACTTACAATAATCATTTGGTATGAAACTTGAATTTTAGAAACAGCTTCTATATATATTCTGTTGTCTTTATTCTGTATTCCATAAATGGCTTTGTGTAGTTTAATTCAGCTTTGATAAAAGATCTATTTGTATTCTGTTTTGCTTTAAGATGAATCAGAGTGTGGATAGATTTCTTAGACCTTCCTTAGAATCCAGATATTCAACATTTAAGCAAGAAACGAGAACTCTCTATTTATTTGATTAATGTTTTCTTATTTATGTATTTTTTTCAATTTTAAGGGTGTGAGCACTTTTTACCAGTTACCAGTTCATATACAGCCATATACAGTTTTGGAATGTTGCTGCAAGTTGCAACACCATTTACAATTCAACATAACAGTGTTGGAGAAACCTGAATGTCTCAAAATAAAAAAGCAGTGCATTCTGACTGCGACGAAGGCTTTGAATGTGAATTATCCAAGCAATTTCATAACAGATTTTAAAAAGCTTTAGCTCAACATTGTTGCAAAGTTTAAAGCAATTATGTATTAGCTCTGCCATTTTACCATACTTGAGTCTGCTGGCAAATATAGACTCCAATACAAGATCTTCAACTAATAGTAACAAACAAAAATATGACTTGCACTCCTTTTCATTCAGTTTTGATACTGGACTGTAGGGAGAATCTTGCTAACTAAATCTAAATTTACTCTTCTCTCTAGCTTTAAGTTTCTTGCAACAACCCAAAAAACATTCAAAGATTTTGAAAGGCTCAGTGGTTCAATTCTAGAAAAAGAGAAAAGACAGCAATTTATCATTCCTTGTTTGATGTTAGAGTGGTTTAACTTTTAAGAAGCAATTAATTAAACCCTTGGTGAAAAGTTCAAAATTGTTCAAAGCAATAATTTTCAAACAATTGAAAACTTGCTATTTCTTCTGATTTGGAGCCCTTACAGAAGGATGAAACTTAGTTTTTTCAAGCGGAGTCATTGTTGGTTAACTTCTAAAATTAACTCCTTAAAGATGCTTAGTCATGATGACTTCTGATTGATGGCAATCTGGATAAAAAATAAATACAAACACATCTACAAAACATGAGTAAGGGTTTGATTTTCAATATGTTATGTGGCTTTTAAGCATCTCTAATTTGTTAGATTCTATTTTGAATGATTTTAAATAAACAATAAGTAGTAACTTATGTCAGCAAATGTCTAAACTAAAGCAATTGGTGAAACACATTCTTATACCTTCAGACATGTCTGTTAAAATATCCAGAACATTTTAATACATTATAAATAATAGGTAGAGTTATTTTTTGTTTCCAATGCCACTTTAATGCTAGTAAATTACTTTATAAGGCCTTCAAGAGGTTCTATGATGTGTCCTTAATCACTTTCCTAGTGCCTGTAAAGACATGTTCAGGGTTCATGACCAAGTACTTGTACAAATCTATACCAATATCACATAGACGTTTGTATGTTTTCCAGAGTTAGCATGCTACTTTGAACAAAACTTACGAAATATGTTTAGTGGCAAAAAAAGAAGTCTAATAGCCTTGCAATGTCAAATACTGATCAAACAATATTCTTTAAAATGACTGGTATAAAATATTTGCAAAGCCTCTTGAGGCAAAAAAAACCTGAAGCAACCATAAATAAGCAGCTAAGCATAATCTATACGTTTGAAAAAAGGCAAAGAAAAGCTGAGAAAACAGAAGTTGCTATCAAATGAATGCCTTTTTAACAGTCAGTTCCACAAGTGCCTCTCTTCGGAGAGGGAAGGAGGCTCTGACAACAACAGCATTATGTCGACAAAAAGTTGTAGCCACGAAAATATTGAAGCCACGGGCATTTTCATACTATTGGAATATAAATATCTTGTTTGATATCAATGGCTAGTTGTAGTACAGTAAAATGTTCATTTCATATAAACAAGAAAAATCTGGTTGGCCTACTTATGTCCCACCAGCTTCGCGATCCAGCGCGGCGAAAAAATCAAAATGGATTTCTAAGCATCAGACAAGAACTAGCATTTATAAGGAGTCTATCAAAATATAAAGCGTTTCTTAACCCAATATTCAAGAGCGTAAATTCTCGTGCGGACAACATTTTGTCCCGCGTTCACAAGCATAAGTGCATCCACGGACTGTCCTAAACATTCAATTCTGACAATTCTTCTGTCAATTAAAGTTTATTAAATTGTCTCGGATTGTAACCAAAAACTAAAAGAATGGAAATTGAAAGCTCTAAGTCATTTTTTATGTGAAAATGTATAGTAGTTGATTGTCTCATTGACGAAAACAACGTTGTCACGTCTGACAAGACACTTGAATTCGTTACCCGAAAAAGTGCGTAGTTTTTGTGCCGGACAAGTTATGTCGATGGAATTAAATACCTCTTGACTGTCTCTTACCTGCAGACTCTGAAATGGGAGTTTCATGCGGTGATGGCTCTTCGGGCTTTCTTCTTTTAGTTGGCGGAGCGCTCAAATCAGATTCGGCCATTGTAGGCTTGATCGTTATGCCCGTGTTCAGCTCGGAGAGCACACAAAGGCAGTCATATATGCTCAAAACTTGGCCAAGTATCAATCGTGCAGCATTATAGTCGTTGATGTCAAAATCTAAAACCGATTAGTATACAAGATGGTATACTACAATCTACGAAATCTTATGTACGCCGCGATTTCGTCGTCACAACGCCCGCTAGTTTTGTTGCGAAAACACATCGTTGAGCGAAAATGGCTGCCGCTTCCCTCCTGCCATAGTAAAATTCACTCCAACCAGAAACTATCAATGCTTCAGCCTCCGGACACAGAATATAAAATCCAATATAACTTTCCCACTACCTCCAGTCATTCATAATGGTACATGGCAGGTTAAACGCTGCTAAATCGATAAAACTATATAAAACTCAAATCCTTCTACTTTCTCAAAGGCCCATGAACAAGCGAAACATCAATCTTCGCTGGGGGCACCGATCCAAGTTCTTGCATAAATTAACATACCTAAAATCGGACCGAGATCCCTATACCGGAGGCTAGGGTAAAGGGGTGACTGGAACGGATATTTTCATCGCCATATAATGCTACGTAACGGTGTTAAGACCTTTAATAAAATAAAAACAAATTTACAATTTATGCTGCAACAGTCTAAAAGCTTTATTTCAACGATCAAGCTGATTATACAACGATGATGAACGTAGACAAGGATATACCGACATGATACTGCTTTAAATATATGCTGCAGGTACAATTTGCCACTTTTCCAAAAGGACATGCTTACTCGAAAGTTTCAAGCAAGCAGTTTCAACATTTTCTAAATTATTTTTAGTCTAGTACTGGTATTTTTTCAATTAGAATGTCATAGAACTTTCTAGAATATTCTAGAACTTTCCATCCATCCTATTCTCGTTGCAAAAGTGCATAATTTTTAGACTATTCCTCCTTGACTTGAGCTACCTAAAAGTCAGGAAGATAATTAGCTTATAATTATCATCGCTAAACATTTAAAACTGTGGCAGAAAGACAACTGCCATCGCCGAAATGAAGATATGTCTGTTGACGGTTTCAGAGGGAGTTATATGTTATTAGAAGAATGGATTTGAATGTTGCACGCAGGAATTCGACCTGTTCCAAGAAAAGAATTCACTCCTGAGAAGCACCCTTGGAGAATATATTTTTCTTGTCAACTGGTGCCAAGAAGCAATGATTTTAAGACTATGACAGACATCTAGTAACGAAATGATTGCCTCAAAATTTATTCCAATGTTTTTGGATGAAATTGCTGTAAGATCTTGTGTGTCTAAAGCTAAAAAGTCATATGTAGGAATAAAAATAAAACCATTTCCATCCAAGGTCACCGAGGCATATTTTAAAAATGGGCCATAGGAGCTTTAAAAAAGTAAAAGAGATCGAAGGAGGCGAGGAATCGTAGTTTTAGAAAGTGCCGTTGTCTCTTGTGCAAAGTGAAATGGAGTTATTATAGTTCTGGACACTAAAGGAGTTATGAAGCTTGTTAAATAAAAAAGCCAATAAGCACATCAAATACGATTTTTCAGTATACGTAAATCAATCCTACATTTTCCAATGTCAATACTGTACCCAAACTAAAAATTGCATTATCTTTTGAGCCTTTGCTTTACTGATCCAGACGTATAGAGAGAGCCAGAGGTATCTTTTGGGAGTCTGAGAAAAGTGCTATGGTTTAAATATATGAATAAATTTAAGTAAAAGAAATTTCATTAGTGCAAGACATTTGCTAAGAAAGCGAAGCATGCTGTATATTTTAGATATAAAAAGAACTGGAAGAAGGTAGACTAAATATGTTTCATAAAAGATACATTATATGTGTCCTAAAATTTAGGAAATAATATCGAAGAAAGAGTCAGTCGCATATAAGAGCAGGAGAATAAGATGTTCTTGATTGGTTAATTCGATGAATATCAAAATCACAACAAATGCAAACAAGGATATACATTTTTGCGAAAATAGGAAAATAGAAGAATAACAAAATTTGAATCTCAGCATTTAGGAGGCTTGTAAATAGGAAATTGCCTACAAAGTAGAGGCGGTGAATGACTTCAACAAGCAGCACGTAACATATTTTTTATTTAAGCGACTGAAGACGTTCTAGATTTGCAATCGTACTAAAAAAATGCAAACGAGGGAAGGAGCTCTTTGATTTCTAGGCTGTGGCGAGGAGATTTCACACTCTTGAATATCAAACACGGATAGTTTCCAGGAAATGGATCAACAAGAGTTTAGCGCTGTGTTCCACAGTTTTTCCCAAACGTAACGCTTTTCACCAGCTTTCTCGCCTTGCCATTTGCTTGGTCTGTGTTTTGTACAAAGGTTTACGTTTGTACTTATGGATAATTTTGTTCAGAGCATGTAGCTTTTCGTGAAGATTTATTTACTGAGCTTAATCTAATGAATATACTTCACCTCAGCTTGAGATCTAGGGCTTGAACCAAAAATGTCAGACAATGATCTCAAGTGTTGATCCGGGTTCGCTTGAATACGTGGGACATACATGCAGTGTGAATTTTGATTTGCTATTTTTTAATGTGGTCGATACAAAGTAAGAATTCTAAAAATGTTGCAAAAGTACTTTGAAAATAGCTTAATTGTTTAAGGGGGAGTCCTGATCAAACCAGTAAAAATTGGTAAAAAGTTTAGGGATGAATGGAGACTACATGATACTATACGTTTTTTGGATTCTATACATGATCATTTGATTGCAGTGTCGTAGAGCAAAGGTTGTATTTAGTACGCTGCAATAACACTGAACAAATTTTTCTCTATGTTGCCACAAAGCTCCGAGTTGAGATCCTTCATTTTGAATGCCAAACTGCAACATGGAAAACACAACACAGAAGATGAAACAATTATTATAATATTCACTTCAAAGTGGTTGCTAGACTTTACATCAATGATATTTGCAGTATCACTTAACCTAGTAAAAGGCAAAGGAATACTGTTAACAGTTGAAACAGCGGGAACCGTAAAATCCTACGGAAAGTAGATAAGCTTTTATGACGTAACACCTGCATGACATTTTTTAGATAACTTGCCTTCTTAAAGCTTTAGCTTCTGTTTCAATATCACGAATCAGAAACAAACGATTTTCTACTAAAATTGTCTGCATCACATCAGATCAGGAAAAGTGTATTCAACAATTCGACAGTTAATATACGAATTTAGCAATCATAATAATTTTTATTAACAAAAACCACTTCCTAATATCTTCCTAGCCTAGGTTGGTCATTCCACAATATTATTCCTGTAAGCTGCGTTATAGAAACTATATTAATACTAGATAACTGAGGCATGAAGGCAACTACAATTAAGAAGAGCATGGCGACATTAATCGCCACTGAGAAATACTATCACAAAAGTTTTGATACAAACCGAGCTATGCTTGTTTTAAAGGTATGTTTAAATGATTTCTGATAGAATGTCGTTCTTGCACAATTGAAGCCAGGTAAAGTTCAATGACAAAGGCAATGTTCTGATTTGCACAATTTCTAAACTAAATTAATGGATGGAAAGTCAGAAGAAGCGTAGAAAGGCTCCAGATATATCCCACCCAACGATAATTGTGGCACAACCAGGACAAAATTAAAAGACATTAAAAAGTTTTCAGATTTTCAGCAAACGATTTTTATCAAAATTGCAAAGTAATACGACAATCAACATGACAGTTGTAATAGTATCTCTCAAGATTCTGTATGATTGTCTTACCATAAAGCCTTTTTTTACTATTTCGACTTGAGGGCTAATCTCACGATGGACACATTATACAAACTCCTACCTAGTTTATCGTTTTTTGTTGTTCTACAAAAGGTTGTCAAACGATGATTGAGCACTTCTTTTTACGCACTGCGTTAAACAAAGTTGGATTTTTCGCAAAGTCTTCCGTTTAACTGCAAGGCACTGCAGGGACTTGTTTTAGAGGTTTACTTACTTTAAGAGGAAGTCAGATAGAGAAACGCGTAATAAATGCTTGGTTGATGTTTTTTGGTTGATGGGAATCTCCGCTCTCTGTGTAATTCTTCTGATACCCTTTGACATGGTTTGATTCTTGTTAAGTTGTTGAGTACGTTACTCCAAATGCAATAAGCAGTTTACAGAATCACAAGAAAAACAACAACAGAAACTGGATAAGCAGGACACAAGACAATGCGTACCTGACAGTAGACTGTACGTTTATTCCTAAGAGGCACACACGATAACGCGTCACAAAAAAAAAACAAAACTTAAAATGATTTCATTATTGATGAGCAACTGGTGCAAGTATTCTTTCAGTTTCTGGAGAGCATGTTTGGTCCAGGAATGCCTTTGCTACCCCAAATGTTCCAGACGTCAATCTCCCTCAATTCCTGCCCTGTTGCATTGGTCAGCCTAATGTAGAGAATCTAACAGCCTCTACAGAACGGGCTTGACGACATGGCACATTGCACAGTAGATATTCTGGATAATGGTAATATCATTAGCTGATAAAAATTCTTTAGAACCAGACAGCATGGAAATTTCAGCATGGGGTATTCAGGTTTAATGTTTGTTTATTTGCTCGATGCCAAGAGAGAGGCAAGCAGCATACTAAGTTGGATGGAAGACCAAGGTCTCCTTTTCTCATCTGTTTGCAAAGAAGGGACTTCTTGAAGCATTGCAGATTGATTCCTTTGCATGCATTCATCCAATTCGGTCGTGAGTATTCGTTGAAAGATCGCGTCTTGCAATCCATTTCTTGACTTCCTTCCAAAGTGTCTGGGTCAGACTAAGCTGTGGTTCGACTTAGTGAAATTTGGCTTCGTGAAATTTGGCTTTCCTCGCTGCATTTCGGTTTGTGCAATTATTGCATCCATACATGGTACAAGGCCAATCAGGAAGCGATTTGAGGGCAGTAAGACCAGGCGACAGCGAGAGTGGGTTTTCAATCATAGCGCTAACCCGTCAAATCAAAGATTGCTGTGCCCTGCAATTTTATAGCTGCAAGCCAACAAGATGGTAGTTTGATTGTTGCATTATAACAAACATGCTGTTTTATCCTTTCCTCTAGTCTTTGTGTATTCCATACCAAACAACGAGCTCCACATTGGCAAGGTATTCATAAACAAACAAATCTTCTTGTTGGGTAGGAACGGTAGGAACGGGTTGGGTGGGAATATGACCTTAATAATGAAGATGTCACGAGTATTCACTGTTGAAAAGCAGAAATATTATGGTTCTCTTTATTTGGTCCTCAAATTTGAGAGGGGTACGGTCAATCCAAGGCAGCTTTCAGTAGACAGGACATATCACCAATGGCGGACAAAATAGTGCTGCTTTAAGTTCGTGAAAATCAGGGTTTGGTTCTTCTGTCCTTTATCAAAGTTTAGCGGTTGCAATAGTCGCAGTAGAAGCAGGCAAACAAATGCCACAATGTTTTCAGTCGCAAAAATTCAAATTCACATAATTAAATTACATTGTAAATTTAATTAATTTTCTTACGGAGAATTAATGTATAAAATGTTTAAATGTTTAAAGCACAACTTCTCTACAGAAATGTCTGTCGCAGCATTTAGGGTGTTAAAAACCAATGGAATTACTAGTATTTCAGGTCTCGCAAAACCACGCCTAGGGAACGTTCACTCTTTTTGAATAAGAATGTATGCATGCACGTAGTCCATACCATGATCAGAGGGTTCTTCAGCTACAAGTTTGGAGTAGCGCGCAAAGAGTTCATCCACGATTCCATTTCGCTCGTCAACGCTGCGACTGGTAGAAAGTGCTGCGGAGGAAGCAAAGGGCTGAAGTGAATTGTCTATTTCTCGCACTAAAAGTTTGGGTTTGCAAGTAGCAGCTTCAAGCAAAAATGCAGGCTTATAAGGGAAAAAGGTTCTGAAAAGGGGAATGCCCAGGCAAATGATAAACAAGAAGGCTTAACAAGGAAGAAGCGAAGATGATTCTAGCTAGTGTGTAGCTATAAACCATTGAACACTCATACTTGACTAGCATCAAACAGGCTACCCACTGGAATAGATACCGATATGAACATGAATTTGATGGGAGTGCTACTGCTGTTAAGCAAACGAGAAAACCTATCAAAAAGATCCTAATAATCGTAAATGGTAATCAGGCGTAAATTATTTGCCAAATAACAGGGTTCTCGTGGCAGTCTAGATTTTGAAATTTGGGCAGATTTATTTATGGCAACTTCAATTATGAGCAGATTATCGGTTATAATTGCACCAATAAATGTGGCAGAATAGGCCAAGTTTTCGTGAGAAAAATCATTAGGAAATTTTAGGTCAAGTACCACACAGTTCTTCACGAAAATCCCATGGTGCTGTAAATCCTATCAGTATAAACGTAAGAAAGTATAGAATAATCGACACCAATGTCTATGTCAAATTCAGGTCTTCCTTGAATGAAGTTAATGGAAATGAAGCTTTATGTACCCGAGAAAAACGTGTGATTGCTCCACGTTCGAGTTGTTGGCACGAACCATTCTGCGTGCTTCTGCGGGTCGCCACCAATTTCCATCCATTTCTGATTGTAAGGACATTGCACAGCTTTCGTTTCAATGGAACACAGCTTCAAGCCAGCTTTCCTAACTGGTAAATCCTCATTAGCAAATGGGGCTGATAGTTCAGGAACAGTGCGATAGTAATTGATGAAGGTTGTTCCCTGAAATTCTTCCTAAAAAGAGCAGTTGTATATAAATTGGATGTAGACTATAGACTGTCGTAGATGTAGATTAGAGTATCAATTGGAAAAAGCCTTTTATTAAAGGAGATGCAGTTTAGAAGTCTACTTATAAAGCAAGTTTTCCCATCGGCTCTGATACAAAAATCTAAGAACCAAGATGACATTAGGAAAAACGACTTTGTATCATCACGGAGTAATGTTTTCATCAACCAAAAAACATGCAGAATAGAAGATAAATAAAATTGCATTGTTATCTATGAAGATTGAGGTTCTTTTTGATTATTGTTATCTATGAAGACACAGCATCTACTGCAACTTGTCCCTGTGAAGTTAAATTCCCCGTTATTGACACACAGGCCAGGGGCTTTCTTAACAGTTCATCCCTCTTTATTAGAGGCACCGAAAAAGGAAATCCATGTTTAAAAGGAAGATGAGTTGATACCACTTTGGAAACCTTTTCTAGGCAGCGAAATATGGTAGAGCTTTTACCATGAATTAACAACTGACAAGATTTCAACGCATAATAGCCAATCGCATAGTTAGGCCATCTTCAAATATTATATTAAGACTCTTCTTGGAAGTTCACAAGCTTCGTTTGATTGAAACATTCACTTTTAAAGATATTGTAGCTATATCATTGTATTTGCAAATAATTAACTGATTCACACATTGAAGAACTGACGGATTGTCCACTTTTTCGAGACTTGGGTGACTAAACTGCATTCTTTTTCATCAACAGCATGATGTTATTTTGACTGTTATTATTAGATTGAAATTCATAATTATTTCAAACCAATATTCACTCATTAAAACCGCCACCTAAATGAAAATTTTTTTGCCGTCCCGCCTCATGCACGTCCCCATGACGTCAGCCTACGGTGACTACCAATTGATAATGCATCTATGAAAATGTTCTTTTGTATGACTTTAACTGCATTTATGAAAACCTCACCGTATTTTTTTGGAGGATGGGAGCTTGACATGTGATTAAACCTCAGAGGTAATACAAAGGTAATAAGAGGTAAATGCAGAGCAGTAAGGGAGACAATAGATTATGGCTGGGATGCTACCCTCGGGTATTAACAGACAACGTATACTAATCATAATACCAATGATCCATTCTCTACTTTGGAGAAGAAGACCGAGACCTACCGAGAGCCTTCGTAAAGCAGAGGACCTCGATTATGAAAACTGTGTTTGCTATTGCTATTGTTGGAATATTGCTGGTCATTACTAATTAGACAGTATTTAATAATGTTTAGAAAGTATACGCTTTTCGAATCATCGAAATACACAAGTAACTAAAAATTGGGGACTTTTTCTAATTTTATGAGTATCTTCAAGCTTACTGCTCCTGCTTTCTCGTTGACTTATCTGACGCGTACTACACAACTCACAACGATTTTCACCAACTAAATTGCGCATAAATGTGGTTCGGCCTCTTACAGACTATTTATAAATAACACTTAGATAATTTTCCCAAGAATCTGTGGAGCCTGATGAAACATATTACCGTTTCCTAGGCATACTTCCAGTTTTATTCGGTCTTATTTAGTTAAAGAAAAAGCTAAAAGGACAAAGGCAACCAAATTACCTCAGTGATACGACCTTCCTGCATCATCTGTTGCCAAGTTTCTTTCAGGCTTGTAAACATGCAATTCTTTATTCTCTTGGTATGGCCTAGGTATTGACCATCATTGTCAATAGTGAACTGCACCAAAACAAGAAATCCACCTGGAGAGATAAGAGGTGCGTTGCTAGAAACGTCAAAGGGTACGTAATTTTCCTTTTCTCAAACTTCCCCAGCCTTCTAAGTAGCTAAATGTCTAAGCTATATGTGATAAACTTACAAAAAAGATGGTAAAGAAATTGTTTACTCAGCTTCATTAATGAGAACAAACATTGTTGCATGTCTGCACCTTAACGAAGGTTCCTCAAGTCTCTTTACTTGGACTTGCTTTCAAAATAGTTTGCTATCTAAATTGCTCTTCACAAGGACTGATATTCCCTTGCATATGAGCAGCTTCAATAAACTAACACAAAGCTGGCATACAAATGCAAAAAATGAATGCTTATTGAAAGTATGTTATAAAAACGACACAATTCACACGAGTGATGCATTGGCAGTCTAGCCTTGAGTAGTTTTAGACAAAATACTGTTAATAAACCTGATTTGATTTCTTTTGCTCTGTTGAGAAGAATAGTCTCCCAGTCCTTGGCAGCCTGTTCTTTAAACAGCCTTGACTCATTTTCATTTTGAATCATAGTATGATGCAATCCACCTGTTATATCACAAGGTTTTTTGCTCAGCCAGTGCATTGCTGTAGCTGAGAACCCAAGATCAACACAAAGAGGTGGAAGGCACTGCCTGTAGAAAGTTGTGCCACATGCTGTAACATAGATATTCGAAAACTTCTCAAATAAACCTTTAGATCCTGGTATCAAGCCTGTGGAGAAAGAAAAAAAAGGCTAAGAAGAGAACCAAAAAAGTACCTTTAGTTCAAAAGGCTTATTTGAGCATTTGAATAATTTTCAAACTCAAAGTCCCTCCCAGTTTATCCACCCAGCTGTAGGAGAACTGAATAATACAAAAGGAAGCTGCTGAGTCTGGGACACAACTTTTTAGAGGCAGATTGCAGAACCTTCATGTTATTGAAAAACAACTTGGTCATGAAAAAACTGATGTCTGTAAACTGCTGTATGAATGCTCTTTCTCAAAATCAGCTTTAGTGCTCATCATTCTTTCCTTAGGACATGGTTATTACAATCTATAGCAGATTGAAAGTGAACATAACCAAAGACGGAAAAAACAGAGGCTTTGAAAATCACTTGTGGTAGGGATGAACCTTTTCTTAGGTTTTGATTGCTTTACTACATTGGGTAAATGCTGTTTGTTTACTTGATCTCTGAGGGACTGGCTCCTAAGTGCTCACCAGTGACTTCAGTATACCTCATGTGAAATGTTTGAAAAAAATCCAGGCATTTCCAATTTCCTTGCAACAGGGATACAAATAATATGCTTCAGCTGTTTCTTGCAAGCAGGACAAAGATGAACAGGTCTTCTAAAACCTCTCTTACAGGGTTCAGTGTACCATATATATATGGTTTACTTACCATTCACTCTCAAGAACAATGACTTGAAATCATTAGAAGGCTGGTCTTCATAGATGACATGAACCGGGAGATCTTCACCACACATTGACTTAAGCTTTTCAATACTGAATGCTATAAGTGGCAATGATGTCCCCCCATCTGCAGTTCCATAATCGGCAATACAGAATGTTCCCTTTGGATTTGTTTTGCAATATGATTCAATAGCTTTGGTGACAAGTGATATTGCTTCTTGTATCACAAGATAACACCCTTTGGTATTGTCGGAGTAATAGCCAGACCCATCTGCTCCAAATGGCACATGACTGTGAGGTGCCTTAAAAAGACAAGCAGCTAAAAAGTAAGATAACTCAAAATAAAGAGCAAAAAATGCTGACAATTAAAAAAATCTTGAACAAAAACCTTGAACAAAAACAGCCTTTAACAACGTTCCTTTCTTAGATAGTTATTCTCTTAAAATAATCAATTTTGTATGTGCAAGTTGAATGAAAGTTCTGTTTAAGCATGGAATCTCTCACACGAAACAGCTTCTCTATTAAAATTAAAGTAAAATTCAATGGTATCTTGATGCTACAGTTCATAACTACTTCCTGCCACTACTTCCCTTCTTATAACATGGTGCTACTTGGTACATGGCAGGGCTATGACGCTACATCTTAAATTAGATTTTAAGCTAAAACAAGTTGATGGTGATCTTTTAACAATTTCTCTTGGACTCCTGATATGTAACATATATTGTGGTATTGACCTGTAATATATATTTTAAATTTGGATTCCTGACTTGTTAATGTTAATGTTAATTAAAATGAATAAAATGTTTATTAAAAGCCTTAAGACAAATTGTGATTATAGTTTCAAATAAAATGAATTTTTGATCAAATCTAATGAGATTGATTGCCATTGTAGTGCAAAATTTGAATTTAAGAAACTAACTTAGTTTACATGCTACACTTTGCTATAGCCATGTTTTGAATCAAATCACTGTTTGAGTTGAAAAGGGAATATCTTATAAAAATATTCAAAAGGGAATATTTTTTATAAATTGAAAGCTAAGTCTCTTATCAAGAACAGAAGCAAAAACAAAAAGAATAGAACCTTGAATAGATGATCGATTAGATGATGAAAAGCTAATGATGAAAGGAACATATGGACAGTTCCATTACCTGGGAAATTAGCACGTGTTTGGCTGGGGTTCGCTAGAAATGTCTAAGATGCTTGTTCTCAAGCTAATAACAGAAATATCAATGAATTCTTACACTGGTACCAGTAAGCTAAAGATATGTTAGTCAACATGTTTACATTCTATCCAAGATTAAAAGTTATATGTGATGGGCAAAAACATTAAAAACATTCTTTGCATTTGAGGCTTCAGATAATATTTCTGAAATTTCTGTACACCCGGGGTCTCGGCAAAGAAGCGGCTTTGTTAGCACTAACTTCTTTGCAAACATATGAACAGCCTATGGTCGCGTTAACAGGCATTTCCGCTTGTAGCAGATTCTTTGAAAAGCCCATTCGAGGGGGAAACGTGCTAGGGAATGGAAGGGCCTTGGAACCTCTACAAACAGGTACCCGAATGTAAAATTTTGTAACGTTCTGCTCCACACACACACATGATGTTTCCAGATAACAATTTACCAGGATAGACTACAACAAATTATATTCCTGAAATAGACAAGAACCTACAACGAACAAAATTACCTCGGTTTTAGACATATCCACTTTGTATTGCCTCCTTTGCTTCAAGTTCAAGAAAGGAACAGGTGCTTTGCGGTTTTCCCATTGAATTGCATTACCACAAAACTGGATTTTAAAATTCCCGCCACGACTTGAACACAGCAGTGAAAGGAGGTATGGATATGCCAAAATGTGTCATTTGGAGTGCTCCCTATCTTAACTTATGCATAAGTTTCCGATGAATGAGCATCTGAAATATTCTTCAGTGGCTAGCATTGAGGGATTCGGTTATAAGATGAAGTGGAGATTTGGAATACAAGTGTTGGAACAAAAAGGAGGTTGAAGTTGTATTGAGAAAAAAAATGGATGAGGGGGCATTTTTTTAAAATGAACTTGCCTCCAACATGCACCAATGAAAATGTTTATGTCTTAATTCCCCGAGTAAGACATACATTACAGGGTATTTTCTAAAGGGGTGGCTACTGAAAGTGATTAAATACAAGGATGCAATCCAAACTGCACTAAACAGCTTTTTCGTTTAAATGCGTTCTGGACCTAAAAAATTATACCTATGGAAAGTAGAGCATGAAAGGCAAAATTGTGAAAAGTAGGGCCGGAGAAGAGAAGCAGGGGGCTCGAAAGGAGTTTAATATTGTAGAGGGGATATTGTACAGTATCCTAGCTGGAAATAATGTATAAAGTACATTATCAATGCCAAAGTGGTTATTGATTCTTATTGCATATTTTTAGCATTGGAGCACGGAAATTCACTTGTAAATGTAGTCTTTATGATTTGATTATTGAAGTAGAGAAGTATTGTTGTCAAAATTTGCCCATCAGCTGCTGGAGAAAGAGAAGTAAAGCATTTACAGTGCGAAATCATTTTCTTGCGAAATCATTAAGACCCAACAAAGTTTGTGCTAAATTTTTTACTTCCTTTCTTCTCAAATGATGAACAAATTATTTAGTAATGTTAGCAATTGAGAATGGTAGTGGTGCATCAACTAAGGTTATCTATCTACCAAACGAGATTTAAGTCAATTCAGGTCTAATTCTGATGAAGACACACAATGCATTCCTTTTATATTTAGAATGAATTTTCTTAAACAAATTTTCTTTTCATTCCTTAGACAATTTGAATCATATTCTGCTGGTTAGTATGCCAAAAAAGCGAAGCATTCTTATTTTGTGTGAAATGACGTCATGTGGTACTAAATATATTTTAATCAATCACATCTTAATATTTGCCACAAGGCTCTGGATTATAGCCTACAAACTGGGATGAAATCCTTCAAACGATGTATTACGAAATTTCTTTGTATTAAAAGTAAAAGAGGAGACAGGAAAGACAAGAACCACTACAGTACCTGGCTAGCTTAATTAAGATTGCAAATAATTAAAATAATTGTTTACTGTCTGTCGTAAAATTTCCGACGCTGTGTATACAGAGTTTTTCTTCTTTTATGGCATATGACGTTTCCTGATGATCGCGTCCTGCCTAAAATTCGGGGTACTGACTTGGAACTGACCATTTTTAAATGCCACTTGCCTGTCAATGCTGATACCATTGAAGTGCCTTTGTTCATATTCCTATGCTTTTGTTATTCTTCAGTGTCATTTTCGTTTTCTGTCATGCTGTTTTATGCCATGCCTTATAATATTTCCCTGCAAAACAATGGTTGAAGATTGTTTTGTTTTGGTATATGTCATTCAATATATGCACTGAGGCTTGCAAGACGATTAACAGACCTTTCCAGACCTTATATGCAAGTTTTTACAGAAAATGCTCGATTTTTGCGCCAAATTGAAATGATGTGGCATGAAATTAAAATGAAAATGAAGGGAAAGGTGTAGCACGAAAGTCTACTCAGTGCTCAAAAACTGAAAGTTAAGAGGGAGCATTACTAATACTTCTCATCACTCCCTGAAATTTATCATTTTTAGGAATTATCGTTTGATGTTTTCCAATTTCTTTGTTCCAATTTCCAATTTTTTTCCAAAGACCATTCATTAAGACCAAAAGTTTACTATTCTTTTTACACTGTCCTCTTTTTCATTTAGCCAAACTTCAGATTGCTGGATCAGACAAAAAGGATGAATACAGGCTTTTTAATTCTTAAGAACCTTGGTTATGTACTCTTTTGGATTTTGATAAACGTTAAAAGAAAACTAGAGCATTCTTTCTGAAGCGCCTTTAATTGTAATTTCAAATGGGATGCGGATTTTACCACCCGTTAGTGAATGAATCATTTGAATATAATTTACCGTATCTGTAATATCTCATGTGATTTTAGACTTCTATTCTATCGTAGATGCTGCCGTGAAAGAGTTTCTAACAAGGCTATTTTTAATAATTCAGATGCATGCCCTTGTGGTGAATCGTTCTCATTAGAATCTTGCATACAGTCATTTTATGTTTTCTATTTCTACGCAGTGAAAGACTGAGAAAGCATTGTAAACAATAGCACGTGTAGAAATACCAGTATTTGTTTAGCTAAAGCTCAGTAATCTGAATTACCCTTTACTACTGAATTCAGAGATTCAGCAGCATTAATAAAAACAAATATTTGGCAGCAAAAGGCATTCCAGAATAAGTACTTAAAAGTCTAAATCAATATATCGTCGCTGGTAATTAAAGTTTTGTAGAAAAGTATATGCAAATGATTCGAATGGGTCTTTGATGAAATCGTCGGTGATGCATTCTAGATATCACTATCAATCGGATGGGTGATGCTACCAACATGCAGCTCAATGCAATAACTGATGTTTGAGGCCTTCGTTAAGAAAAAACAAACACTGTGTCAAAACCAACATTGCACATTGCTATCAAACTTTCGGAAATAGTTCTTGCTGATTTATACTCCATTTAGTTTGGTCCACGCCCTATTTTCTTAAAGTGAGCTGGTTTTACTTAGCTGCCAATGCTGTTATGGATCCAAGAGATAGACTATTAGATATATGCTAACAATTAAGATAAAAGTAAACGAATTTGCACCCTATATGGACTATTAGTTTTATGTTATCTATTTAGAATAGAGACAACGCATTTGCACCCTACATCTCATTGTTCTGTCCACATTATTCTCCTGTCCACATTTGTCCACCAATCACAGGGCTTTCCTGACAGTAGGATTAACCCCAAAGCAAAAGTAGCTGGAGCCTTAGATGCTAAAAAGAGTCCAAAGGCTTCCATGTTGCAGTTTTACAGGCTGCAGATGAGCATTTGAAAGGTCAGATGTAAATTCGCCTACACTATAAAAGCATTCTTTCATAATGTAAGCTAATGCTCCTCTAAAATGACAAAATTGTACACTTTATTCTTATAGATATGCCTTGCATCGGTCTTTCTGCATACGAAGATGTTTATCATGCTTGCTCCTTTCAAAAATTAAAATTTCATTTTGCCATTTTTCAAGGGCTGCTAACTTATGCAATGGAAAAGTTTGATTCTGTATTCAGAACCAACTTCATTTGTCTTCTATTCCTCTGCAAATAGATTTATAATCACTCCATCCATGCCTTATTCTCTAATCTGTCTGTCTCACTGGCAGGTGGCTTTAAAACAAACAATCTTAAACTTTTATTTAATCTTGTAAGTGGAAAAAACTTTGAAGTATTTTAATGGGATGGTTGAAACTGTAATAATGGATGAAGTATAGAAAACAATAGAATGGTTCTAAAATGCTTAAACGGTTGCACATCATTGCCATATTCACAATATGGGCAGCCTTTTCAGGTTGCAAACACACAGACAATGCTCGATAGATTAAGTCTGGTGTGGTGCAAAAAATTTAATGCGATCCTGCTTCAGGAGGACATTCAAGAACATAAGCACTGAACATAAGCATTCTTCATTGATATAATATATCTTCCATGGAATGAAGATTTTGAAAAACGTCTTGGCCTTTTTGTATCATAAAGCAACTTTGCAGCATTCCTGTAAGCTGCATAAATTTGTACGAAACATTGTACAGGAGAACATTGTCTTTGTCTTTCCAAGTCATCGAAACATTGTCTTTCCTACCATGAAGGACCAATCCTGCCCTTTGCAGCCAATATGAAAAACCGTCACGTGTGGCCAGTGCTTCTGTGGAATTTTGTTTAAAGGATTGATCAACTCATCGCCGGTGTTTTTGAGGTCTTTTCAAAAACAGGTTCTGCTGCATCGAAACAACACAGGCATCTCGTACTAACACGGTTACAGAAATTCTTGCAACTCTATTAAAACAACTTGGAAATTTTATGCTACATGTGCTTTTGAATTTAGGGAATATTTTTAGGAGAGGGATAATTTCTTCAGCACGCTAGCCAAATTAGTTACTCTCGACAGAAATTACTTTCTCAAGATGAAGCTGAAAGCAAATTTTGTTGCTTTTTGTCGCAGTCCTATGTGAGTCACCTATGTTGAAAATTCAGTAATTTTCGAAAACAGTTAGGGAAAATTTAAATGGGTCAGTAATGTCTCGTTTGCTTCTTACTAAATGTGAGTTGGATAGCATTTTGCTTTCAAAATACAGGTGGCAAAGATTATAGTTGATTGCCATGGTCGAAAATGCTCTTCAATTTTTAGCTCAAAAATTCTAATAGCCAGCTTCCTCCAATCACTTGTAACAAAAACTGAGCAGCGGAATAAAGAGATTAGGTAGAAAAGGATTAAGCAACACCTTAAACAGAGCAGTTTGTACTATAGATTAGAAAAATCGCTGTTCACGAATTAAACTTCAAGATTTGAATATTCTGAATGCACGCTTGTACTACTTAATAGGTTTTTTCTTTACTCAAAGTTTGCATTGTGCATAACTCTGTCATGATAGCAATCTCTTTCAGCTACATTGTATTCTGAGTATCTTTTTCGCCTTTTTCTAAGCAATACATTAAAAAATTTTTATGAAATATTGCATATTTTGTGTTCCTAAGTTGCTTTAATGAAAACAAGGGACCAATTTAGGTGCTTTACCTTCAAAGAAAGTTCCGTGACCTTCAATGGCGGATTCGATAATTATTAATTTGATAAACATTTATTGATATACAGTTTATATATTTAAGAGATCTGTCATTTATTGTGTTAAACCTTCATTTTGACTTTGAAGTAACACTGCAATATCTTCTAAAGCTTATGGAGCTGAAACACAAAAACAGCATTAAAATTTTGAATGCTACGATGTCAATAACCATTCTAAGTCGACATAAAACTGCGTTTAACAACTTTTTCAAATGAATTTACTATAGATAAAGCTCACATTGGTCATCTTGAAGGTATCAATCTATCACATGTCAAGAAAGTTGCTTATTGAAGATATAAGGAAAATTCCCATGCTTTTTGTTTATACCTATGCTGTAAACAACAAAACAAGCATCCAATGCATTTGGCGAAACCCAGTGTCACAGTTTGGTAAGAGAGCATTCACCAAAGCTTTTAAGACGTCACCAAGTAAACCAAACTTAGATAATTTTTCTCTGCTGTGGCAAATTGTTTTCTGAATTCAGCTTTAGAATAATTATCTTGAATCTTCTATTGAATCTTGTGTAACAACTATAAGAAGTTTTAATCTAGATTTTTTGTTATTATTTTACAAGTAAACTGACACCTTCAGCTGCTTCATTTAAGGTGTTTCAACTTTGTACAATATTTATGCGACCTTCGATGGCAGATTTCATATTTAAAAATTTTATAGACATATCAGTATATACATATATACCTAAAAGATCTCTCATCTTCTTCAAAATTAGGTTGCTTTCTGCTTTACTAATGTCATTAAGTTTAATAAAATCAAATTAGTTCTTGCTTCTAACTGTTCGAACGCTTGAGCTGCCCAAAACTGCGTTGCACTGTGGCTGGAAACAAATGTCATACGCCTTTGAGCCCTTTTTTACGAATTCAAATGAAAATCAATAGATAGAGGGGATGTGTCCATTAAAACATGATTTATTTACAACAATTTCGGTCATGGCTTCTACTAAGCATAAACTCTAAATATCTAAAGGCAAGAAAGCTTTTTCAATTTTCAGGCGTGTGTAGTTAATCAAGATTTATAGCAACTCGCATGTCCAGCTTATTTTGAACACATGGTGGTCTTGATTTAAAATCGAATAAAATTAAAGCCGTAAAATCATAGTCTCCTAGCTTTGGGAGCTTTGGTAAGGCTGGATCTAAACTTTCCGTACACTGGGCCTACCCGTTACTTATAAACAGGGTCAGATAATCTAATAGAACATTTGGAACAAGGCCAAGAGGATATGCATTGCATAAAGATGACTTAATATAAAGGATTAATACAGAAAATGTAGATAGATGGAAAATTTCATAGAAGGTGGTGTATCTGTACCTACATTTCGCTTTCGGTACCCACTAGTAAACTAACGTGTAAATGTCATTTTGATCGCTTGCTTGTCTCCTGTCTTTAGCTAGGGACTGGTGTGCATCTAAAATTGCAATGAAACTAGATGGGTAAAGAGGACAAAGACGATATATGACTGCTTTGGGTGGTGTGAATGTGTTAGGCATATGTGATTACACATGTGTGAGCAACCGAACTTTGATAACATAGAGCAAGAGAGCTTGCCAGATTCACTCAGATTCACTCAAAATGCAGGATCATTTGATCTTACACTCTGTGCCAAGCAAACGGAACAGGCCTTTGTTGAACAACTTTGTTGATAGAAACAAGGAGAGAACTCTTGAACGCAGCACAATGAGGCCGTGTAGACGGGTGACCTGACAAAAGCTGCACGAAATGTTTGGCGGTTTCTGCATCTTAGCACCGGGAGTTAATTCAAGACGTGTAGACGCTTGCGGGGAATTTGGGCAGATTCCAGTGCTCAAATGCTTAACAGGCAGCCTCAGCGTAACTATCTTCCATTCGCCCAAAAGATTTTGTTGCCAAGGAGAGTGATTTCATTTCAGTCGATCTTAATTTCCATTAATAGCCGCAGCAGCCTTCAGGTTGTAAAAAATACGGCTTGCCACAAATAAATCCTGAAGCTGGAACATTCTAGCCATGACATACACAAATTTCAATGCAAACAGCAAGAAAATTTAAGTCAAAGCTTCTGCTGTGGTGTACTCTCGTTAATGAAGAACATCCGCGACATTGTTTCTAACTTCCATAAGTTGTCTATCTGTTTGTCTGTCTGTTAGTCTGTCTGTTTGTCTGTCTGTTTGTCTGTCTGTTTGTCTGTCTGTTTGTCTGTCTTAATTGAGAAGAGTCGTTCTGTTTTCATTTTCTTTGTTTATTCTAGTCTTTCATTTTCTCGGATCGCTGTTTCATTTATACTGTGCACTTAATTAGAAGATCGTGTGGCAATCAACAGTTCTTAACTGCAAGGAGCGTAGAAAGCATTTTCAACTTTGGTGCAGCTTGTGCGCAGCCTGCTTTCCCAGTTACGGAGGCATATACCAAATCTGGGCCTAATTGGTCAGTGTCTCTATCATAAGAAACTGATTGGCTGAATCCTAGAAACCGACTTCAAACAATGGAGCTAGGATCAGCTTCATGGACAAATGGAAGCTCTCGTAGCTACACTCTTATATATAAGAATAAAGGCTATAAGAATGTGTTCAAAGTCTATAAGAATGTGTTCAAAGTCTATAAGAAATGTCAAAGTTCAAATATATGATGAAGCAACACATGTTGAAAAAATTAACTTTTTTTATCTGAAGGTGAATTTATACCTTGTGTTGGGCAGGAATAATTCAAGAATAATCTTAAGCTTAAGATCAAAATTTTTTAAGAATATTGAGGCTCGACAAAAATTAGATACTCTTATCAAAAGTGTGTGTATATAGGCAACAAAATATTTGGCAAAATTCAGCTTTCCCCTTAATTACTTCAACTGTCTATTTTCAGTGAAAAGGAAATGCAGTTTTTGGAATTTCGACAAAAGAATTTAAGTTGGATAGTTAACTGGAGGGAACATCGGCCTTCAGGTAGAGACTCGCTTTTACCATTACCAAAAAGGCTTAGTGCAGGACTCAAAGCCACCGTGTGAAGTTAAGAAACTTTTGTGCTCTAGGCAGAACGATGAAGAAGAACCCGAGCTTTTGTTACATGTTACACGAAGAAGAATCTAAAATCATGAATTTAGTAGAATTATGAATTATTACAAGCATTAAACAAGTAGAATTTCTTGTAACAAATCATTTGAAAACAGATGATTAGATTGTAATTGATTGTTTGCATTTGTAGACACCTCCTCCCCAAAGTCATCAGTCGATGTTAAGACGCTCTAGATGATTAAATCAATACTATTGAAACTTATGGAAGCTAAGAAAATCTCAAGACAGTGGAAACCGAACAAGACACCCAAGCAATTAGAGAATAGTGCACAAACCTTTGTCATTGGAATGTCAGTCATTCGACGGTTTTTTGTCCATTTCGCATTGCGTGTGGCCGAGCCTAGTGTTTGATAAGACAAAATATTTCGCATCTGATTATCAAAACTTCATTAACCAGCCTAAAGCATTTCACAACAATCCATAAAGGTATCTATGACTATTTGCAATTTTTTCAAGACAGCTGTCTCTTGCGACAGATAGTTATGACTGCTAGAGGCTTTCCTGTGCCGAAGCCTTGTAATGTGTTTTCTGACATGAATAATGAAGAACTATATGATGGTTTAGATGCAAGCGTGCTTGCTTTTAAAAGATAAATCGCGTACCAATCTTGCAAAACATTCCGGCATTTGCCATGTTTTATTGGTGACGCTTTTGTAGGTTGCATTGCTTCGAGGAAAGTGGTGACGCCAGTGGTAAAGTAATTGAAGAGTGAAGGGGCAATGAAGTGACCACGAAGGGGCGTAGGGTGTTGCATATGAAAGAATTAGGGAAGCGCAATGCTTCAACTTCTAAATGCAACTTGTACTCTACTTGTTGATGATAACGGATATGGGTTTTATGTGGGCGATTTTAAAATTTCCAAATTATTTGTTTAAGTTTGGTTACTTTTCAGATTGCAACTATCCGTCAGAGTGCAACTGCAACGCGGTATTTTCAAATTTTGACCAAAAAAAGATTTATAAGCAGACTATCACTTTGGAAAACTAATTTGAAAATAATTGGAACGTACTAATAATCAAAGTCATTTTTTAATGTTGTCCTGAATTCCATCTTTGTTTATCTACTAAATGAAACTAATTGGCGTTTTCAGGCAAATACTTGATTTAAGCAGGAAGTCCAGTAGAGTTTTTTGGTCAAACAGTTGGTTTTGCAACAAGGAAATCTGGACACATTTTTTGATAAACTTCAGAATGTACATTAAAAGCACTTGACACTTGAGGCGACGCCTAATCTTGAATCAAATAACGCAGCAAGAAATCTTGATGAACCAAGTTTAAGGAGTTTTCTTCTTGTTACCAAAGTAAATATTGAAGGAACACCTTCTTCAACACGATAATCCGACATAACTAATTTCACGTACAATATGAACACGCATAAAACGCCAACTAATTGCAGAACACTTTTGTCGATGAACAAATTCTCCATGTAATCTGATTAAAGTTCTTTGAAATTTTGATTGCAAAGATCTTACGAAACTTCATTTAACGGAAGGGGCAAAAGATCCAGGAGCTTTTTTTAGAATAAAAGTGATTTAACATGCATGTAATTTGGAAAGTGGCTTTGATAACCTAGATGCAGAAAGATGCATAGAGATGAAATGCCTGCAGAGAAAGCTTAGTTTATCAGCCCAATTTGCTCAATTTGCTTCCTAGAAAAGGGATCTTTCACAATTTCTAGGTTATCTACAGCTCTATTTTGACATAAAAAACAGATAACATAAAGTTTTTTTCATCCTCAGTATTCAACACACCAATTAAGCTCTTATTGTAAGGCTTACCACGAACAGAAGGAGGAAATGTCATCAACCTAACCCTAGACTCTTCAACGAAGTATGAGATACGAATAAGCAGAATATTCGTGCTAACTGCTAGAACAACTTAAGGAGACTTTTTTCGACAAGGCAGAACGAATCAGTAATCTTGTCATTTTGCACAATTTATCTGAAGGTCTTATTGTCAAATCTTTTCAAGAGGAAAAATATAGCTTTCAAGCAAGGCTAACACAAGATCATTTTAATTGACGCTTTGAATGTCTTCCTAAGAGAATAGCTACATTGAAAGCAATAAGGAATCTAGTTTCTGAAATATCTAATCCTTCCACAACTTTTCGAACACCAATGACGATGAATACGTCTGACGGGATGTGCAAATTTGGTACGGTTACATTAAAGCTGCATTCTTGCGCAAAAAACTCGACCGCACAATTGGATTAGTCTGTTTTCCAGTCTCAGCAAATAAAATACGCGCGTAACTCTCACGAATATTGCTTTCTTGCATATTTAGGCCTTGCATTACTGCCCTGGTAACTGAATATTGAACAAGGAACATTGTTCACTGGCAACATTGATCCATCTCATTTGCTTCTTGGCTATACAATGATAATAATAGTAATGGTAAAGAATGTCTTACAGAAAAGAGGTCTCAGTCGCCGGAGCATGTTTTTCAAGAAGGTCCTGTTTTAACTAGTCTTTTAGCTAAGAATGCTCGATGAATGGCAGTGGTGCCTTTGATGATTTTTTCAAAGGTTTTTATTTGGTGCTAACGCTAATTTTTGCTATGAGGGAAATCAATTTCGTTTATAAGCTGATGCTGGAAACTCGCTTCTAAGAAAAAGTTTGAGTAACAGCACATATATGCCTAGTCATTGGAGAAAGCTCACTGCCTAAAATTTTACTTGTTTTGATATACAAAATCAAACGAGGCTATTAACACAAGCGTAATAAAAGTACATCTCCCAGGCCAAGACAACTCCAAACGAATGATAGAAAAGAAGAGCATTTATCACGAAAAGAAAGTTTATAAGTAGATTTGCTACCTCGAAGTCTTCTAAATCATGTCAAGAGGAAAAAATGTAATCAGCGGGAAGAAAATATTCTAACCTTATCCTGAGGTAGTCATTACCATATCTGTTCAGCCGATGCTTGAAATTTTGTTTTGTCAACAATGCATTTGATACAGAGAATCCTTTGAAGCGCCTCTCTGAATAATTAATTTGCTAACTATTAAACAGTAGTTTGTTTTTAATATGTAACGCGTCTATATTTTCTTCTATTCTTGCAATGCAGGTATATGCATTACTAAAACACACGTGTATTGTTTTCCAGACGCTCTGCCTAAGTAAGCACTTATCGAAAATACATGCATAGATAGAAAAAGCGAGACTCTAAAAAGAAAAAAAAATACATGCGTAAAGTTACTTGCTCCTCTATTTTCAAGACTGGTAAGGCCATTTGCCAAGTAGCATGAATTCCAAGAAAAGGACAAACAGTGTACAGAAATCTAATTTTAAGAATCTTTAAAATGAGAAGTTTGGAAAGTTCTCTGTACTACTCACTTAGTATTTGGAATAGAGGTGCTTTGGCAGTCTGCACTGTTTTTATGCTATTCTGTGTTTTACCAAAGTTCTAAGGGAAAAGAGCATCGACCCCTCTTTGCAACAGCCATTGCTCTCTTTAAGGAAGTAAGCATTTTCTTGCCGCAATCAACAATTCGCTCCCATCTTTATCAGGGTATGATAGAAACAGAACGTTATATTCTTTTGAATAATCTGAAATTTTTTACAAAGGATTCCACAAGCATTCTCCTGCCTAGAAGCCATGATGATGGCATTTTAATCCTAAGAAATGTGCCTGTGAACATTGAGAATAAGCAGCTATCCCATTGAGGTGGGGTAAACCGTGGGTGCCCAGTGGGGCATGAGTGTACGTGACAACCCTATTAAACAGCCAGAAATGACATCGTCTAGAACGTCAAAAATCGTTTGCTGTTGGAAATTTTTATGGATTCTTGAAGGGCATCACAACTAAGGGACCTTTCGGAGACTGTGCCTTTAAGAAATAGTTTTAAATCTTTTAAAAGAGAGGACGTCCAATGGAGGACAAACTCCAGACACATTTCCACTTTCATTAATTGAGCCAACTAGTCGAAAACCCGACAGCTTATATTGACAATTTGGCATCCAAATCAAAGTATATGTATTGACTGCATGTTTGAATCCATGCTCTTTTGTTTCCCTAACGTTCTTTACAGTCTTAAGGGTGCGTGTATGCTACCTTTCTGGAGATATTGCTGGTCTATAAACAGCCATTCAGTAAAGTCTTAACGACCTTTGTCAGCATTGACTTTGATGTCCTGCATATAAGTATCATCTACATCCTTATCCATTTAGGAGAACTGAATATTTTGCTAAGGACAGGATTTGGCTTTTAGAGTATTTGACTCTACTCAAAAACAGGCGAGTATTAATTTAAAGGGTGGGTCTAATGCAGGCCGATCTATCCCCCCCTCCCCAAAGGAAATAAGAGTTCACATTGCCAAAATTTGATTCAATAAGAAATAAAAAAGCATATGAATGAATTAAACGCTTTAGTGTAGCATCCAAGCGCATACTTGTTAATACAAACATTCCTAACTCCATCCTCATTAAAAAGAACTCACTTGATATTTAATTCATATGATATTGTTTTGAAAGAACTAGCTCATTGGAACAAAGCAAAGACCATGTCTTTAGCGTCTACTTGATTGAGAGGTTAATAAAGCAAGACATTTCAAACATGAATTTGCTTGAATAAAAATCTTACATGTAGATAAAATCCTATATAAGAGCCTGAAAGACGTGGCTGTAAGGAAAGTTTCTAGATGATAAGTGTTTAATGATAAGCGTCTAAGCAGATTGCATTCTAGGAAAGTGCCCCACCTGTCATTCTACAAAGTGTCGTCTATTGAGGTGTGGGGCACGACGGGGCCAAAGGAGCCTGAACTGATTCAATCGTCAGCTGCTTTAATTCAAGAATGTGGACAGATGTAATCGACAGTCCGAGAAATATATGACTGAAAAATACAAATGATTTCATGTATACAGCAGCTGTTTTTGGTTTCTTAGTGTGACCTTCAGTTTATCCTGAATATTCTACTTTTGTATTGCATGAAATTCGTTTCTGATAGGGAGACAAAATCGTATTGTTAACAAAAAGGATTTTCCCGAAGCTCAATGATGCTGCTGAAATATCCATTTAAACCGATGCTATCTAGATATGGGCTGCGTAATAGCGACGCTTCGAAAGAAGATTTCCATGCAAAGTATTAGACATTTCTTTTGCGTTGAGCCTAATGCTGGATTGTTCAGCCTGGTATTTTCTTCAGAATCCGCAGGATTAAGCTGCCAATGCCATTAACTGACTGATATCAAACGCAGCCAGTACGCTTAGGGCATCGGATTCAGTATTGGATTCAGGATTCAGCCGCCTGGCCAGCCAACTTGCGCAATCGAAGGCAAGCGCTGATTGGATACGCCCAATCTGGGGGGTCCTCGAGGCCACGCTACATCAAAGCTAGTTGTCCGTCCTGGAGCGTCTGATTGGCTGATCGATAAACGAAGCTTGTTAATGTGATTCACGAAGCGAAGGAAGGATCGCTGCTCGCTGAGCGCTGAAATATGAAGAATTTTCTCGAAAAATACTGAGACGGAAAGTTGGCACTGAAAATTCATCGAAATGGGCGGATTTTTAAACTCGGCGGCTTTTCTGCTGCTGCTGTTGTATATTTGGCAAATGGGGAGAGTTGCTCATTGCGAAAGTGGCGACGCACCGATTAATTCATCGACCTACGAAGTAGCTGGTAATACAAGTAAAAACAGTTGGATCGGTGCTGCCAACAGAACAGGTAGATATTTTTAAAACAGCTTTGAAAACTTGCTTTGCCTCGTATAGTCCCCGCTAAGTGTGCACTAAATCACACAGGTCGACTCATCCGTAACGCATAGAGATGCAAAGCTGTTGAAAAAACCACGGAGTACATTTCATTCCTGTCGTTTATGCACGGCAAATTAGAGGCATGAGATACAAAAATATTGAAATAGATGAATGTGATTCGCCCCAAAATGCCGATAAAGCAACTCGTTGAAGCAGGCTTGTCAAACATGTTTCGGAGACAGTGAAATGCTTTAGAATTTTTAAAACTTTCGAACATAGAAGCAATTGGAGAGTAGTGACAATATTCAAGTATAAAGATTGTCCGTAGTTTGGGAGGTCCGTTGACTACATTTTATATATCAAGTCATTTGCAAATGTCGGAGGGCTCCGCGTTTATGGCATTGGTTTCGATTCGGGGATTGCTGATACCACCTGCAGTCTCACATGCCAGACCACTGATCATAATCTTGCATCTCCTCCGTTTTTGAGCTAGCTGCAGCTCAGTTGCTAGGAGCCTTGTTTGTAGAGGTTGATTTTGAATGACTGCAGCCAAGTCACTCATTTCATTTCTGCTGGTAATACAAGGCAGGCAGAGTGTTTGCCTAGGATCAAGCGCAATCATCGGGCAAATATCCAAGGTTGTTAACGTTACAGGACTAGTCTCACTAGAATGAGCCCTATATCGAAACTGGCTTGTATATGTATGTATATATAAACATAAGATTCGAGGCTCATATTCAATAAGTGGTGAGGTCGGCCAGAGCAGGTGTCGACCGACAGCAAAAAGCAAAGTCCAAAACAGTGAAGAATCCCAGTGGCTCTTCAGAGCCCCTAATCATTGCTTTTAACAGGAATACTTCATAAATTATTCCCTTGTAAGGTAAGATGGTCTTTGCTACAATAAAAAAGGCGTTTTAGCCCTGCTAGAATGCTTTATTCAATAAGCAATGGAGGGATTCACTTTCGGGCGGACGAAAAATATGTAATTAAGAATATTACTAACACAGCCGACGACACAAAGGCCTTTGCATTTTAAAGCGAGCAGGTAATTTGAACAAGGAGAGACTGAAAAAGAAGCCGTTCTAGCAAGTGGAACACGTGAAGAAAAGCTTTTAGTACGATATCAAATATTGATTAATAAAAAGGTTTACGTTGTTGGTTAAGAGCCACTAATTTTTTTCTTTGAATAAGGAAGATTTTTTAGTTTGTGGGTTTTAGTTGCTGAGACTACAATTGTTTTGTGGACAAACATCTATAATATTGCTGGTTATATCTCTAAATTATCAGAGCAGCATTCGTGGCATCCCACTTAGTTGTAAAGGCACCTGCACAAGTATCATGCCAGAAGATAGATTTAAGAAAGAAGAAAGAAAAGGAATTGCTGGGAGATTTAAAGTGCTTGCAAGTGTTTCTCTGTACGAGGCTGGCGCCCCACTGGGAACTGCCAAAGTCGCCAAATCGGCCAAAACTGATTTCAAAGCAGTGTTGCTTGTGCATATTTGCTGTGTTAAACTTTGCAATCTATCCTCAAATGACTTTATTTACTCGAGCTTTAAGGTGGGAGACATGGCTACCAAGCTGTTGTCGCTATTGGCTCTGTTTCTTCATAGACTGGTAATCATTATGACTAGATACTCAAGGTTTTGTTTAGATAGCTGCAAAAATTAAACTTGCAATTTCATTGTTTGATTGGCGGGCGTTACTCTGTCTAAAAGGGACCATGTTTGCACTTCGTAATCTTACACTGCTCTGTAAAGTGCTTTGTAAAAGTTGGATGCTGTACAATCAACAAAAAACAAAATGGCGAGCATGTTCTTTCTACTATCGAAGAAGTTGTTGACTCATATATATTTCAACCAACAGTGCACTGTAAACACAGGAGTCAGTCTCCGCTCAATGACCTCAATGAAACATGTTAGGATGAATTGCTTCACAGCAGATTCAGGAATCAAAGCGGAGGCAGGAAGAAAACCACCAACACATGAAACCGAGGCTCGTAAACATCGGGACCTCATCCAAATGAATCTTTGGACCCCTGTAGAGTGGCCTTTTTCCTCAAAAGCGGTTTTCCATGCCCCATCACCAGAGAGTCTGCCTTGGACAGAAAGGGTCTTTATTCATTTTTCTGCATACAGCTATTTTTTGTCTGCATATGTCCAGCAGCTGTGTTATTAATAAAAGCTGTACGGGTGTGCAGTCTTTTTTCGAATCAAAGGAATATTCTGTAACAAGAGCATAATTGCTGCATTTGATTTCAATGGATTCGCACGATTCAGATAGCCAGGAAGTAGGAAAAGAATCCAGCATTGAAGTCAAGGACACTATTCGTGATGTTTCGAAACTCGATCACAATAGGCGCTAAACGACGTGTGAAATCAAGGCCGCATCGCATGCCTAAGTGTTTGCATGAGACAAAACCCTTGATCTGGCTTGTCGCAATTGCTGGTACCGCGTGAAAAGTGCGCCAATTATCATCAAACTCATGACGACAATGATAATGGAATTTTGCGTCTTAACAAATGATACAGCTGCCACGCCTTTTTCATACAGTTATCGCTTTAAAAAAACATCAGGCTACCTTAACGCTTCTTCTACTTTGTATTGTAGAAGGTTTCTTGAAAAGTCCCCCCGAAGAGGTAACACGAAGCAATATTCACAGCTTTCGTTCTGTTTAGGTAGAGAAGCGGCTTTTCCTCTAACTAATTGATTCAAGATTCATAGCAAAAAGGTTGTTGGAAGAATTAAAAAGAAATGGAGAAAGCCATGGCCTTGTAGCAGGTGATTTGGGGGCTACGAAAATCTTTGGTTCGCTTGAGGCATTGAAAATGACGTAACGATTACCATATTCTTCACTGGAAAATGGGATTTTTGATAGGGATTATTTGAAGAGGAAGAGGATAAAGCCAGAGTATTAAGAAGAATTTAATTTCTATTAAACATTTGCTGAGTACCCCACCGAGTTTTGCTTTCTGTACCTTATTTTAGAGCATTTGCTAATAATCTTGAAGCCAAAAGTCTTGGTGACTATTTTGACTCAAGCAGCAGACCAAGGTAGATTATCTTTCATCAGCAATTTAGAGAAATTCACCCTGTAGACAAATCTTCACCAACGGCAATAGCAAACGAATTATCCGTGAATCAGATTTATTCCCCAATTCCCAGAAGGGATTTCAAGCCAGAATCGCTCTGCAATTTTTGACATATTTTCTTCTAGTTGCATGTGTCAGTGCCATGGCTGGAATTATTCTTTTCAGGCGATAGGAGCACAATAGCCTTTATGTCACATTCCTTCAGCCATTATAGAAATATTTAAACTTTAATGAGTCTTGCTCGACATTCTCTTTGTCCCAACACTCACAATGAATTTGAACGACAATCCTTTGGGATCCCTAAGCTACATAGCTTCGTGTACTATAAGTAGCTTGGGAGAGACTGGCGTTGGTAAAGGCTCTTCAAAATTGTTCTCTCGAATGCTAGCCGGTCTAGCTAGTAGTCACCCTTATCCATCTTCTCAAGGGCAACGTTAATTACAGTTCCTTTGTGAGTCAAGATTACAACATAGGTTACAGATCAATATTACTGCAAACGTATCAAGATGTAAGGTTTGAAGAGCATTAACTGAAACGAAAACAGCTGCTTCATCGACAGTGCAAATGACGTAAAGAGAGCGGAAAAGCAACATATTAAATACCTTGATTTCGCTTTCGACTTTGCAACGCAGTACAACTAAAAGCCTTCTGACAGTGACAACTGCGGATAGTACCGAAAATAACAGACGTAGAAAAACTGAGAATGCAAGACCGATTGACAACGCCCATACCACAGGTTTTTACATAAAGAAATTAATCCCAAGGGAGATTTCTTTTAAACTGCCAACAAAGACAGCTTTTTGCGAAAGTCAAAAACATCTTTACTGCAGGAAAAATTGATGTCCATATTTGTGACTTCTATGTTAGGGCCTAAGTATATTACGATAAACTGAACGATCCATCTAACAGAGCATTTTTCTCTTAATGTCGGTCCGAAAGCCCCTAATTAACTATTGCCTGGTGTAGGCCTTTTGCAATTGTAGAAATAGGAAGCCGAAAAAGCGTCAAATCATTTTGCAAGGCTTTCTAAGTCAATTCGTTGAGAAGAAAAGTAATAAATCTACTTTTCCTCACGGTATGTTGAGAGCAATTGGCCAAGATTCACTTGGCGAAGGCCGATAACCAACAGTTCTGTCATAAAAGGATTCCAGAGTCTATATTTCATTAACAGTGAGGTTTCCTTTACAACCGTAATTAGCAATCTTTCTTGACGAACTCTAAAATGAAAAGCCGACTCTTTCTCGCTTACTACTAACATTGTGATCCCTAATTTTTTATTATGAGAAGCTTTTCTTTTCAAATGTTTTGCTGATGGGAACATACCTTTACACTTGCATACATTTAGGCCTAATGAAGTTGTTTGAAGAATATTTGTGCACCGCCACGCAATATCTGCTTTAGGGACTTCTTAAATAAAGAAGGTTAAAAGAATACTTTCACCTGTCAGCAAATCAACATATGACAAAACCAATAATGAGTACTTTTTTGCATTCTTGCATTCAGTACTAAAATGGGCCTCTTCTCAACTTTTCCTTGACGTTTAAAAATTATTTCAGCACAGTTGCGGAGAATTACATAGAAGAATGCCATACGCTAGGACTATTTCCACATCAAGACGTGGCTAAGAAGCGGCAAAGCAAAGTTCGAGAGCTCTTTACATATCACAACAAGGGCCTTGTGATTACAAATTTTTATCCCTAGCATGATCTACTTGGTAGAAAGCTTTGTAAAAGAGACGGTTAATCGGTTTTTATGTCATAAACATCCAGCCACGACGTGTAAAATGCCACGAACCGTTCGACCTTACTTGCAGGTGTTTGAAAATTTGCAATCAACATGGAGACTGTGTTTTCACTCGGATCGACATCTTATAACTCTTGATCTGAGACGAACAAATTTCTTGCACCATCATCCGTAATCCATAAGCCACAATGAACGACCATCTCAGGCCATAGAATAAGAGCTTTGCGAGGCCGTCGACTCTTTGTGTTGCGGTGTACGCTTATATTTCAACTTTCGATATTTTGCGAAATTACGTAAATGTTTATGGTAATCATAGAGTACAAATTATAACTATTGAGATGAGTTAGCTTTTCGTCTTCGGTTACGTTTGTAAAGACTTTATCGCAATGTCTTTGAACTTTTCTTATCTAATAAGGGAAAATGAAGTAGTTTATCCTACATTGTCTTGAAACTTCTTAAGGGAATGTGAAATTGGACCTTCGTTGTGCTCACTGACCGCAATCATGTGTTTTTTTAGAAGATAGAGCCAGATCAAAACAGATCAAGAGATCCAGTCCATTGTTACTAAATTTGAAATTCTAACACAATTTGATTGCACGTCTAGATTTCAAAAAGAGGATCTTTAACCACTTAATCACTTATATTTTCTTTAATTTAGTTCGCCAACGTGGAACTTTAGACAGTGATATCGGGGACTTGATCAAATCTTCAAACCGCCTTGTTGCCTCTAATGATTCTCTCTCCTCTCAGGTCTTCATTCCTGACTTGTGACTAGTCTCTATGTAGATGATATTATACCTGTGAAACAGCTTTAGCGATCCTCAATTGAAAAGATAAAATGTTTATGATGCTCTATAAATCAAAATTTAGTACTTTATTTTGTTTGTTTGAATAATGACGACGAAATAAGAACCTCGATCTAAATAGCTTTAAAAAGCTATAGAAGCATCAATGTTTTGCTCTAGCCCATAGGGCCTAATTCAGCAAGAAGACAAAAGTATTTATTACAAAAGCTCTTAAAAATCTCATTGAACATGTGCCATTATGTGTCTTGCGTACTTTGTATTGATGCTTTCCGTTTTTATTGCAATTAAATAATTTGAGTGATGACGACATCATTGCTGGAAGACTTCAATTGTTGAGGTTTACAGAATCTTTGAATTTTGAAATGAAAACAAGAATCATTTCGGCGATCAAAAAGGCTTTGTAAACTTATGAAAAGCGCGGTGTCTTATGAAAAAATAATAATATTGCCAAAAGCTGCTTCTTGGCAGACATTTTTGCAATTGGGGCAACAGATTACTTTTTGGATAACAGTTCATGGAAGATTATTGAAGATAATTCATTAAGATGATTTACTTGTTGTATATTTGTTGCATAGTTTGGCTTTTTGCGAGTACTATTTCCATTGCAGTATAGGATTGTTTGTTTCTTCAAATGATCCAATCCCACAAGCATAACTGTTGTCTCCCTTGATTGTTCTCTTGGTAATCAAAGCCTCATAATCGAAGAGCAAAATGAGAGATCTCTATTCAGTCTCCAAAACTTTTCAAAACAAACTGTCTGTCGTTGTATAGTTCTAATAGCCATTCCTTAGAGCTCTTTGAAAGTTTTTCACAACATTTTTCAGGCAGAAATTTGTTTGATCGTATTGAAAAAGTGGTTGATGGCTAAAAGCTTGGTTCGTAGCACAAATAGCCAAAAACAGCGTTAGATCATGAAGGCAAAATTTCAACCAGATTCAAGTATTCTTTGATAAAATTTGAAACCCAAATAAAAAGTCATGCTTATTAAATACGATTAGGCATGCCTTAATGATGGTAGGAAATACAAAAGAAAGCCATAAAAAAGACAATAGTTTTAAATGAACTGCTCCTCACATCACGTAAGCGAAGATTCTAGGTCTGCAGTGTTGTTCTCAGCAAAGCTAATATTTTGACGATGGTTGATTCAGTTTATTCTTTACAACACCCCGTTCCTTTCCAGAGAAATTCTATGCAAGTTAGGCATAGGCACGATTTGTTGCCTCTTTATGTTATAAGCTGTGAAAAACAACTTTCAATGAAATAATTGGTCGTAACAATTAGAAATAAAGCGAAACCACATTCTTATGGACTGAACGTGAACCTACAAAACTTAGATTGTTGCTTCAGTCTTTTAAAGGCATCATTTTCAAAGTGGTTGGAACTTTAAATGATGACTAGTATAAATAAGAACTTTTTCGCAACAGCAACAAATGCTTATTTATCAAATGAATATCAAATAGATGAAGATTTTTGGAATGAAGCATAAAAGAAAAGAAAGGAGTGGTGTTGTTGGAAGTACAACATGTGCAAATGGTTGTGTTGGTGCTCTAATTGGATGACCTGACAAGCGTGAGAAGTCAGACAGATGATTAGGACCTCTGTCACTAATTGTCATCACTGTTGTCATTATTGTCTTCATCTCTTAGTGAAATCATCAAGCACGAAGCGAAGATTGATTAAAACAGTAATATAAATTGTGCAATGACACGCAGCAACGTCTGCCTCTTATGGCGGAATACAAAGAAACAGCAAATGTTTATCAGAAAAGACTTTTTTGGCATTGAAAATGACATCAGGTTTACTTAGAAGTTTCCACTTATGGCTAATCCGCTAACTTGCTTTGTAGACGATGGACAGGCAGAAACGAAGCTAAGGAAGAAGATAGTTGGAGTTAATTATCAGTCACAACCTAGATACATAGATTCACTCGGAGTTGACGTATATCTTTCAATGCAGCTTATGAGGATGGACGAAGTTGTGAGTAGATGCATTATTCATTTGCTTCGTAATGCGCTTTCAAACCTTGTAGAGATAGGCTTCGGTTTTTCAAGGCCTGGCTTTTTTAGATCTTGTTTAATCTTTATGGCTTAAGCAATTTCTCAGCAAATGTTTCATTGAATCTCTATAAGTTGCACGATGATGCTAGAATATTTGTAAAGTTCCATGTTTTGAAACGTTTCTATTTTTCACTGGGTTTTGAATATTGTAACTCTGCGTAGGCTGTTATTCTTTAAATGAGGATGCGCACGAAAATTTATCTATTTAACTTACCTTGCCGCTAATCTGGATTTCACTAAGACCACTTCAAGGTTTCGAATAAAGATATATCTAGCAACCTCACAGTCATCTCCACAACAGAAGTATCGAAATCCAGATTGTTTTGGTTTCTATTTGAAGCAAGTGACTCCTGAACAATGCTAAATTTTACAGCATCGATTACCCGATGTTTCTAAGTAACAGCTCAAAAAATTAAGTTTTACATAATTTGGAGAAACCTGGACTACTTTAATTGCATGTATGGCATAAATCTGACATTAAACTATCAACGGTGGTTTATTTTGACAAGAGACATTCTCAAGGGTAATAGAATATATCTAGGATGTTTTATGATGATATAAACAGAAAAAGGTATTGTTAATCTTAGATTTTTTCATTTCTTTAGCAGTCAGTCAGTCAAAAAAACACTATGGAGCTTAAGCCTTATGCTTCAAAATGCTCCCTCAAACGATTTGGAAGCCGTGGTTGAAAATAGGCATTTACTGTCATTGTTTGGGAGAACAAAAAAGAATACCAGACTCATTGCTAGGCGTTCGTTTGCAATGTCGCAAGATAATCAGCTAGAAAAGAAAAGCCATCGACAGAATAGCTTACACAAGCCAAAAAATAAGAAAGCACATTAGTGATCTATTCTACCTCTTGAGGTTTAAACTAATTTCTACGTTTCTAGAATAGCATGGCCATCACAATAATAGCTTTGATTAAAACAATAATTTAAGTCAAATGTACACAGGCCATTAAGCAATTTGATTTGATGTTCAATTGAAATTGACGCCAGATGCTCCATCTTGTTAAAGGTTTGCTTTTCCTGCTTTCAAAAGCCATGGCGCAATCCCTCAAAACCTCGTACCTTTAAATTTATCTCGCATACTTTGATCAATCTCTCAATCCGCATTCAATAGAAAGACTCGATTGATTCCAGTGCGATGTTTCGTTATCCACTTAAAGGAGACTTAACCTGCTTTAATCTTTAACTCCATTGTTATATTGATTTTCCTTTTGTCACCTGCAATTAAAGAAAGCATTTTGTACTATGGAAGTTTTCTATCTTGCAAAAAATGCAATGCCACATGTTTGTAAACCCAAACTTATTGATTGCAGGTAGGCTGAGTTCAAGTCAATGTATTCTAGTAATCTTGTACAAGCAATTTGGTTATTTTGAGATTAAGTAGGCATGTATTGAAAGAAAGCTGGAATAATGTCTTAAGCAGGAGTTGCATGTATTGGGCGTTGCTAGAGTATTACATTATTAAACTCTTCCAAGCCTCGCTATTGTTTTGAATCTTCTGCTTTAGAATACCCAGCAAAACTTGTAGTAAGCAATAAACTCTTGGGCGTTAATCAACTAAAGGCCGATGTGATGGCCGATCAATGCAGATAACTATTTTGGGTCTTCAAAAGGCACTTGAAAGGAAAATGTCTCCTGGCATCCTATCGACTTCCGTAGACAAGGAAACCTTTTCTTTCGCTTTCCCTTTTCCAATGACCTACAAATTCATCTAAAATTTAACTTTATCCAAGTTTTTCATAAAACTACAGCCTATATTATGCTTAGACTAGATTCATATGTTGCAAAAGTGATCTCGTCTTTTAGCAAGCTCCATGCCAAGGCTATCTTCTGCTCCAATACAAATTACTTTGTTTCCATATTGGTCTGTTTGTTAGAATAATTATACGATTTGTTTAGACAAGCGAGGGCAAGGGCATCACTTTGCAGCGAAAGATCTCAGCATGTTTTTGGTTAATATCATGATCGACTCGGCTTTGAGGATTTTGGTTTGCATGGATGATTCTGCAGCCTATCGACAACAGTGTCAGAATGGCGTGTCAACTTTCTGCTTAACTCCTAATGGTAGACTGCTTAGGAGTAAAGGATTTATGATTTGCTTATTTGCTTTGCAACTGTATTGATATTCTAGCTAACCAGTCCTTATAGGCCTATGAAATCTTTCACAACTTTCCGAGTCATACGTCAACAAACTGACTCGCATATGTATTGCAAATACAGTACCAGTGAGTGGCTCCTTTGACGGGCAGACACTATGCTCCAGGTGAATCTTCCATTTTAGAGCGAAAAAGGACAGGCGATAACTTCAAAGATCATCTTACGTCAGGTAAGAATGTTGACATAATGAATCTTTTAGCCTGATAAGCTGCTTTGGAAGGTAAATCTGCAAATTAATCTTTGAAATTTCAACTATTGCATCTCGCTCTTAAAATTTCGACTGTCTTTATCAACCATTGCAGTTAATTGTTCCTCTTCTTCAATAATGGCATCCAATACTTCTCTAAATGGGCTGAACACAATCCCACGGCTGAAAAGAAAGATGCATAGGAAAATGGAGGAGGGGTTTCTTGATCTCTCTATCTTTATGGATCCATGTTTACTCTCGAGGCTGGTGCACCTATCCAAAAGTCTGTGTAAGCTGATTTTATAGCTAAACACCTGTAGGGAGATGTTCATAAATCGAAGTTTGAATGGTGATTTTTAAATGACGTTTTTAGGAATGGAGCAACCCAGCACTTGGATGGAAACCCAGTGAATTTGGAAACATAACGGAAATTCTTATTGCCAAGGATAAGATCTGGATTCCTCAAATTCATCTATTCAACGGGTAAGCTTGATAAATATTCATAAAGACAACAGCGACATATGATTCATGAGGTCTGACATCTTACAAAGTCCCAAAAGTCGGAAGCAGAATGAAATTCGACCCATCATAGACCATTAATAATGCAATGGATTTCAAAGCACTTTACGACGGCAACATACAGCATTTTCACCCACTCTCGTTCGATTGCAATGGCCCTAGATATTATGCTAACTTTCCCAGCATCGGCTCCACTCGCAAGAGAGAGTTTTTCAAAGATCCGCTTTAACGGGCCTAAAATTGTAGATAATTTTAATTCCATCATCGACATTTTTCAAAGATAATATGTTTCATAACATAAAGCAAATATCTTAAGTCATCTTTTTCTGCACTTTCGCTTCCTTTACAATGTTATGTTATGTATACTGAATTTCTCCTACATCTTGAGCCCCAGAAAAATAACCATTACAAACCCCTTTTATTGTCCTCGCGAGCCCATCATTCTCTAGGCCCTAAGTATTGGTCCTGCCAAATCAATCACTGTCTTAGTGGCTGGAGATGAAAACCGTGAATTATTCATATACTGGAAGGTTGTCACTAACTAACCCAATTGAAATAGCCCACTGTATTGAAAAAAAACATGAAATTTGCATAAACATTATCTTGACTAAACAGCTGCAGCCTTCATGTTCTCAGTTTTTATCTACCGCCAAAGATTGAAGATCTTTTTCTCCAAAGTACGAAAGAATCTGTTTTTTGTAAAGAGCGAACAATTGAACCTCTTTAGAGCGCCGAAACGTTTAAAAATGACCGAGAGTTGACAAAATGAAAAACCAGTTGCAGATATCACATAAAGATTTTAAGGATTGTTCCATGTTCTGTCATGCTTCGAATCCATCAGCATCAATTCATATCTTTGTTTCGAAGAATTCAAATAAAAAAATTGGATTAGCATTGATATGTAGCTAGACTTGTAGATTCAAAAGCTCTTAGATAACAAGATGATGACCTAGTTGCCCAGTTGTTCAAAACCTGTCATTAGAAAAGCCTTAAAAACAACGTCTAGTCTTAATCGATCAGACCAAAAAGAAACATCGGTCTGATTTGATGGCGAAAAAAGCTGTAACGAATGCTGAGAATCCACCTTTTGGGGTAACGACTTGAACTGAATCAAAGCTATTGCTCTGCTAGCTTCGGAGCTCCTTTGAATCGAACGAAGTATGAATATAAATTTTCTCTAGATTGCTTTCTAATTGCTTGAATTTCTAAATGGCACATCCATTTTTCTTTCATGCCACTAACACGAGGTAGCTTGCTACATGACTTGCTTCAGACTTGTTTAAACATAGATTCATTGTTTTTGAAAAAAATTGATCCCTTTCTCTTTATGAATTTAAGTGTTTTCAATCTCTTGAAGCAGCATGTAATCTAAAAGTTCCAAAAATGTTTAGGATTTTATTCATGAATATGATTTTCACTGTTGTGTATATTTGAAGTAAGATTTTCTACTGTTTACCTTGAATACAAGTGCAAGGAGGAATAAAGTGGACAAAGACGCCATCAGTATCCGCGAAAATCTGATGGTGACGGTGGACTACAACGGCAATTGCACCCTTACGTTTGTCGACTTCTACAAGAGCACATGCGAGATTGACGTCACGTATTTCCCATTTGATGAGCAAATTTGCAGACTCGAGTTCGGATCATGGAGCTTTGACGAGCGGCACCTGCGCTTGAAAGTCAAAGATCCCGATGCCCTAGGAGACAAATCGGAATACGAGAATAACGGCGAATGGGAGATGGCAGGAGCAGTGCTGTTTGAAGAAAGGGTATTGTGCACCACTTTGTTGCTATGCTATGTCGAGATGTGCACCTGTTGCATTGTACAAAGGCTTTATCTGCCCCCTCCTTTCTTTATGGAATAGGAAATAGCGAGCTGAACGTAGCTTCATACGACCTGAAATTATCTTAAACTTATTAGTAAAATCCTATATCACTTATCTGCAGTGCACCGTGCAGTAATTTGTTTGAATTGCTGACTAACATCATTTTGCGATTTAAAGATGGCTAATAATTACAAATAATTACATGGTCGAAGTTAGCAAGTACTAAAGATTCTTTGCATGTTCTAAATATTAAAAATCGTTTTCATTACATGCTGATGACTTGATGAGAATTATAAAATAATAGGCATTGTCTCTTTAGAGCTATTATCTAATTCTCAATGTTGATAATAAAGTCTGAGCATCAAATAAAAACATTCGGAATGATGAGCCTGTCCATTGATCTTTCTAAAATGGTATGCCTATTCATATTTAAAGCTCTCAAAGGAACCAGTCTTAAGAGCTAAGAAATTGAGAAAATTCATTACAATCAGCAATCTCCTAGCATGTGGACCTTTTAAAAGCTGCATTATTCTAAAAATCAGATAACTCAAACGCGACCTGATAGAACTTGAAGTAACTCACTAACGACCTAAATTAAGCATCGTCTTTTTCCTTACAATTCTCTGACTTATAATACTATTTTTAATTAAAAGTACCTTTTGATTATAGCCAAAAATTGATTCCTTACTCAAAAAATTTGTAAATGTTCCTCCACAGGTCTCCTAACACGTATATTATTTCTTCATTAACAGGTGAAATATCGGTTGAATGACCGGCAACACAGCATAGTGGCGCTACAACTTGACGTCAAAAGGAAGTACTTCTTTTACATGATGAACCTTGTCATTCCGTGTGCACTTATAGCCTGCATGATTTTCTTGGTTTTTTTACTTCCACCAAAATCCGGGGAGCGAATCAGTTTGGGAATAACAGTGCTTCTTTCGATGGCAATATTTCAGGAATTGTCGTCAGAGAAGCTCCCAAGCAGCTCAGATACGTTTCCTCTGCTAGGTACGTCTGTCAGTCATTTTCTTGAGATGCCATGTGCAATAGACTACTGTTTTTGTATTGAAAATCGGCTGCATGAACAACTGACCATCATGCAGTTCGATTTCTTGTAAGCTTTCCAACGTCGCGCCATGTGACGAGAAAAAGCTTTTCTATCGAAAATCAAAAACAAACTTTCTCAGTAAAAAGCCTTTTTTTTATAAAACACTCAGCTGGGATTTTAACCCATTTCAAAGCGTTTATTTTGGCTTCCGCCCAAGCCTTGCCTTCCTAGCATTGCCTTTTTTTAAGGCATAGGACTCAATCCAGAATGATGCACGAAATTACATGCCCTATACAAGCACGATATGATGATTAAGCCAAAACCAAGCTTTAACCTATGATGTTTTTTGAAATGTTTTTAAAGACGCTTCCAAACCCTGCTTATTCAAACTCAAAGACAGTAGTCTATTGCATATTTTTTGGCAGCCCATTGAGTTTGTTTGGTATTTTTTGTGATCCTGAACGACAGCATTTTTAAGCATGGAGGTTCGGGCTCGATACTTGGTTGCTGGTGCGAATCAACTTTCTTTCAAAGTTCCTTCGCCATCAGTATTATCTATCCTTTCTGCTGAATTGCTTCAATGAAGTCTGTCAACTTTTCCATGAATAAGCACAGATAAAACATTTTTCAACAGCTTTAAAATATTTTTTACAATGTTCAATACATAATGAGTAAATACAAGCATCTTTGAAATAAATACAGTTATCATTTTACAATATCTAAGACTGATTCAACTTAAGTCGACAATGATCCTAGATAATTAGCCTTTAAGTTAAAAACAATTTAGACAAACTTTATTGTCGAATGATGTACCAAAAAAGATAAAATTTTCTTAAGTAAACACTCTTGAAAGTGAGACGTGCAACTATTATAACTCTTGATTCAAGTAAATTCTCAAAAGGCAGAACATTAAAAGCACACATACGATTCAAGTATCTAGACCAGAATTCCGTGTTTAAAGATCTGTTGCACGCTTAATAGGATACCAAACAAACTAAAAATAGCACTGGAAGTTATTCAAACCTAACACCTAGAAAAACCTTAAACATTGGTATGGAATGATACCATAGACAATGTAATGGTAATTGAAGTAAGGGTAGATTTACTAAAGGAGAAAGTTTTGTATTAACAAAACGTCGAATTCTTTCATGGCTTTAGTATTGTGAGATTTTGGAGATTCAAACTACTGACGATACTTCCAAAGCACAATTGACGGCTCAGACTTGCAACACATTAAAACGGGTGAATAGAGAGGACTGATAATGACAGGATAACTTTCAAGTTGACAGAATAAGTGCATTGCTGATTAGTTTCTTTAGCTCTGAACGATTTTGTCTCTGGATAATTTTTTGTTATGTTATGCGGCCTGAGTTTTCAAATGGGTGTCTGAAGGGAAGTCACTCTTTTCAAAGCATAACCGGTCACTGTCAAAAGACAGAGAATGGTTTAGAACTTTTAAGCTTTTGTTTTTGTCTGCTTCAAAACATCTTTTCAAGACGCTGTAAGAGCTGATAAGCCAATGCCTACCTTAGAAATCCGCTATCTGTGAGACTTTATCTCATTTGATGCCGCAAAGCTTAACTTTCTCGTCATCTCTATCTTGTGCATGGCTTTTTCTAAAGTTTAGAGTTGATTGCTTTCATTATTCTATATATATTTCTTCTTCTTCTCAAGTACTTATTTCCTTAGCAAGAAACGGGTTTATGCTTTGCAGTTATTTCTAGCCCAGCCGTTTCTCCATCACAATTGTGGTAAGGTCTATTTTCTTATTCGAATATAAGTGTGATTTCATGTATGAAACAAAATTTCTAATCTCTGAGAGGTATGTTCTTTCATAGGTATTTATTACACGGTATCGATATTTGAAATTGGAATGGCAATGGCACTCAACTGCCTCGTGTTGAACTTCTATCATCGCAACCAGCGGATGTCTCCTTTGGTGAGAAGGATACTCCTAGGCCGACTTGCCTCGTTTCTGCGCGTCGAAGTCACTCAAAGGAAGCTTGGTAATAAAGACATGCCTAAAGAGGAATCGTTTTCTGAATTTGACTCGAACTTTGTCAAAGCCAAAGCTCCAAATTCTATTAACATGGGGACAATTTCGCACATTGCTAATGAGAATAATCCAGAGGTAACACGGTCTCGGATGGGATCGATGAGAGGCTCCCAGAGAGAGAGGAAAAGCCACGACAGCGATGTGGAGGAGGGCACCGCAAGGTCGAAGTCACCGCTGATTTCAAGGAAAGCTATGCAGGCCTTAAATGACGCCGCAGCAATGGGAAATGGGGTCGTTAGCAAGGAGGCAGTCGAGTCGAATAGAAACGGAGAGGAGTGGAGGGACGCTGCGAAGGTGCTAGATCGCCTTCTTCTTGCGATTTCCATTGTAATTGGTGTAGTGTCTGCATCTGCAATATTTATGCAATCCAGTAGGTTCCGAGACATGGTTCTCTTTCGTAAAAGTCCCTAGCGCTTATAACAAACAACCGAATGGTTGAAAATTGACTTTGCAAATGTTACTGGTGAATCCCACGGCCTGTCCTTCATTTACTTGCTTGAACTCTAACCATCGCGAAAATTTGACTCAACCTCCGTTTGGTGAGATCTCACAGTCTCGTTATGGTGCTTGCTGCGTGTCCTGATTAGAGGTGCTGCTTGGAAACTGATTTTTTAAGATGTACGCTTTCAAACCTGTTGACTGGTTTGGTTGCAAACGGGCTTGGTAGGTGATCAGCTGGAGACTGGCTAAGTCCCATCACCCTTGTGAGCAGTTGCTGGCACACAGGTCCCTGGCACACAGATCCCTGGCACAAAGATCCCGGCGCAAAGACCCCAGGCAAGGTTCGTAAGGAGAGCCACACTGCTTTGTCGGACTTGAAGGATCGTCAACAATATCGATTGTCCTAAGAATGTTTTTGAGCTTTGGTGGCCTAAAATCCTGGAGAAGTGCTCCGTGTTTGTTTATTGTATGACCTAGGCGCATTGTAATCTGCAAAAACATGACCAGACATAATTTGTTTTAAATTAAAATTTGGATTCGTTAGAGTTAGATGTTGAATATTGAAACATGAAATATAGCCGTAAACATGCTATTTTCATTATCACTGTGTAGATTTTGCAAATTCTGCATTACTTAAGAGAGGTGACGTCTTCAAAGGCTTATGGCTCATGACACGGTGTTTCTGTTAAATGCGCCAGAATGGTGCCAAACAGACTGAGAGTAAAACCTTCCTTTTTGACTACCATTGGTATGAAATATTGGAAATGCATATTTGAGTACCATTGGTTACTGAGCAATAGTGAACAGCCTGGCATGATCGCAACTGCTCTTGACCGGTAACTTAACAGATGTCCGGGCAGAAGTATCTATTGTCCGGGCATTTATTCGGTAGCTAGTGCCTGTTCAATGGAAGGTCACAACTAAGGCGGCTACAATATATTCGCAGAAACATCTTTTGGTGATCACTGCGCAATTGAGTGATGATAAATGCTACGACCTATTTCTTTGACACAATCATTTTGGCACTCTAATTGTATAATTCTTCATAACATTGGCTGCTTGCAATTATAGTGACATCAAAAATCGCAGTTTTGAATGAAAATAATGGAGTAAAGACATTTCCTGTTGCTTTGGGGTACTTTCCCAAGCAATACTTTAAATACTTTGCATAGGTCCGTTTATGCTCATTCGATGTTACAAGGAGCTCTTGTGCTTCATGATCCTTAAGGTTACGAGTAGCTGGGCATAAGAATAACAAATTCCGCGAAGAAGATGCATAGTCAAATCCGCTAGAAATCGCCTTTCAAGGCTCAAAGTGTCGTTGACAATCAATCTTATCTCTCAGTGTCTTGCAGCTGACAAAACGTGTTCTAATTACACACTTGATTCTGAAGAAATATTCACTGTGCATGTCTAGCACTTAGCTGATGAGTGTTTTGTTTAAGAGTGGGAATAAATTCCGTAAGGGAGATTTTGTGTGTAGGTAGTGAAACCTCACCGAATCAGTTAACCAAGCAACCGCTTACCAACATGGTCAAGAGCACCCTGAATCTTTCAACTTTCATCAGGCTACTAAAATAGTAGCTTTCTCATGAGCAAAAACATGGGTGAAAGCTTTCAGTAACTGTGTCAGTATTCCCACATTTGCTCGAACTTGCACAGGTGTAAAATGCTTCCCAGGACACGACTCAAGTAATAAAAAACTAAATGTTGATCATCAGTATATTGATATCATTATTTACTAAATATTATTTATAATTGATAGTGAAGCATCAAATAAACGTCATTTTCGGCTCTTTATTCTGTAGAGATCCTCCCAAATTGTCATGAGACATATCAGAACTGAAAAAGAAGATCAAAGAGCTTATCGATCAACAATTTATCGAATACGTTTATAGGTTACGCGATTAAGCAAAAAACAGATTCTGCAGATTAGACTGTCCCCATTAGACTACTTGACGGAAATTGAGAGAATAAATGCTCCATTGAAGAATAGTTTTGGTCAGGAATCTTTTACTAGTTATACTAATGCAATATTCTAAAATATGCATATATACGTTTATTGAAACCAGTTTCGAGCTGTCACGTTTCGAGTTTAGACTTCTGTGCTTGTTTATATTCTGTCCCAGCGGATAGTGTATCAATCTACTGTACTCATCTCCTCTTTAGATTCTTTATTAGCTATCACTTCTGTAAAATAATGGTTAACTTCGAGAAAATCATAACATGGGTTCCAAAATAAAAGAAATTGGGAAAAATTAATGGTATTCCAAATCAACAATTGCTCGATTGTGTCTTGAGCAGGTCAACCAAGAAGTTCAGCAAAACAAAAGGTCCTTCAAATGTTCCGTGTGCAGGAGGTTCGCCAACTGCTTACCTTCAGTTTTGATTGACATCCTTGACCCTGACATTGATGAATCTCTCGTCAGTCGCTTTGCCGCTTGTCGTGGGGTTCTGTGCAACGCATTTGTAGACAGCCGTGTCACCGACCTGTGCGTTCGTTATCACCATACGTCGCGCGGTGACGTACTTGGAAGCTGACGGCAGAGCGGTAACTGTTGTCTGTCCTCGTAGACTCCCTTCAAAGCGATGTGTCACGTTAGTTGCCAACTTTCATACATTAGGTGTTATTAAAGTATCAACTTTCATCATACATAGAGTAAGTGTTGTTAAACGATCACAAGAAGGAGGCACTTTAATCTGCCATCGTATTTCTTGCACACATGTGCCAAAAACTCAATTGCGGCGTGACGCGCCTAAACAAATTTCTTGTTTTGTGACAGAGTCCTAACTTTTCTCAATTTCTAGCCAGGAAGAAATGTATAGTTTTATTGAAACTACTTGAAGAAGAGTTAAATTTTCGCCATAGCTTTGAAACACTTAGAACCAATACCAAAGTAAGGTTTTTAAAAGGAGCATTTCTACTAAATTAATTTTCATTGCTATTAAGAACTATTTAGAATTATTCGTCCATATCTGATCCTGAAAGTAAGTTAAAAATGTTTTGCAAGCACAGGCCGTAGACTGACAAAGTTGAGAATTGACAAAGTTTCTTTTGAACGTGCTCATCTCCCAAATGACGACCAGCTCGCATCTTCAGAATTCTATTCTCGTTTGCACTGACACGAAACCCACCTGCTGGTATGACTGTGGCATATACAATTTGGAGATGCGGGGCAGGGCTGCCGGTTGCAGAGCACTCGATTGTGACGTTGTCCCCTACATTTGCTGTCAATTCTTGTGAGACAGGGACCACTTTTGTGATGCGTGCAGGAACTACGATCAAGATTTACCAAAATATTAGCCAGCTGTAGTCAACAGAATAAATGAATGGATGAAAACAAGCCACGAACAGTGAGAAATTTCGTATGCATCTTTTAATTAAGAGATGTTAAGGCCAATTTTTGTTGGGCGAAAATTGCCCTTATGAAAAATAAAAACTTAAGGCCACAAAATCTTCAAGTAGATTGTCATGTGAAATAGAGAGAAGAGTCCCAAGATGTTGGACGAGAGTATTCTAACTTTACAGCTTCTAACTAGAAAATTTTACAATTTCTTTATCCAGCACGAAGCTATTTTGAGACTCTGTCATTTTGCAATATGATCACAGGATGGAGACAGAGAAAGAGTTGGAATAGTTTAAACTTTCAAGGCCAACTTTAAAAAAGAATTCGAATACGCGTTCTCATAGCCTTAGGCCGCTGAAAAAGCAAAATATTCGCCTTTAGGCCGACGAAACGCAAGATATTTGACGTAAGCACGAAAATGGACCAACCGTGACAATCTGTCTCATCAATAGTACCCTCTCCTGGGGTTTCACCCATCTCGGGGCAGATCTTGCAGTTGGTTGAGCCATCCAGATCTTGGAATGAGCCAACTGGGCACTTTTTGCAGCCGGAGAGTGACATGAGGCCATCTTTGGAATAACTTCCCTTGTCACATTGAGCTGAAATTGCAAAGAGACACTAGCTGAATCTGTCCGTATTCTTTATTATGACATGCTACTTGTATTGTGAAAGAGCAGTAAAGTACTAGTGACTCGGTTTTCGTTATGAGATTTCCAGATCAAAGAATGCTAAAGCCCCCACAGCAAGAGGAATTTGGCTTGTGCCTCTTGCGGAGAAGAAAAACGTTGGATGGTCATCCTTGCATTACCATATTGTTCTTCAAACAGCGTTTTCTGATTGAAATTCTACTAAGGACACGTGTCTTAGGATAAACGCAATCGTCATTCTTGGACGTGTCGTGGCGCGTGCGTAGCAAATAAAGCAATTTGATCCTCATAAAAGGTACCTTTGCATTGTGTCAAGGCGTGTGATCCAACAGAAAGTGTGGTTGATCCTGATGGACACTTTTTGCATTCTGTTTTCCCCTCTTCGTCTTGATAGTATCCAATCGGGCAGTTTTTACAACGGCCTTGTGTTTGGTTGTTGTATTTTCCCGGTGGGCACTTGACTGTGGATTCAAGGCAACATTAAGAAAAAGATGAATAAAGAAGGTTTTTTGCATTAAAAGGATTCCTACCAAGCATTTCAGTATTTCTAGTGTATCGTAGAATTCATGCAAAAGTAACGCCTGCTTTTCATAACTGATGCTTCATAAACCTAGGTGGCTTTGTAACGCAGGCAAAACGCGGGTTCAACACTAGCATAACAATGAACAAAATATGTGCATACCGCAGGCGGCCGGCGTGTGATTGACTTCTTGTGTTCCCGCGGGGCAATCACCTTGCTTGTCGGTAGAAGCTATGATATAGAAATGTACAAAACAACTAAAAAACCAAATACATATGCCTTGAGGAGATATGAGTCTCAAATGATTAGCCTATCATTAAGTGATATTTTGGAGATCCTACCAGGTCATCTACATATATCGTGCGACACTATTTTGAAAGATAAGCTTCCTTGCAGACTTGTCTAGTTTTTTTGTGTAACGTGAATCCTTAGACAAAATGTAAAAGAGCTCAACTGGAAAGATTAAATTGTGCTGGCCAAGCTTACCTACACAGCTTGGGACCTCTTCGGGGGTCCATTTGCCATTTTTGCAGTCTACAGTGATAAAAGCGCCTCCGTAAGCTGCCTCTTCTGAGAATTTTCTGCCGGCTGGGCAAGTAATGAAGTACCTTCCCATCACGAGTACAGCCTGGTTGATGTTGTGGGCACCGGGCATTTGGCTTTGGTCGCAGTATTTTGCTGAAAAAGTGGAACACTTACTCAGAATATCCAATGCTAGTGGTAAAAAATATGATGTTTTTTCTTTGTTCCTTGGTAGAATTTCAATAGCCAAAGCATTAAGACAAAGAGCTGCCTGATTTCTTTTCCTTTTCCTTTTTTTCAAATCCTTCATTTTCTACTCATGTAATACAGACTGTTTCCTGATTCTCAACCGTCTACTTGCTTACAAATCACATAGATACTTTCAATGATTGCCCTTCCCATTATATTCACCAAAGTAATTGAAACAGATCTGAATGACGTCACTTCCAGTAACTAACGCCGTAGGAAAACTTACCTGTGACGTGTACAAAGAACTTGCAGCTGGCAGTGTTTCCGGAATTGTCCATAGCATTGTAAGCAACAAAGTAGATTTGACTCTTTCTAAGCACCCCATTTGGAATCGTTGGCTTTGGCTGCGAGCTCATTCCAGCGTTGTCTGTGAAGGAAGGCTCCTTCCAGGTGACAACTGCTTCTTCAGAATCGATGTTTATGTACTGGTTCTCCACATCGCAGTTCTGGACCTTTGGAGGCTCCTTATCTGCAACGAAAACAAAGAAGCTCATGCTTCTGTGATTGTAAAGAGCATATGCACGGGTTCATTTGAAAAGTTGAACAAGGTAAATGTTGCAGGATCTCTAAAATTTTGAGTAAATCTTCTGCAAGTTGTTCGCCTTTTTGAATTCTTACAAAATTTTTTCTTTTCTTTCCATTTTTTGTGGTTGAAATTTATTAAATTGTACTTGCATTAAAAATTTCTGTGCTAAAAATCAAAGAAACATTCTTACCCAAGACATGTACAGTGAAGGTGCATTCACTCGAGTCTCCCAGTTCGTTGGAAGCCCTTAGTTTCACCGGGTGGTATCCTGGTTTGAAGTCGTATGTCCCATCTATCACGCCAGATGGGATGGAAATGAGGTACTTGCCCTGGACATTCGTGTTGATCTTTCCCACGTTCACTCTCATTTGTCCTTCACCCAGGGGCAGCATTGCTTTGATATCGGCAGGGCATGTTATCTTTGGTCCTGATGATTAGAAAAGCAGCTTATTTGTATTGGAATTAAAAGTAAGAAAATGCAACAAAGGACTGTAAAACTGCTAATGTTCAACTTGGCCTCTTAAAAGATAGCATTCTAGAAGGTAGCATGATTTGAGTGACTTGCACCAGAGCTTCGAAGATTTCTTGATTCGAAGGGTTGATCAATATGTAGAGATAGGCCTTAGTTACTCGTTTTCGTCCATTTCATGTACGTACTTGGAACACATTTGGTTTGAGAGAAGTCAGCATCATATGATCCACTGTTAAGGCACGTGACTGTAGTCCTTCCAGATCTTGTATATCCGCCATTGCAGGCCACGTGGCATTTGTTTCCAAACTCAATGCCTTTGGTCATGCAGTCAGCTGGGTACACGTATCCATTGGGGATGGCAGAAAGGACTGGGCATCGTATTTCTAAGAAAAAAACAGGTTTACGGAAATGCACGAAACTATTACAACTTCAAAAATCTGGAAGAATCATGGTCTTTATTTTTATGCCTGGCATCGCTGGCGATTGCATCAATTGATCAAAATGTAAAAAGCAACTTTAACTCTGAGATGAAGAATTCAAAATTTCAAGCACAAAGAAACCTCTTAGTCTTTGCCCGATCTCAAACACTGACTGGCTGATGGCTATAGATTTCTTAGTCAGTAATGAATTGAATGAATTGAATGAGTTGAATGAGTTGAATGAATGAATTGCCTAAGAAGCAATTATCAGTGCCATGCCAATAGCAATTAATTCTTGGACAAAAGTTTAATGTGAAGCTTCATACACTTCATAATGAAAAGCTTTGTCAAGGGTGAGTTTTCATAGGCCTAGTGTTGCGCCTCTTACTTTGACAGACTGGAGATGTTTTGCCAGTGGGCAGTTTGAAGTATCCGTCACTGTCGCAGTACGAGTAGCTAGCTGCTGTGCTTGGGAGGACGTAGCCTGCGTTGCACTTGTAGGAGCACACATCGGTGTACTTGTTGCTGTCGTAGTTCAGGCATCTAGATGGTCCCACGGCGCCATTGGTCAGCGGGCTGACAGGAGACCTGCAGAGCATTGCTGAAGAAGAAAACGGGCATGTGCATCAATAACAGCGCCCCTGCGAAGTTTTCTTTATTTAAGGGGGGAGAGACTGGGCATTAGTCACATACTATTGGTAAAAGAGGTGGCTGTGGGGTAATTAAAACCAATGATAGCCAATGATTGATTGGTTTAATGAGAGGTCAATCATTCTTGGGTCGTGCGTTAGAAGCACAAGTCTGATATCTCTTGAGAGTACTATTTTCAAGAATGGCTTACATTATGACGTCTTAAAGTAAATCAACGGAGGTAAAGCCCCCGATCCAAAAGTACACTGCAAGTCAATTCAATTCAGGCGTGCGGATTGATTTTTTAGTCAAAGTGATCCCATGGGGGCCGCATCGCCTTGCATCACACCACACGCAGCGATGTTTGAAGTGACTACATGAACATTTTCCATTCTCAACCTTGATTGAATGGCGGAAGAGTTTCTATATTTAAATGGCCCAGTCCCCTGAGCTAAGCTGCGTTTTAACTCCGTTGATTTACTTAAACAAGATTAGTGCTCTCAAATCCATCACTTGCTTCTTCTGACTGTGACATTATAGATGTAGCCCGTTTTCACAATGCCACGCTTAAGTGTTCAGGAAAAACGTGATGAATTTCCCTTGGGAAAATTGTTTTATTGATCTAAACACATGGGCAAAGCAGTGTTTTTGCACTGGGAAATGGAGAAATGTCCAGTATGACTGCTAGCCATAGTCAGACGAAGACTGGAGACAGTGCATGAATTGTTCATAACTCAAGCCCTGTCGGCTGCCCTGTATCAAGCGATAAAAATCTGGCTTATGAGGTTTTTCTTTAATCGCAAGGGCCGTCAGAAAGTCAACAGATCACTATTTGCATCTTCGTTTCATCAATGATTAAATTTTGTCTTTTACAATCAGATAAACATTGCTTTGGAAGCGTCCGGCGATGAGGTCTGTTTATTGTGAGGCCTATGACGTTTCTGTCTTAAAATGCAATCCTTAAACAGGATAAGAACAATGAATTGATATCGGGCCATTTTTAATTGGTTCCATTTCAACTGTATCATCGAAAGACCCTTGTATCATAGTTATGTACATAAACTTTGAAGTGCTCTTCGTGCTTTAGAAAAGCCCGTTATGAAGGCCAGTAATCAATGAAACGTTGTAATGCCAAGACACGCAGCCTGACCTGTGCAGGCATTCATGGCTAAATAGTCTCTAGGAGTAGATTGTCAAGCCATTTCTACAATCTCTACTAAAAATCTTTGAACACTTTTTGCTCTAGTTTTTGCTTTGCACAATCTGCAATGCCCCTACACCCCACAAAAATCTCACGGTGTTCCAACTTCTCCTGCATGTAGTAAATCTCTAGCTGGTTCTTGCTGAAAACACTTCTATGTAAGCTATTGCCTATACTTTACTGAAAACTTATGATCACCTTATGCCGACCCTTATCACCTTACCTTCGCACTTGTTATTGGCGGTGTTCTTCTTGTACCCAGCTTTGCAACGGCACTCGAAGGAGCCCTGGGTGTTGTAGCAGTCAGAATTCTGGTCACAGTTGTCCGTTTTGCTTGTGCATTCGTCTATGTCTGCAAAAACAAAGTACTTATAGCTGAGGACATGAAAATGGTTGCAAAGCCTTGTTGATGAATTAACTGCATCTGTTCTAAAATCACGCTACTTAATTTAACGAAGGGCGTGTGAAATAGGCTATTAAACAGTGGGCGTCGGTTGGTATCTAAACTGCAAATAGTTCGTACTTTTTTCTGCTCTCTAGTGTATTTAAATCCGTGACAGGCCATCTGTTTTGTCAGATTTTAGCAATTTTTCGACGTTTGCACTCCCCGATGAGTGATGAAAAAGTACTCAAGTATGATAAAAATTATATTACCGTCAAAATTCTTCCCATTGTGAAGCATGAAGCATTTGTTCAATTACCTTAGGTAGATGCAATATACAAATGTAGACCTACGTTGCAGCACAAACATGTATACCAAATTGATGACGATTGGGTAGTCATACCTTGGCAGATTTTGTCGACTGCTTCAAATCCAGCATCGCAAGTGCACTTGAAGGAGCCAATAGTGTTGTTGCAGTACTTCTCGCAACCACCATTGAATCTGGCACACTCATCAATGTCTAATCAAAGAAGCAATTGATTAAACGTGATTAATTGGTCCACGTATAAGGCTTTGCTTTAAAGCAATACAACTGAAGCATCAATAAATTGCTAGAAAATGCCCATCAAACTGGGGTTTGTTTTGAGTACTTTCATTATATAAGCGCCGCTATACTTCTTGGTTTGCAAAAATCAAGGCCCCTTTGACTGGCTAAAAGCAATTCAAAGTCCCGGACATCAATAAAAGTTTAAGAATTTGCGAGACTTTCACAACGTTTCAGCTCAAATGACGTAGTCGAAGGCCATTTGAGATGCCTCTCTATTCCAACGAACATTAATAGTTTTGTGATTTGTAAGCACCTCTCGACTTTACACTTCGTTATTTCAGACTTTATGCTTCTCTTGAAAGTTTGAAGTTAAGTTCGATTTTGCTAATATAAATTCTCTTATTTAAACAAGTTTTGATTCAGTACCACCACGGTGTCAATAGCAAATGCGAGGGAGCCCACCTTTACATGTCTTGAGGTCGGATTGCAGTTCGAAGCCAGTTCGACATGAGCACCTGAATCCCCCTTCGAAGTTGAAGCAGTTCTGGTCGCAACCACCGTTATTTACATCACACTCATTGTTATCTAGAAAGGAAATTCACACCAGAATGAGCCACATCATCAAAAAGAATAAGACTTTTTTGAGTACTTGATGCGCATGTAAATATAATGAAAAAACAAGGGCTTCAAAACGCTGTATTGACACTTCCGTATTGAAGCTAGGATTTATAATTCAGCACTTAAAAATTGAAGATTTATAATTTTTACAGATTGAACTTTTGCAAAGATTAATTACACATAACGTACTTTTTGGCGACTAAACATATAGAAACATTAGAAGATAGTATGTTTTAAGACAAGTTTTAAGCACCATCTAGATTTTTCTTGGCATACGTTTTCAAGAATTAACTTCTAAAGAGGTTTGAAAGCTCTGGACTGCAACGACTTTTTACGCACCTGTGCAAGTTCGATTGTCTGCATCAAGATGGAAGCCTGCTCTGCAGCTGCACTTGTGGGATCGGTACATGTTGGTGCAGAAATGGTCACATTTGCCATTAGCATAGTCACATTCGTTCAAATCTATGAGAGCATTATTGAGAAAAGTTGAGAGAATTCTAAACAGCATCCTTAACGACTGTACTACTACTCTAAGCGGCCAAACGAATTTTTTGAATGCTAACGTGCTGCGACATATAAAACTAACCAAGGAAAAAGCTGATTGTATTCAAATTAATTACATAAAGAAACTACGAATCAGATAGGAGATTGTTACTGGTGAAATCCCAAAGATCAGGCTGCATGCGATATTGGCTTCTCTAACCAAAGCTCTTAATTGAAGGACAGTTAACAGTATGCAGATTACAATTGTTGTAGGGTTTCACACAGTAAAATTGAAGCATCTCATCCCCTACTAAAGGTATCATTTGGTGTAAGAGGATAAAGAGTACGCAATAATTTGCGTTAGTAGGCTCTTGAGAGTGACCAAGCGAAAAAACACAAAACATTTAAAAGAAAGTACCCAGCCGATGTTTTAAAGGTCATGTGTAATGAATTGTTCTCTTCACATTCTAGATTTGTTGATTCAGAACTTGCAAGTAGAGTTCTAGTGATACATGGCAGATGTCCTTACCCACGCAAGAGTTGCTGTCCTTTGGATCTTGAACCATGCCGGAGAAGCATTTGCACGTGTAGTATCCAGGCTTGTTTACACAGGTCGACACAGTGGTGTTGCACTGGTTGTTCTCCGTACATTCATCAATATCTGTAAGGGCAAACAAGATTTTCATCATTCTGCTTCAAGCGACCGATCATCCTTACCAGCTCTACAAGTTATGTCACTTTGTTAGGGAATTGGTTCCTCAAGTTTTAAAATGGCCTTTCCCCCGTGCCTTTTTCACACGAAACTCATGGAAGGGCCTCTTCGAACCAGAAGATGTCAGATGATTTGGTGGGATTGAGTAGACAATGTTTAGCAAAAGAGCTTTGCAAAGGCAGGACCGCTCTAGAACTCGTGCTTCAAATTAATACTCTTATTTCAATCCTGTTCTAGCAACATTTTTAGTCCAAAAACGAAGAAAATGTTCAATTCACTTCAGAGACAGAAGACGGAGGTCTAAGCTAGGCTTCAATCATGGCCTACTAGCCAAGCCTTCTTTCGGAAGAAGGGCTCGTGCTTACTTTCTCGAAGATGCCGCTCTACTTCTGCAACGAATCCTTCTATAAAAATGGAAGCCATGTGCTTCAGCAGCTTTTGGCCTAGCCTTGTTTGCATGCATAACAGTATGCATTTCTGCAATGCAGATCTTGAAGCACTTACCATTGCAAGTATGTCCGTCTCGGTCGAGTCTGTAGCCTCCGTAGCATTTACACCTGAATCCTCCGATGATGTTTTGGCAGAGGTGATGGCAATTGCTTCCTCCTTCCCTACACTCGTTTATATCTGAAATTATATATGAATGACTGTTTAAGTTCAAGCAGCTTTAGTGGTCCACCTGAACTCAGCAACCGAGAATACTCCTTTCACCTGGTGCCTGACCCTACCCCCGAATCCTTTGCATTGTTACTTTGCATTTGCGACACTGTGAGAGACAGCATTGAGAAAAGTTCACGAGTAAAACACAGAAGAAGGCTTTTATTTAACATAACGTACCAACGCAAGAGAATCGATCCTGCTTCTTGAAGCCTTTTTTGCAGTTGCAGTCGTAGGAACCATCCAAATCCACACAGGTTGTTGTTGCTGCATTACACAGGTCTGTGTCCTGAGAACATTCATTGATGTCTGAAACAGAAGCAAAGGATGCAACCTTGAGATAAGAAAAGGGATTTCAAACGAGCTGGCTGATACAATCAGGATCATAACTGTTTTTTAGGCTCTTCAAGCCAACTTTGATGTCAGATGAAAAAGACAGGGACCTCATTTAAGTTGTTCTTGACATGGAATCTTACCTTAGAGCTGTCAGGTTAATTGGTAAAACTGCTGTTATGTGAAGGATTTTACTTTCTTTTACAAAGAAAACATGCTTACTTGTGCAGTTTTTGCCGTCACTTTTAATTTTGTACCCGGTACGACAACTGCAGACGGGCCCAGATTTTTCACTCTTGCAAATATCTTGACAACCACCATTGTTAGTCTTGCAATAATCAACTGGAAGAGACAAGGATGAAAATCGGTAAAAAAGAGTTTTGGCCAGGACAAAAAGAAACATGGTGGGAAATGGTGCCACCAAGACAAGGGTAACGTCTTACAGCGACCATTGCAAAGAAGCAAGTGTTCAATGATGAGCAAATTTCCTAAGGTCTACCCATTTTTCCGAAATAGCAAGAATCGACGCCACACAGGCTGGACCAATGCCGAAGTTGCAAGAATAGGAACAGCAATCGAAAGTGCAGTTTTTCTACACAGAGGCGGATCCAGGGCGAAATGTGACTTTCTCACCCAAAGAAGGAGCGAAATATTTTACGGACCACTCCCAGTTTAATCCCGGGGCCACGCCCTTTCGCCAAGCAAACTTTAATTTCTTCCAGAAACTGCATTATATCGATTTCTCATGCAATATCCGAAGGCAGGGGATCGTTTTTCGCGCGCCTTTCGTTTTTTGAGTTTGAGTTTACTCAATTGAATTGAATGATCCAGTGAGTTCCCGAGTTCTCACCGCGATATTGGCTTTACTTTTTCAATGGAATAGTTCGTCACTGTTTTTCACATCATACGTCAGAGTTTCTCACCAGAAACAAAAGAAGACTGAATTTGATTGTTTTTTTGGACTGGCGCACGAAAATAATTTATTTTCGAGTTTTCACCAATTCATTGGTTTAAAACCAAAATTCTGCACTTTCATTGGCTGACAAAACAACCTCTAAATTTATTCCAAAGATGAAACAATGGCCCAGAACAAGGAGAATTTAAATCTCTATCAAATTGTCTTGAACCATGCTCCTCCGCATTGATTGAGTCGATGTAAGCTTACGATGGCTCTGTCTGCAACTCGGAGACAAACAAGGAAGTCAATAGTTGTCTTATAAGTTAAATTGAATTTTAACCTTGAATATTTTTGCAATTTCATTTTGGAGAAAAATGACGTTCTCACGTGAGAACGGTGGGAACACCTGGATCCGCCCCTGCTACAGACAGTGTCGCACTCACCATTGCAGGTTTTGTTATCATTGTCCAAGATGAACCCAGAGGTACAGCTACAGACTGGCCCAGATGATGTGCTTGCGCAGTTTTGTGCGCAGCCTCCGTTGCTCTGTTTGCAGTGGTCTGCTGGTGTAGTAGGGACGGTCGTTGGCTTAGGTGTAGTGACTATGGCTGAAGACGAGAAGATAATACGAATGGAAAAAAGAGGAAAGGAAGAATGTTGGGCAAATATGGATATAAGAAGAATATCAAACAGAAATTAGAGGAAGAATGTTAAAGAATGTTACAGAAACATTGAAAAGCTTGGGCTAGGAGGTACCAAAAGTTGAATCGGTATGATTCAATGCATGCAGCCTATTTTCAAAGTAATGAACAGAATGCTGCAAAGATAATTCTTCTGTGCAATGCTTGCTCACAATGAGCTTCTTCACAATAAGTTGAAAGTTGCTTACCCCAGTTTTGTAGAGGCACCTCTAAAGCAAAGCCTGATTGGAAAGTCATTAGAGATAAAAGAAGTGGGACATTGGTACTAATAGAAAGGTTCTGCATTTAGAATGCCGAAAAACACATGCTTACCTTTGCAGCTTTTGCCGTCCTGGTCCAAGACATACCCAGAGCGGCAGCTGCAAACCGGCCCGGAAGAAGTACTGATGCACCCGTCTGAACACCCACCATTGTTTTGGCTGCAGTAATCAAAAGGCGTTGTTGTTGGCTTTTGGGTGGGAATTGAGACTGCAAGAGAGACGCTCATTTTTACACATTGCCAGACACGTGATGCTGAAGTGATTGTGCAATTGTCTGAACCTTCCACGGCGGGAAGTTACAGGAATCTCACAACTTTAAACCACATTTTCTACTGATGCATAATTACAAGACTATGCATAAGGTGGTAATGGAATTGAACAACATATGGTGCAAAAAATAGTCGTGAAATTTAAAAACGAAAATTACATTTGCATCCATAAATTTCAAATCGCATGCATGCTTTGTTGGCTGGAACAGTCTCCAGAGGCTCCAGAATGATGGCTTCAGCAACTATATTGTCTATATAATGAGTGAGGCCCGAGCGACCTCTGTCTTGTTTCTTGGTCCCACTACAATGCCCTGAGGATAGGAAAATAACATACAACCAGCCTGATGCACACGTAATTCAGAAAGGAGAACATCAGTAGAATACACGACGGTAGAATTTCCATGCAGGTTTCGTCAGCATTCTCATCAACACCGTTCGCTATTTGAACGCAGAACCCCAATCAATGCCAGCTCTGACCACATTGATTAGAGATGCTGCTACATTGGTCAAAGCATGAAAAACAATTCCTTGATTCACGAGTTAATGTGTAATAAAGAATCATAGCTAACAAGAAGTGGACTTCAATGTGAGATGACCCCCCCCCCCCACGCACTGATTATCACAATACATTTGAAAAGAATTTCAGCTGTTTCAAGCTGTTGTTCTAGAAGGAGCACCATTGTTCTTAGTTAATTTGCAATAGCGCATTTATGTCCCTGTAAAACTCACCAGTAGGTAGCTGAAAATGCCACCGTTGTATACGTATCTCAGTCTGAACGACTTGACGAAACTGCCATCACCCGCCCCGTCCAGGCCTTGGACAGCAATCTCATTCACTCTGTAGATTCCGGGAAGTTGAACCTACGACAGAAGATGGAATGCTGGAATAAATACACCATCCAATTTTAGCACGCGATCAACATCAACATCCCGTGCAATAGAAAAGTACAGTTACAACAAGTCTTCTAATGATGGTACTGACCGGAAATGATGTCTCACGAGACATTTAATGATGTCTCATGATGTCATTTTCACATTAAATCAACAAATCGTCGTAGATCAGGGCTCATTCCTTAAAAATCCAGAATTCTCTCTCGCTACATTACAAGATGTTTAAGTCATAAACGAGCATATCCTTTGCCGGGAAACATGACTTCCCTCAAACTACAGTCGATGAGAATATGTTCACCTTGATCGATCTTCTGGTATCGCTTGAACTTGAGCACCAGGCCTTTGTGTTGGCGTTGTTAAGACGAGCGAAGTGAGGCAAGTTTGCTCTGCAGGGGAAAAGGAAAGTGTCCTAGAAATCTGCCCAATCTGCTTCAATAAATTTTGAATATTCGGCTCCGATTAATCACGTAACAATTTGCGAAGAGGGAAGAAAAGGAGCTATATCAGCATTATCAAAGGCGTAAAGATAATGGAAAGAGTTGCGGATCATGCGTCAAAATGCAACAATTTCATCATTCTTTGTCTCGAAGTTCGGAACACTGATCTGTTGAATTCTGCCATATCCGGTACATTTTGAAGGAGCCTCGATTTGGCCAATCCACATGTACAAAATTTCTAAATGTGTCATTCAAATATAAAAAATTGACTTTTAAATTTTACTTCAGTCATTCAAGAAATGATTCTTTGGTCAGACTTATTAGTAAAACCGAACATTACTTAGTGCTTTTTAACTCTGCACTTCTTAGTCTTAGAGTTTTAACACCTCTAACATTCAGCAACCGCCGATTTAATTGATTTGCCATTCAGTGGCAATCTACCATTTTGCAGTGATTTAAGATCTTACTCCTTGATTAAGGCTTTGAAAAAAGCGAAGGCCTTGTACCTTTCTTTAAATACTCCTTCGCTATCTCTTGAACATTAGAAGCAACGATTCAGTTCATGGTAGCTTTTTCCAAATTCTCGACACCAATTATTCATCAGTAAGAAATCTTAAAGTAATTAGCTGTTGATTGCTAACTGCATCTACCATTTTCCTTAAGCTTTGTTTGCTTTCCTGCAAAAAGTTGATTTAGCTGCTTAACCTGGATAAACAAAATAATTCTTTGCAAATAGCAATTCAAATGGCATAGACAAAAGGCTGATTAAACAAACTAGATATGCTAAAAGATTGTTCGATTTTGGCCGGGCCATACTTCTCCCTACAGAAAAAAAGCTTTTCTATTTTTGATGATAATGTGACTTCTTAAACAGCATTTTAAACATGCGATTACATCGCTATCATTCCAAAATTATTTTAACCGGCAAGCTTTTTGATTAAGGGCCCGTTTTGGAGATTGCTGGCGATCATATAAAAAAGCCATTCAATCGTCTTCCACCTTGTTTGTACCTTCCTTGACAGTTTTCTGCAGATTCCGTGTTAAAATGTATATTCAAGTGACGCAATTTTATCAAAGTAGTTTATCATTATCATTAGAAGACATCAGTGAAGCAAAACGTTAAATGAACAGATAGAATAAGATGGAATAGATACGCATAGAAAGTAAGCAGGGGTGAAGAAATTTCATCATAATGCAATCTCTCGACGTTTGTAGTATCCCTTCTTGCGTCATAACACACATGAGGCGAAAAGGCTCACTTCCGTGAACTAACCAAGGCTTTTTCATGGATGCATTGGCGCAAAGGTTTGAATTAACAGACTTTTCATAAATAGGTTCCATAGGGCATTCGTAAATAGACCGTGTCATTTGTTACAAAGTAGGATAACTTGCCATCACCTAGTCCGGATATCCTTTAATGAGACTGGACCGAGAGAGTTCTCGTTCAGTGCAAAGTAGGGGTTATGGCTCCTTTCCTTGGAGTTCAAAAGGCACAGGAATAAACGACCCCCTATCGTCCCATTTCGACCGCATGGTTTTTCTAACTGCAAAAATATATTTCATAGAAAGTAACACGAACGTATCCGGTGACCACAATACACTTTTTGAGTTAAGTACAAAATAATTAACTTTACCCATCATCAGAAGAAGCAGTGAAGGCTTTATCTGCTATGATGCTAGAGTCTCCAATGCCGATTGGGTCGAGGCAAACTGAAAAATGAACAAAAGATGCTTTTTAAATTGGGAAAATAAATCAGGTTTTTATACGAAAGAATTGTGTAAAGAGTTGACCATAATTGAATTAGAAAAAGAAAAAGGCACATTTCACAGATTTAAACCAGCTATCAAGAACGTTCTATATAAATGCACCGCTGCCAGCAGCGCTTTATTCGCACTATTTGATAACACCCCAATCTGACTTGCTCCAAATAGGAATGTTCTAGGTAACCCTATGCTATTCTAGGTAAAGAGCAACAGTTTTTTCCAATGGGAGCACAACGATATTTCATATCCTTTAAAAGGGCAGTCTGGTTTCAAGAAACGCAACCAGATCAATTGTCTGTAGCCCTGACGGTGTGACCTCACTCATTAAAATAGGAGCAAAGGAGACACAGGGGGCACGTGTAGCCCCCTTTTCAGCATTTGAGATAAAGCATTAGGTTCCCGCCTACTGTACATACAAAACGGTCTCTTTAGCGATTATTGGCCTCTTCAAGGCCTGGTTATTTCAGTTGTTTAGTAGCTTATGGGCTTTGAAGATTTGTCCTCTGACAGTTTCGTTATCTCCAATAGCTTTCTCTTAGACACTGAAACTTTAAGACTTTATGGGTGCCCTTTAAGCCATGTGGGCACCCCAACCCTCCTCATCACCCATCTCCCTCTCCCACTTTACAGGTGCTCCACATTTTCTTAAATTCACCAAGTTCTTTATCTACAATAGATTTTCAGCTCTCTGGGAGACATGGACGTCCTTTAGCATTCCAGCATCTTGTTGCTTTGTTGTCAACCCTGTTTTCGAACAAAAGATGCCCCGGTTGGTGTCCCCTCCAGTGACTCTGCATTTGTTTGAACCTATCAATACTGCTTGTTTATTTAGGATGTATCAAGTGACTCTAGAAAAATTTGTGGCATTTATAAGGTGAAAGCAGGGACCAATATCGCTGGGTTTATCAGACGGTCATCCAGGCATTATGACATAAAAACATTTAAACATAGATTCAGCTTGCTAATCAAACATTGGTTTGAATTATATGAGATGATAAAGTCCGAATAATGGAAAGCAGTAGATGGGATCCACATCTGCATCAATGAATATTCACACCCTTCTGCATCAAAAGACACGACATCTGGGGCAACCAAAGTAATGAGAGAGGCGACTACACAGCTTTCCAAATAGTCTACGTTCGCACTGATTTGTCTCATCTTTATTTTGTATAAACTCTATAAATACTTCTGCCAATGAGTTGGGTGTCATTTCGTCGGGCCTAACCACTCTATAACCATTGGGAATAGAAATGAAAAATGATACCATCGTGCAAATAAAAGTGGTTTGTGGTTATCTACCCTTGAAATGTTTTTTGTCTTGTCAAATGTTTTGTCAGAGTTTCGGTTGGTCAAACCCTGGACTGTCAAAGGCTGATAACGGGATGACAGAACTAAACAATCCAACATTCACAAAGATTGTTCAACTTATCAACATGTCAAACGAAGTTACTTTTTGGTAAATCCATACAGCAGATTCGATGCAAATATCTTCCATAAATTCGTTTATGTTACACTTAACTCCTGACGACTAACCAGAAAAGATTCAAATTTTTTTGTGAGGATGTGATTTTGCGCTGAAGATAATAATGACCAAGACCCTTTGGCTAGAAAAGTCTTTTGCTCACCTTGTCCGTGTGCGAGGTGGAGAGCTGCTCCAAGAAGAACAGCGAAGGCCAGATTTACTCCCATGTCTATGTAACGTTGATCTCGTAGAAAAAGTCTCGAGATTTTCCGTCCAAGGAGGGGTTTGGCATTTAACTAGACTTTGGGTTGCGTCACTGGAGCGTGTGGACAGCTGTCCTGCCTGAGACAACAAGCGCCATATTCGATATGGGTTACCTTCGCTTATGCAAACAAGTAAAATTGATTTTATCACAACAGACCAATTAAACTATCCCTGCTGAAATGATCCCTAAACAGTCCTCTAGTCGGACAATGCAGCGTTTTAGCCTTGCATATGGCAAACTTTTAGTCGATTCTCAAGGGGAACACATATCGCAGTGTATGCTGTGAAATGTTCACATGTTCACATGTTACATCGAATGTTCACAAATGACAAGAGGCCTACGAAATTCCTGTGTTTCTGCATCTCCCAAGTCTTCTGTTATAAGCCCTGTCCACACTACGCAAACTAACCCAGGTTCGCCCCAGGTTTTGTGTCCACACTAGAAATTCAGAACACTTACCTGGTCGAACCCACCTCTGGAGATGGGTTGAACTAACCCAGGGCGAACCCAGGTTAGTTGTAGCGTGGTAAGCTAAAACCTGGGGCGAACCTGGGTTAGTTTGTGTAGTGTGGACAGGGCTATAGTTTTTCATTCTTAAAGACTATTATCTCTACCTTGGAGCTAGCATCAAAGCATTTACATATAGACGGTGCACTGCCACAGAGTAGACACGTGACAGCGCCTTCATTGTCACGTGACAGCGACCTCATTCCTATTCTGTGGCTGTGCCACATACAGAGCTCATTTTGGTCGTCGTCAATTTCGATTTCAGAGAATGTAACTTTGCAGTGTCAATGAAAACATGATTGCTTATGTTGTCACAGTGCAACTATAACGGCGAGGCAGTTCGACCCACATCTCCCAAACATTTGCTACTATCTTAATTCTGCCTCATTTTGCCTCATTCAACTGTCTCTAGAAGACCTCAAATATCACAAAGCTCCCGTGAAGACTGGGCAGCAGAGATGTTGCCCAAGTTTGCTTCCTTGTTTTGGTTATTCTTTAAACCTTTTAACAGGACTGGACGAAACATTAAGATAGCACGATTCATTATAGAAAAATGAAAGCTCATTCGAATGTTGGGACAATGTACTCCACCCTTAATTCTTCTTGGAGAAGGGGACCTCCCTGTTTTTGATCTCAGCCTATATTCTGGAAACTCAGATTACATTTTTATCAATGAAGAAAGATGAATAAATGCACCTAGCCGAGGTTTCAACTAAGTCAAACTTTTGAAAGTTCTTTAGCTTACATGCTAGAATTAAACTATTCTCAATGACAAAAGTGACTGCAATAGTTGCATTCATTTAGTATGGAAGACGGGTATTTCTTGCTAGCACACTTTATAGGATTCCGTAATGACGGGTATTTCTTGCTAGCACTTATATCATAATAGCTTTAATTTTCTAAACGCCCACAATTGGCCGCTGCGGTGGAAACAACAGAACTAGAGGAAGCGAAAGCGGGAAAACTCCCAGTCACAGGCCCTTCAAGTACGTCTGAGTTCAAGTTAAAAATGGCCTCAAAAGAGATTCAACGCTGGGAGCAGAAGAAAGAGCTTTATGCTCTTTTTGGAGGCAAGATCGAGACAGATATTATCGACATGGTATTTGATGGCTGTAACGACCAAGGTAATTTCCATCTCCTCGTTCACATATGGCCTATAATAACAACAAGTCGAAATTGTGAAATCTCTTTTTCATGCCTACACTCTCAAATGTTCAACTCCCGAATTTCTATATATAGAAGACAACCCAGTTTTTCAGTCCAACAAAAGTTAACGTATATAACGGCTCGAATATCCCAAGTTTGTGAAGGAAAATTCTTTCACACCCTGAAGCTTTTTGAATTAATTTGATGATAAGGAAGTTTATAATTTGAAAAATCAAATGAAAACTAGCACCAAATTATTGTCATAAAATGGCCAAATATCTATCTTAGACTCGAATATTTATCCTAAAGTAATTTTTGCCTTTTATGTCAGGAAATTTATGTTGAGACTGAGTGTTCTTAATTTTTTCAAATATCTAAGGCTGGATTGTTCTCAAGTTGTTCATAAATTTTCAAAGAAGTTTCACACCCCTATACCCCTGTAGCTGGCCCCTGAGTGTTGAACCACTTCCGCATAGCTCTGCATGTTTTTGTTACAACATCACAAAAAAGAAAAAAAGTGACAAGTCAACAAATTAAAGTACCTTGGCAGTGCGCTTCAGCTTATTCTTAATCTGATCTTAACTTTTGTCCAATTTTGAGGCTTTTGTTCTCATAAATTTGTTGTTATGAAAAATAGAGTGTAATTACTGGGAAGCCTCCAAGCACTGTTTTTACTTAACTCTGTTTGAAAACTCCAGAATGTTTTTCTCATCACATTTGCTGGGCTTTACTAAAAATATTCTGTTTGGATATCAAATTTATACATTTATTCTTAAAGAGGCTTGGTCCATCAACAGCTTGAGTGCTATGTAAATCAAGAAAGTTTCCAGCATGTACTTAGGCACAAAGATTGCAAACTAAAAGTCCCTTGGGATAAGGTGTGACATTAGCAGTAACTTCAGAGATCAACCTTGCTTTAAACATGAAAGTATAACTAGTTGGCATAGTACCCAAGTTTCATATTGGTAATAATTCTATAATTTATGGTTGCTTGTTTTAGAAGTAACAACTCTGTTGAATTTGTAGCACTTGTACCCAGATTGAGCAGATATTCATCAGAGGAAGTTCTCTAGAAGAGGATTTTAACAACTTTTTAACCAACGGTAGCAAGATTACAGGCAGTCTTTGGTTTCAACCTTCCCTAGCAATAGTTTTTATCTGCTTAGGTACCTTAACACATAGGAATTTCACACATTTGTATGCATTACCAACTGAGCCTTTCTCTTTAGTTGAAGATGCCAAAAAGGCCTTGTCAAATATGTGCTTGATGTCAGAAGACACCAGCAATATGAAAACTGCTGAATCTGGAACTAGAAATGTGCCAGGAGATACTGTAATGGAAGAAACCCCCATGACTAAACAAAGAACACTTTACCTATTAAGGGGTCTACCTGGCAGTGGAAAATCATATCTAGCAAAGTAAGTCTATAATCAGAAGTCATTACAACCCTACTTCATCTGTTAATTATTTCTTCTTTTAGATTATTTAGATAATAATAAAAACTTTAAGGAATAGTAAGGAAACTGCACCATTCATTGATAGCCAAGTCATTGGCATTTACTGCATGCTATTGGTAGTTAATAGTGGAGTGAGGTTGGCATTGCGTCAGCAGATTTTCATCTCATCAGGACCAAGTTGCCATGGCCAATGATTTCTGTTGGTGGCAATTAAGTAAAAGATTGTACAGCTATTTTCAAAATTGAAGTTTCTTCCCTCCCTTTGTGATTTTCCAAAATGTTATAATCACCTTATTCCATTTTCAGTTTTCTTTCTTTAATTGTAGATCAAAGAATGTAAGCACCTGACTTCAAAAACTTAATTAATGTGGGAATTTTATTTTTCCAGTCGACTTAAACAACGTGGAGATGTCATTTTGTCAACAGATGACTTTTTCAAGAGCAAAGGAAGGTTTGACTGTAAATGTTTTCAATATTGTCATTTTCCCTCAAAGTCATTACAGTTTTCGAACATGAATCTTTCTCAGAACACATTTTAATTGAATTGTGATAAGAATGTTTTCGATATATATGAAACCAGAATTAGTTGTGTGTCTAAAAAACCTTGTTTTGATTGCCATTATTTCAGGCCACAAATAGTGCAGGGATCATTGCCATCCCACTTTCTTAATTCAACAGGATATTGAAAGATACATGTGAGAAGGGTACTTTAGATAAGTTTAGATAAGAGTTCTCATCTTTGATATTGCTACTGAAGTATCGTTTGAATGAGATAATCCTAACTGAATTAACATTGCTGGACTCTTGATTTGGAAATTAAAACTATCAAGACACCAGACTGTCCTTCAATTTCTTTCAACTATATTCAAAGCAACTCAGTCCTTTATAAAGGGAATAATAGTAGAGAGTTCAAAAGAAAGCAGCAGCCAGCTACACCTACCTGAACTCCTATCTACTTTGACTTAAAGTGAAGTAAAAATATATGCACAATGGAATAGAATTAAAGCCAATTTTATAAAGCTTTTCTAAATACACATTGTTAAAAATGAGTAGTCACTATTTTGATTTTAGAGTGCAACAGACTCTGAGTAACACAGGGAACTTGCTGTAAGGTTACTCTCAAAATAATGCGGTGTGGCCCTGTCCATTACAATAAGGATCTATTGTGCGACACATATCCTATTTGTTGTCACAGCTAAACTAGTCATAAAATTAAAGCTTAGCAAAAAGGTAGCTGGCATAGGTTTGTGGTGTGGTCTTGTGCTAGACACAGCTCCCTACTATTTATGATCAGCTGTTTACTCTAAATTTTATTGAAACCACTGGAACACAAATGCCCTTACAAAAGGGTCAACAGACAAGTTCCAATGATCAATGACATGAATGGTAGTCATCCTAAAAAAAGATTATTTCTTAGCCACCATTGATAGTACAGTCAATGTGCTTAGTCTACAAAACTGTGTGTTCATACTGGCAACAAGGTATAATGAAGCAAAGAGATTGAATCTATCAAGAAACAAACAAACCAAAAAACAAACAATCAGTCAATCAATCAAACAAGCAAGCAGGGTATCACTTATTTTCATTATTAGCTTCTTTTTCGCCATATGTTGCATTTGCATGCTGCATCCATATCTATGAGCTTCCAAGTTATGATTGAAGCTTGTTATTTTGTTTCCCATAGATTTGAGTTCAGAGGTGATCAACTGCAGGATGCCCATGAGTGGAACCTTGCAAGTGGTAAAGCTTTTCATTTTATGCTAGAAGTGCATGTTTAAGTAACCTTACTATTTATTGATGAAATCTCATTCTACCATCACAATGAACTGTAAATTTCTTTAGAGATTCACAGCATTGAGTCTCAAGGATATATCTTTTGCCATTTAAAACCTGCCAAATGCTCCTACATTGTTCATTACAAATGGTCACATTAATGAATCTTACTCTTTTGCTTACATTTTCCCCTAATGGTCTTTAATGAAGCTTCTTTTTCAGATTTTCTCTTTTTCAAACATATGAGGCCTATTTGATCATTCTTCACATATGTATCTCGGTACATCTTGATACTTATCTCGAGGTCCGGTCTTTCAAGCCTCTTCTTTACATGTAACGATTTTTCATAACAGCAAGAGCAGCCATGCGAAGTGATGACATCAACAATATTTTCATTGATAACACAAATACTCGTTGTTGGGAGATGAAGCCATATGTTGTAGCTGTGAGTACTTCTGTGGCCCAGTTTATATATCATTCATTCTTTTTTTATTATTTGAAACATTTTCTGGTACCAGCTCAATATTTATCAACCTCTTATTGTTGTATTATTCTTCTAGATTTCGTTCTGCCAAGTTTGTGTCCTTTTTTTACGTTTAACATTTTTCATATTAATACTTGCTAATAATACTAGTAGCATCTCACATTTCCTGGACTAGCTAGTGAGTATAAAGCACTGTTCTCGTGGATTTTTTAGGCTATCTTTTGACCACCTAGAAACATTCATAAAGCAAAAAATTTGTACTGTTAAAGGCAAGAAATATTTAGAGGCTCCAAACCTATTGAACTTTTTTTTCGCGGCACATTACTAATGAAATTTTCCAATTAATGTTTGTGTTCATATTTATGTACTGAGGCCCTCTTGCTAGGCGTTAAACCATGGCTACAACGTCGAGTTTCTCATTCCACAAACCCCTTGGGCTTGGGATATAAACGAGCTTGAAAGGTTAGTTTCGGGTCGTTAAAGTCATCCTGCAATCCTGCGATATTGTTCTTTCAATATATCAGCAGTTTTTCAAGAGGCATTTTGGTTACCAAAACGCTGTAATTAATGGTCAAATGCTGTGTATAGTAGAATTTCGTTAAAAGTTTTTCATTACTTTTTAAATTCAATTTTGCAAAGTTTTTGATGAAAGCAAGTTATGCTATTCGAGATGAGCCTAATGGAATGGAACCGTTCCAAAAACTAGTCGTTTCGGCTACACAAGAACTGTTGGAACCGTTTCATTTGGGACATGCTATCCGCTCTCTTTTGGTTTCCCTATAGAAGTAGTTCCATTTGGAACCGTTCCGTTTTCTCTCGTGCAAACAATGTCTAAATTTTAACGTTTAATACTCTTTGGCATTGTGTATGCAACTGGTGTCTTCTTTCGTATTTCATCGATAAATCGTTTGGCTTCAATTCTTCTTTGAAACAATTCATTCTTCTTTATCAACATTTAAATTAACAGGAATTTGTTGCTCTTTGCTTGTAGGCGGAATTCTCACGGTGTTCCAAGAGGAACCTTGCTGAAGATGCTTGATCGGTTTGAAAGGGGCGTTACTATTGACAGAATTCTATCCACGGGAGACCAGTCTCCATTGCAGCAACCTTTTGAAAGGGCGATTTCGCTACACGAAAAAAGCAGAAGGGCCCTGGTATGTACTTTACTTTGGGGCAACATGGAATGTTTAGCAATTCCTTAGCAGTCCAGTAACATTAAATTCAGCAAAACATCCCTTTAATTGAACGAGATGTTGTTGATTCAACTGTCACGAGCTTAAGTGAAATGCAGGAGGCTCGTATAGATTTTTAGAAGTTAATTCGTTTCGGGGTTTTGGGTTATAATCGACCTTTCATTGTTTGCTGAGAAATGAACGCTTTATACTGCTTCACATTATGTCGCCCATGTAAACAAAGTTCCGTTGTTTCTGTTCCATTGAAAAGTTCCCGTGAAGAGTTTAGCAAAGAATTTGTAATCTGTAGGTTGAAGTGCGTTTAATTGGAATTAGTTCCAAGTTTGTTCCTTGCCTCATCATCTATCCTATCTATCAAAGTGACAACATGCGTCGTGCGTTTACTTTTTCAATTTGATTCCTAAAAATCAGCTGCTGCTAAAACGATACTGCCATAAAATGCAAGGAAAAGTCACTGAGCATTAATTATTGCTGTAATTCAAGTGAATGTATGGCTGTGAAATAACTGTACAGTTCTCTTTCCTTGAATGGCCACGAGATGTTTTGAGAAGCAACAGTGATGCCACAATGCCTATTATTGGAATTCCTATATATCTTCTAATGTCTCAAACCTGCCTTTTCTAGGCGCACCTTTTGGCGTACGATTCCATTTGCCTTGAATTTCATGATGCTTTTTTCGGTCCTGTTTGATTAGAATTTTTGAAACATTTTGAAGTGCTAGGGTCATTGTTTTATAGAACGCGAATGCCACTCATTTAGCTGGCCCAAGCACCGGTGCTCCAATGTCCGAAAGCGCTTTGCTCGATCAGTTTCCAAGTGTGACCAAGAAGCAGTTGAACTCCACGGTGGTGACACAAGAGACGGCAAATGCATCACTCGAAAGCAACGTAGCGTCGTTGCCTCAAAGGTATGAAGATTTTGTCTTTCCTGGTAGGGATCTGGTCGTCGATCAAGATTTCGATGCCGAACTTGAACAGGCCTACCTAAGTTTGGCTTCCAAGAACGAAAATCGTGAGAGGCTCAGAGATAAGGATCCCAGAATGTCGACATTTGAGCGTGAGAGTTGTACATCAAATGAACAATCAAATCTAGAAACTAGAAGCTCCAAAGCTGAAAGACCAAAGCCCGAAAATCGAGATCCGCCATTCAGGAACAGCAGTTCAGAAGAAGGCCTTGCAGCCTGTGCTGTAAACAAAACTGATTTAGAGTTTCTTCTGGAATGTTTTCCAGACTATGATAGAGATGTCCTCGAGTCAATTTTAATGAGATTCGGTGGAGATATTCAACGCACTTGCAACGAAATTATGGAACAACCGCTTGTGAAAATGAACGCTTTCGACCGTCTCCAAAGCATAAATGATAATTTGGACGCCGAAACAAAGATGGATGAATTGGAAGGGGAGGGATCTGCTGTCGAGGATAAGACAGTCGAGGCAATTTGCGTCAATGTAAAACCAGACATTCGACCAGATCTTAAAAGGAGAAAATTCGTTGTTCATCTGGACAGGACATTTATAATTGATATGAAAAGAAGTCGCGGAGAAGAAGGTGATTGCGCTCTTTACTATGATTTCTGTTTCATAACACGCTTATCTTGTATTGTCTCCTTGTGTTATACAACTCTGGCCACCTTATTGCCCAAAACTGCATGTTTACGGCTCTGGTGGCCTCGTTCGAGCTGAGATTGAGGGTGTGCACCAATGATTCGATCGCTCTGCGCTGTGCTGTTTGTAGAACAGTGCAAGCTGCGTAGAGTGTGACGTCATTAGCAGTATGGATCGCGACATTGTATTGTTGTCGTCGTCTCATGTTGTCCTTGTTTTTAGTTCTACTGATTATCTTTAAGACTTTACATGTTTTGAAAACAGCAACTCGACACCAGTAAACTCTTCTAAAATTTAAATCTAGCAGTTTGCATTGAATTTTTAATTTTTTTTTAATTTTATAAGCTTTCCTTATTTCATACGAGCTTCATTTTTAAAGTCACGCGATACCTTTGGTATTTTCCACGAAGCCCCCTTCAGACAGGGAGCCACTTCTGTGCACCTTTCATGAAGGTGTTGGCGAGGTTATCAGCCGGATTGGATGTTGACTGTGAAATGCATGATGCACAGTAACCGCTTACAATCGATGCAGCTTGGCTAAGAAAGGCTTAGAGACAGCGATTTAGCGCAGACTAATTCACTGCTTGTAAGCTTGCTCCTCAGTGTGAAATTTAACTACTGATTTTATGCATTAAGCTGTTTTTAAGGCTTATGAAAAACAGGCGTACAAGATATTGTTGCTGGATCATATTTAAACAAGCGACGCTACATTATTTGATCATTACATTTGCCGAATTATCAACTTAGATCGGGGCACTATTTTCCTTGTTCGCATTCAAAATACTTTGTGATTATCATTTTTGGTTTGATTGATTATTAGTTTGTCAAAATAAACATAAACTTTTTGAGTATCTTTGTTCCTAGTTGGGAGCAAGGTGTAAAATGTTTTTTTATATCACTCTTTAGTATTAAATTTCAGACTTGATTTAGTTTTATTTATAGAAAATGTTAATATCTGCTGGGTTTTTTCAAGGTTCAGATTCTTTAATTTTAGATTTGCATGAAGACGACGAGTTGGAATTTCCCATTGATAAAAAGTTTGCTAATGAAATTTACCAACAGTGGGAGCGTTATTGCAAGGTGAATTGTTGGTCCGGTGTCAAACCAGTTCTTACCATTCTTGTACTAAGTGGTGTTTCTGTTTTCCGAAGACTTATATCAATGACACCTTTTCAATAGGTTTAGAAAACTCGTAGTCGTGAAAGATAATGTAAACTGAATACGTACACTAGGTGAAAAGTATGTTTTTATCAGAAGGGTGAAAGCATAACGAAGACTACACGTAGTAATTTATGGGCATCACAATTGGCTGGCATCACATTTATAGGCTGGCAAAAGGCAGTCATGAGAGAATCTCTGTTTAGCATTTAATTATAAGGGCCTAATCAATGTAAATCTAAAGCGTGATCAGTGTTACTCTCATTTCATGCAATTTACTTTCTTTGCAAATAATTCTATTTTAGGTTAAACGAAAAAGATTAGAGAAGGATAACACTAGAGGTACTGTATTTTTAATCTTGAGTGCGAAATTGAAAAGAGTTAATAATTATTAAATGCGAGCATTAGATGGTGCTGGAACTTTTTTAGCTTTTTGTAAAGGAAGTCCTTCAAATTTAATTGTTATAGCAGGAAGAATTTGCTTACTTTTACAGAGGGGGGAGGCAATTTCAGAATAGAAGAGGACAATGTACGCCATCGTCCAAAAAGGCCTTGCAGTGCTGAAAAAGCATCCACTACTTCCGAAAGTAGCAAACCCGAAGAGCGGGAACGGCTGAAAGGTTCTTTTAGCCCATGGGCTCAATCAAAGCCTCAAGGTTAGTGTCTTTCTTTATTTTAAGTTTCAGATTAGTTCAAAGCTGCGTTTGTGCTGCGCGGAGTATTAAGTTATGTGAGCTATTTCACGATTCTGACAAAGAAGGCCTAAGGGAAGAAGTTATGTGAGCTATTGTATAGTAACGAAGGAGGGGATATGTTAGGATTTATTGCCGTGTTTTGGCGAAGATATATATCAAATTATAATTTTAATTTATTGTCTATTAAATTGAGATACGGAGGTTTGCAATTTTGCGTACCATTTCTTTAGGACAAGGTGAAGGGACGGGTTATGATTTTAGAAACTTGGGAACTTTGTCAACATGAAGGTACAGACTGAGATTGTGCAATTTAAGATACATATTGCTGCAAAATGAAATTTAGCTGAAAGTTAACTTTCCTTACCTCTTTGGAGATTATCACGTTATAGAATATTTCGTTTCTTCCTTTCAGGAGCAACAATTGATCACAGAATTGATCGGGTAGGACATTTTCTGCAACATTGACACTTTTGACATCAACAAACCACAATCTTCCACTACCATCTATTTCTGTCTTTTTCCCCAAGACAAATGCTAACTGTCAGTTAGATGATTAATCAGGGTCAAACTTTATTTCTCATCTCCTACGCTGTTTTGTATCTTTTTCGAGTGCATGTCTAGAAAGCCATCCCCAGATGTATTTGGAGCATCGGGGTCACTCATCGAAGTTTTAAAGACGCAGGTCCCTAGATGAACGCTTAAGAGTATTATCGAAGATACAAATATTTGTGAATGAAGCAGTGGCGTAGCTACGATTTGGCGATGTTGACAAATTTTCTGACCAAAACCTTTGAAGTTTGGTGGCTGCCGCCATTTGGTTTTATGAAATGAGTGGATATGCGCGTGAAGCTCTATCAATAACAGTTAAAAAATTGACTTGATTTTCTTCTAAGGTTCAAACTTGAAAAAGATATCTATTGGTGAAATTTTTCACGTGGTAAATTTTCCGACAAATTTTCCGACAAGCAGCTGGAAAAGTTTGGTGGGGGCAGCTGACCCCCCTGCCCCCCTCTAGCTACGCCACTGGAATAAAGGTTGTTTGAAGTGTTTTTTATGCATGATTTTTTGCATTCAAGTTGCCAAATGGGCCAATTTGGGACGCCAACCAGGAACGTTCGGAAAACAGATTATATACTCTCTTTGCCTCGGTGTCAAAGGACGTTCTGGACAACATCTATGAAGCCATGGGGTAAATGACCACAGGTTTACCTTTTTTCGTAAAAACGCACTTTTTATCCTACATTCTAGTTACATAAGATCCGTAGTCATATCTATTTATCAAAAGTTCTTTTCATGTCCTATGAAGGCTCCTATAAAGCACATGGATTGTATTTGTTATTAACGATCAATGATTTCAGTCCTGCAGCTGGTTATGTTTCCACGATTTTCGACAGGATTACCCATCCGATGCATTTTCTACGCAATGCATGTATAAATGCTCCGGTGTTATTTATCTAACGTCATACAGCAAGGAGCCATTTATCGAAATCTCCAAGCTTGGCGAAAATCATCAAAGTTGGGTTCGGTGGTGTTATCCACAGGGTGTTCTTTGTGAGAAGTAGCCTTGTTACTTTAGAATGTCAAATAGGAAGTCACTTTCTGCTGGCCGCTAGATGTTGGCATTGAACCTGAAACTGGGGACCTGAAACTGGGGACATGAAACTGGGGACCTGAAACTGGGGACCTGAATGGGTCCTTGAGCTTGGTTGTCACTATCTCTCTGGGCCTTTTCTGACTCTAGTTATGACGTGGATGCAGCTATCCAGGCCGTCAAGGCGTCACTGAATTATCAACAACAGGAAAGCTTTGGTGCGAGGAAAGAGCCAGCACTTCCTCTTGATGAAGCCACAAAGGAGCCTGCATCCACCCAAGCAATAATTGAAAATGACATGTTTGTTAAGCGGAGACCCGAGTCTGAAGGAGTCCTGGACGAAGGGAATCGCGGGGCATCACCTGGCCGTGCTGATGACGGTCATTGGAATACAGTGCAAGGAAGGAGAACTAAGTATATAGATCTTACTGATGATATCGACGAGGCCAGTTTCCAGTCACTGAGTGGAACATCTTACGCTGATTTCCGTGCGGAGGCGCAAGCCCACGCCGCAATTCGAAAGGAATGGCTTCGCAAAGCGGCCCTAGCATATCAGAATAAACAAGGTCACGTGTGGTCATACTGTGCAGGCGAGGTATCTCTATCCGTAGCGCTCTTAACGGTTTTGACTTGTAACGACTATTAAGTATTGCCTGACACGATCCAACCGTTGCACTATATTCAACATGTAGGCGTACATCTGGCTCGAGCTACATTTAAGTCTACTGAATTTAGTATCAGGGATTAGGTCATCATTCAGTGGCTTCGTAGCTACAGCCCCTCCGCAGCTTCCACTGCGTGCCTTCCCCAGCCAGAAACTCTTCTGTTGTCGAGTGACTGTTGCTGTAGGTACCTTATAAGGCTTCTGATATCCGAAGTTTTGACATCGCATCAATAAGTGGTCGGATCTATCAATGAGATACGTTTTATTCTTTCATTGATTCTAGGCTTGTCTCTTTTTATGCCCATTCGGTTTATGTTTTACCATTTAAGATTTTATTAAATTGTGTCAACTAATTCCAATTGTATTTTACCACAGGCTCGTAAGCAGGCAATTTTGATGAAAGAAGCCAACGCAAGAGCGGCCGCGTTGATCTTCGAAATAAAGTGAGTAGTAAAGGTTATTAAAGCCATTAACTGTAGAATCCACAACGGAATTTTTATTATTGTCCTAGCAGACGGTTTAGCAGCTTTGGCACGTGGTTTGTATTAAAGAATACGCTACAGGAACATCATCAACAAGAGCAGAGCCCAACTTACAAAAAGAGAATCTCCACTCCAAGTGCTTTACGTAATTTGGGTTTATTGTCAGAGTAATGGACCCATCTCCTATTTTGGTAAAAAGACAAGATACCTGTCTTAACTAAAATCATGACTTTCCTGGTGCAAGACCTTTCCCTCGCGGTTGAAACCGATGGTACTGGGTGCGCGGAAAGCTACATTTCTCAGCCTAATCCTGTATTCTAGTCAAACTACACCATACCACTTACCAAAGTTGTTACTATTTGGGTGATAGTCTTTTCTCCCGCGTGCGTGGTAAGAGTTCGTCTGCTGTTCGTTTTCATTTTCTCAAAGGTCTCAACAGTTTGTTTGTGATTATAGTTTTTATGTTTGTGAATTGCAGAAATTCTGCCAGACCAGACTCAACCTCGATTGACTTGCATGGGCTGCATTGTGACGAGGCTGTGGAGGTGCTGGACGAAACGCTGTCGCAAGCAAAAACACGTAAAACTCTTCTCTACATAAAGTCGTGTTTTATGTTAAGATTTGTTTAGTAGTCATTTCAAAACCTATTCTCTATTCTTCAAGCCCTAATATTTTCCCATTCTCCTGATTTATTTCTAGCTAAACAACCTGTTAGTATAGTAGCCATATTCTTTTCATTTCTTTGTGGCTTTGGTGTTCAATGTCATGCTAAATGTACAAGCAGTTCATGGTAATTTGCTTTTGTCAAGGTACTCTAACCGGCTCTTAGTGCGTCTATGTTTAATCCTGTTTCCATTTTCAATTCCCCTCACTCTTTTTCTCTCTCTTCTTCATTTGCTCTTTGATTTAGATTTACTCATGTTGCATTCGAGCATCAAATGATTGTTTTAGGCGACATGCGATATATCGACGTCATCACCGGACGGGGCCTCCACAGCAAAAGCAAAGTCCCAAAACTGAAGAATTCCGTCGTCAATTACCTCAAAGCAAATGAATATCGGTGAGACTGCCTTAATAGGCACATTTGTACAAATGTATTAGTCCCTGATTGAGTGATAATCAGAGAGCAACCATGTCTTGTAGGGCATTTAGATTAATTCGCTAAAGATCCCGGGCCGTTTTAACACATTTTAACAAAGTTAGCTGTAGCGGTGTTAAAACCTTGGTGAAAGATTTGAACTCTCGGGCACCTGATATGTTTTAAAAATGGGTGATGTCCTTATTATGTCTATATTATTATATCTTTATTGTTAAACGTTTACAATTTAAAAACGTAGTTAGACTGCTATATTTATTCTTACAGAACCGCTTGCAAGTTTTACAGCATGCTTTAAAAAATCAGTTCACCTTTACATTGAAAAATCAGTTCATCTTTACATATGTTAAAATGGTAAAATGCATTGTTTTCATTCTGCTTAACATGTTTTACAGATCAATAGATAGTATGCAACGCAAATGTTTGCAACGATAACGATACTTTTCAGATGCTGACATTTGTATTATCTTCCACCAGGTTCAGGTACCTAAATCAGGGATGCCTAAGGGTCACCTTGAGGTGATGAAGGCCACGCTGTCGGTGACGGCAGCATGCAAGATCACAACTTGATCTGAAACTGTGCGACGTGAATCGGTATAAGCTATCCTAAGAGCTCGACTACGGATCGATTGCAGCTCGAAACAACCGGCTTGAAGCAGATAATCTTGAACCGAACAAACTAGTTTTTATTTGGTAACAGACGATGCCAGAATGATTTATTAGTTATGATTTGTAAATATCCAACAGCATTCCTGATGCCTTGAGACTTTCTGGGTTGTCTGTTTGTAAAGTCTGTTTTGGGGATGTTTTTTCAGTGAACGGGGATGACTTTTTATTATTTGTTTGTGTAATGATACGATTTAGTTGAAGTCACATGATTTTGATAAAACATTTAATAGTCATTCAGAAATCCGTTGCACATTTTTGCTTTAACTTTTGTTTTGTTTTGCTGTACATTTGTTTTGGTTTTTCGTCGCGAATTCGGGAAAAAATTTATTATTCAAAATGCCGATATTCTATTCCTTTCTAGAACTGAGCTCAAGTGCCTCGTTGCGAAAGAGAGGTAGCGTATTGTAATGTATTTTACACTCCATTTTATGGATGAAAAGAAACATTCTTGTCTCATTCCAGACGTATTTCGAATCACCCAGCTCCTACTTTCAGGCTATACGTTCTAAGGCTAACTTCAGTTTTTACCATAATTTTGCCTGTTTCCTTTAACTGCAATCAAATTTGCCCTTTACGTGGTATGTTTACTCAATCAATATTTGGATATCGCGTCAGAAAATGCCCGATATTTCTTAATATCGAAAAGCGATTCCTACGCTTAAAATTGAGAGACCATCTTTCTTTTTTCTTCGATTTGCAACTTATTGCATCCGCCCCTATCTGCATTTCTATGAAAAACAGCATCGAACAGGGAAACCATAATTATCGCAAACCCCGAGCACTTTTCTTTCTGGCTCTCTTTCAGAATATGCGAAGTGGCCAAAAGCCGATAAAAATTGCCTTAATCAAGCGAAAGTTACGATTCCGCTATTCCATGCTGTTTTGCAGCATGAAGCATTTTCTTAGCCATATCCGTTTACGATATGCCATTTTGATTGCAGATGTTTCCAACAATTTGGCAACTTAAAGCCAACCCCAGGTATATTAACAGTCAATACTAGCATTGCATTTTAGTTCAACTAGCAAACTACCTTGCAGTATAACTTGCGAAATGTTTTTGTGAACAAAGTGCCAACGAATCAAGAGTAATCATTCCCATTCACTTATATACTCGTTAACGCCATTCCCTTGTCAATAAGAATGTTCGTATTCTTTCATAGTCAACTTTTATTTGTTCTCAAGCACTAGGCTATTTGAAGCGGCACGGTGTTATTCATCGCAGGACAGCTTGCAATGTAGTTCTATTGTTTAGTTAACAGACCCTGTGTATTAACTGAAGGGCTTAGGTTGAAATGAAAAGATAACAAGTAGTTCTTCAGTGAGCTGTTCCGTATGTTCTGAGCTGTTCCAACTGTATTTGCAGCTGTCAGCTGTGTTTCCCCGCTGTTTAACCAATAGCCGGTACGCGAATACGGCGGATGGTCCAGCTCTCACCTTGCAGATAGACTTGCCTAGTCGAGTCGTTACCTAACACAGCGCCATTTATCCACTGCGAGGAAGAATTATTTCAAACATCACTGCCGGATTTATCAATGTAACTGTTATAAGCTATGATAAGCTGATCAAAATTGTTAAGACAAACAATGGCTTTTAGATCTTCCACTTCTTCGCGTTTCACCTAGGATTCTCTGTTTTGCGCTGCCTCTTGTGAATTATGTGTTGAAATCTATGACTTAATAATTTTCATTCGGTTTTGGTCCAAAGAGGTAGATAGAGCTGCCTTATAGTAAGTGATGAGAGAACCAGTGGTCTTTTGAACAAAACTATCGATTCCATTGACCTAGAATGTTCTATTATTCTTCGTTTTTGCTGGAAATGTAACCGAGATTTAGAGCGTCTGCATGCCAGCGATGCATCACATCACATACATGCCAGCGATGCACTCATGGTCAGATTTTCAAAGTTCTTTTTCTTACAAGGCCTTCAGTTGGCAGCAGGCTCTATCTTGTTCATTTTGAAATTCAGGCAACATATCTGATGGCTTGTGTTTGCGAGTGCAAGTCCTTTTCTAAGAAGTTCTTCTAGTGGGAGTTTTGAATACTTTTATCTTACCAGAATATTATTGCTCTTAGCACTTTTAGTAGGTACTTGTTCGAAGAAGGCTTTGTCAGCTTTGTGACACAATAAAGCTATATTTACCGGCCCCCTTGTTGATACCTTAACGGGAGGAACAATTCTTTTCTTTGTCTGAAAAATGGCGAAAAGCAATCATTTGAATGGTGAGCAGTTCACTTGTTGGAGGGGCTTATTTTTTCAGTTTATGAATATCTCTGAAATCGAAGCCACTTATTGCAAGTATAGAGCTATAAAACTAGTTTGCAAATTTTGGCTGATGGAAAATTTCCTATTGTCCCATTAAATATAACGTGCGCTGCAGCATATCACCAGAAAGAGGTAAAATGCAAGGACTCTTCGATTTGTGTGTTAACAGTTTTTCTGTTCGAACCCTTGTTCCTCCTCGCTGCTAAGTTTTCTATCGCGTAATGTTCCAATCCATGTAAGTTAGGAAGTGACGTTATCAATGATGGCAAATGATATAGAAATATTTCTGACAATGTCAGAGCTGAAGTCGCTTAGCAACCGCCGATTGAAGTTTGTCTACTTTTGAAGGTTCATCTTCACAAGGCAAAACCGACCAGACTTGCCCCGTTTCCCTGAATAAAAACTGCCACTTGGTAGCAGCTGCTTTTTAGTTACAAGCCACAGTTGTACCTAACACATCTTATGTAATTGTGTTGAGCCCTTGGACGTACGCGTGGAGTGGGGGTGTTAACCTACCGCGTATTGCAATTTTCGATCACACACAGGAAAAGAACTTTAACTTTTTCTCAGCCCTTGCCCACTCTACAAAAGTTAAAAAATGCAGTTGGAAAGCTAGGATAGGATATAGTTAGTATTCTTTCATCAAGACGGATTGAAATAACTGGCTGCTTGTTTCAGCCTTTGCTCACATACAAAGAAAGACGTCTTAAACCCGAACAACAACAACAATATGGTCTTAAACCGTGTCCTACAAAAATTGAGCGACGAATATCAGATTTCGTAATAGCGCTCACACCTCTCCATCAAAGAGGCACAGAAACCTTGTCCAAAATAGATACCGATTGCAACGCTCAAAGGAGAGATGTTGGTCGAAAACACTGCAACAGCTTCCAATATGAGTTAAACTTCCTAGAACAACGTCCTTAAACTATAATCAAAGATCAGCAACATTTTCTCCAAGTTTGCCGCAAAATTACAAGCTTGTTACCTTGGAAGCTACTGTTCTGTTTCGTGATACGAGTACAGGGTGAATGGATTTCAAACATTTGTTTTCATCTTGTACAGCTTATCAAACATACTACCAGCTTCAAAATGATATTCCCTTGTGCAGTACAATTCACAGTGGTGTTTGCTTTGTTATGAAACGCTTCCGCAAATTAGCAACAAAGATTTTAGCTGATGAGCATGCTTTCCACTCGCCTGATTGCAATTAACAAAGCTCTACTGCATTGATTAGATATTGCAACCAATAACTAAGAATGTATTTTCTTGATTTACGGTCAGATGCTAAGAAAGGCATTTCTGTTTTCAATCACAAGTCAAATAAATAATTTAGTTATAACTCCAGCAGGAGCAATTCAAGCTTTATTGGAATCAAAGGCACTAACATCAAGCATTGTGCAACACCGATGCAATGTTACCCACCCCATGCTTCCCCCTGTTTTAACTTCCTATTTTTGCAAATGTTAACTTCCTTTTAAAATTCTTAATTTGCACTATTTCCGTTAACACCCAAGGTTACTATAGTGAAAGGGAGTTCTCAGTTCATTGGAAAATAAAACTTTTTCGCATTCATTTTCATAGCTTCTTCTTCTTTAAGTTCTCCTTTAGTTTTTCTTAACTTTGAAATCCTGCTCTTCAGGAGATGCCAAAGTCTTCTGGATCGATGACTTCGTTATCATTTTATCTCGCTTCGATGCAGCCTGTTTCTGAAATACAATGGTCCTCACTCTTAATCACCAGCCAAGTAACATCTATGTAGTTTACTTCGCCTGGTAAACATCATCAGGGTTCCTTATTTATATTACTGCTTTTATTCATTTTCCTTAATATTTTCACTTATCAAACGGCCAGTAACATATCAATTTCTGCCCTCTAAACACTCCATCGAATCACCTATTCTTAGCTGAGTAAACAAGCGGAATATAATTTCTCGATAATGTTGAAAACCAGCTGCAAGGAGAGTCTTAACTTTTGCTTATTTCCTTTCATTGTCACATTCTCACCGACTTAGTCGCTAGGAGAAAGCCATTTTTCTCTCTTTTCTAGGTTTAGAAGATCAGCATGACTTCACTCGATTTCTGCCTTACTTTATTAAATCTCCGTCCACAAACATCGCATTTTCCACCTTTTCTCAGCTTTACAAATCCGTGTACAGACAGTTAAGCGTATGTGGCTGACTATTTCGCTCTGAAAGCTTTGATTTTCTGTTAAAGCGAGAGCGATTGTATTGGGAAATTATCCCTCATTCGGCAATCATTTGTGATCTTGTTTTCGGTTGGGTGACGTAGAGTAATTGAAAGGCCTCGTGTTCGTAGCGAAAGACATTTCTCCCTTAATCCTCAGCGAAGTCGACATTGCTGACCAAACGAATTATTGTTATACAGAACAGCTGTTAGTACAATTTGGGCATATTAAGGCGAATTAAACCTGAGTGGGTGAATGACTTTCAAATGATTTTTAAAGTACAGAGGTCGCGGTCAGGAGTGACTATTGATCTGCAGTTGATAGATCTTGGGGCACACCACAGTATAAGGCGCTTCGGAGACACACCGACGGTACGAGTTTCTTCCGTTCTGCTTTTCACTCTTCCAAGTTTCTGTCATGTCTGTGCATTCTTTAGTGTTATATTTCAATGCCTTTTTCATATGTGAAACGAAGCTCGATTTTGCTCGTAATCTTGCAAAGCTTCATGCAGTGCTGCTTTTAATGCCGGCATGAATATATACAATAAGGCATGTTAAAAATATGTATCTGGCAAATAAATGAATAAAAGCAGATTTTTGAGCTTCTCTGTTAAGACAAATTTTCAGACGAATTTAGCTTTTCAATTATCAAAATTCGCCTGTTTATTGACTTGAAGTTTACGTAATATGCCTGGCTATCCATAAAATTATAATATAGCAATTTTCTTTCAAAATATGTAAATCCTACTTAGATCTTGCTGTATTACATTGGTATGCTACAAGTAGTGTTTGACGTTTACATTTTTATTGTCAGACTTAAACTGTAACATTTGCTTACTATAAAAAATGTGTTGGGAAAATACCTCTTGATTGCAAATAGAGACAGACGTATAAATCATACCTAAAAACGGATGACAATCTTGATGGCCCCAGCATCTCACTGCAATTTCAGTACATATGATTGAAAGGCAATGCAGACTTTACTTTTTCTTTGACTTTTTCCGGTTGTTTATCGTATATTTTACATGACAATACAATTGAATATTAAATATCCCATTTTGAAGCCTCTTTGAAAAGGGCAAGAAATTATAAGTGACCCTTGCACCAACCAGTTCTTTTTTTTCTTGCACCGTCGGGCGGAATTTTGTAAACTTCAGAAATAACTGCCTTCTTAATTCAATGACCCATAAAATCTTAATGGTACCACATGCATCGAAATTTTAACTGCTAAAATGATTCTAATTACCTAAGCCATGTCGCTATTCGCTTTTGTGGTGGGTGCAAGGTGCAAGGTTGGTGCACATCCAATCTATTCATTCAATCCAGATGATTTAGTACGGAGCACTATTTTATGGGCGACAGCAAAGTTTCAACATCAAATCCTTATAAACTTTAGAAAGATTGTTCGAATCCTGTTTTTGATTGCAATTGATATGCCGTTAAGCTTGAACGATTGAGTTGAACATTGTGGAAGTGTGGTGTCGATAATATGATGATGAATAGAACAGACATAAATCTGATGAATAGAATTTTCCCAGTCCTGCTTTAACTACAACCGATGATATGATATATGTGATTAAGCTAATCATTTTTTAGTTTTCCCTCTTAAATCTGTGGTATTGTTAGAAAGAAAAAGAATGTTGTGGATAGGTATCATTCAACATCATTGGGTTGCGTGCGAACCACAGAATTATCTAGGTTTACGTATAGCATACTATCAGGTTTTGGGGTCTCGTTTCTTTCAATACGAGACTAAAATAAAGCGAGGCTTACCGAAATAACATGCCGATTTTGATTCACTGCCGAAGAGCATTGCTGACATGGCATGAGTTGTAAAGAGTTTGGTAGATTGATTAGATGTCGTCCCCCTAGAGAGCAGAAGAATGAAAGTGAATGCCGTGAGGGTAGTTTTTTCTAACATTGTTAATTAGCCGTTTGAAAATGTTCAACAATGTCTAAAGGGTCCTTTTGTTCAAAATGTTAATCTAATCTATGTGTAATTGTAAAACATACGGTAATATAAACTATCAGCAAAGGATTTGGAACGAATTAAAGGTGCATTTTCTTAAAACTGCACGAGGCTGCAGAGAAACACCTGTTTGCTTTTGAAAGCAAAAGGCACTATTATGAAACTAATGGCCGCTCGAACTGGCTTGCTGATTCTTCACATGGCGCCAAATATCAAGAAAATGTAAAAGAAAATGGCGCCAAATATCAACTTTTTGAGAGGGTAGTAAGAGAAAATGTAAAGGGTGAATCAACTCGTCCTTACAGCAGAGATGAAGGGCATCAAGTGAAATGTGCAATAAGGCGTGACATTAATTAGGAGCAAGGGAGCCAATGAAAGAGAAGGATGATGGTGATAAGTAATGTGGAGATAAAATGAAAGCCACTCTCTATTCTAAAAGTGGAAGGTTGCCATATTTCTTAAAAGAAATATTCGATTAGTTCCGTAAGCTCCCAGTTCACTTCTCGTACATCAAAATTATCCGAGGTATCCTTACTTAACCGTTATCACTTTGTTTTAGAAGAAAGAACATGGACGAGGAAAATTCCCTCCGTAGCAAGGAGACGATCAAGCTTCTAGACTTTGCAAAGTCCGTCACTGAAAACATAAAGTGTGCTCTAGAGAAGACTAACAAAGCCGGCAAAAAGAAGGCGAACCACAAAAAATACATTCAGCGAAAGTGCTTCACGAAGCCTGGCATGGTGAAGAAGCCAGGCAGAAGAATCTCTCGGAGGATCCTGAAGGGGGAGGCGCCCCCGTCCCTCACCAGTGAGCAAGGGTCGGTATATCTAGAAGAAGAGAGAAACTTCCAAGCGATGCTAGATCGAGAATCAGAACTATTCTACGCTTCCTACATGTATATGAAAGAAAACAGCAATTTTACGGGGTATTTAGACTATTTGAATTGCACGGCAGGACAGGAGTCTATGTCACAATATTCCAATCTTCAGCATTATGTCGACGTGCCTCAAACGCAATCCATGGAGCACACAACGTACCACGCGTGGCCCACCAGTTATGAAGGTCAATACCCCCCGAAGCTGAAGCATCTCGACTACGATCAGATTTGGATGAACCAGCAGCGAATTCGCCCAACCTTGTCTGATAATACGTTCCTGACGATGCTTTACAATGAAAGCTGTCCAGACCTGCTTTTCAAATCAGCTTTTCAGAAAATGCCAAGCGAAGGTCATGTAGGCGAGTTTTATCACAGCAGAGAGGCCCCCCTTATGTCGAATGCTGCAACGATGTTCCAGTAGCCTGACACACTGCGTCCCCATTCGGGCGCTAAGGAGAACATGTTCGCATATCGCATATCTATTTGCTGATGGACAAGTAATTGTCAGGACTATGCATGCAACGGGAAAGCTATGCGAAGCAAGGGCGCTATTGAGGACATTTTGTACACATTATTTAATCTTTCATAGTTTATTGTTGCCTTATTTACAGACCTTTTTTGCCTGAAAGCTGTTTGCATACAGATGTACGTGAAAAATAGGTGTACACATATAATGGCTTATGATGCTGCATTAGTATGTAAAAAATTCAAACTGTATATGACGAAAAGTTCGTGTAAATACTCTATCCTTTTCCTTAGCCTCTATTCGACAAAATTGTTCGATTTTAATATTGAAACTAGACACAGCCCCCATTACTTTATACTGTAGAAGCTGCAAAAATTCTTTCCGTTCAAACACCATCTTTCACTCATTTTGTGTTATAGGAATGGTGTAAACACAGTAGAATGTATCCAGGATTCAAATATATCTGTTAATGCACTCAATATCAGATACTTTGAGAACTAATTTCTTCGGTTCTTTGTAAAGCTCTGCAAGTTTAATCTCGTTGGTTGGCAAGTCCGTGTTTTTCAGCAAATGTAAGGGAAAACATCAACAGAACGTATACGCCTGTCAATGGAAGTTCTAAAGTGCCCATCTGGAAACTCAACCTCGATGCCCCTAGTTTCTGCTACTTTCACTAAAATGTTACAAACAGGTCAATCGCCCTTTGCCCTCTATTGTGTGTATAAATTGAGAATGCCAAAATAATTTTCCCACTGTTTTTCGCAATTGTTTTGAACAATTAAGCATCGTTTCACCAAGTTTTTTGCGATACCGAATCAAATTCGTTGAAAGTCCCTAGTAAGGTTTGGTACTGACGTTCATGTTTAGGGTGCTGATTCAAAATCTTTATTCTCTTTATCAATGGATTACTAAAGAGATCCCCCCCCCCCCCCATAATGACCAAGGCCCAGGCTATAAACCTACGAACGTGTGAAGATGTTTCTCAATTTAAGAAGTAATTCATTTGTCTGGCTTTCGGTTCGTTTCATATTCGTTTCATATCGTTTCACAAAGTTTTTCCTTGATAATCAAAGTGAACATTGGTAAAGATTCATTTGAAAGATGTTTTCAGGATTCAGTGTGGCGTTTGAGAAATGCGAAAAGGTTTACCCCGAGGATAAAATAGCAACGTATCCGTTTCACTGCTCGATTTCTCAAACCCCTGTTAAGTCATGTTGCGTGATAAGGCCTGTCCCACTTCTGCTTTTAGGGACCTGGCTCAACGAGACCTACAGATGGCTTATGTGGCACAAACACCTCATTCACACAACACAAACATTTGCCATTTACAAATTCTACCATAACTATACACATACACCGCAGGGAGGCAATCGCCCGAAAGCGATCCAGTTCGCGCCTATTCATTAGATGGCAGTTCAAGACCTGCAATTTCAATCGATGCAATCCGGCTTAGGTTAGGCTCCATAATCTTACGCATTGGCGGTTGAAAGCCCATCTTCCTGCCAATGCTTTCTTTTTGCGCTTCCTGGACCAAACCGAACAACAGATAATCGGTTTTCGCCGGAGCCACAAATTGGCATGACAATCGTTAGCGAATTTCCTGCACGAAGATGAAAACAGTTCATCAGAAAACTGCTCCAGTTGAAATATTGCTATATTTCATGGCTGCAAAATATCAGCACGCGAATTCGCGTGGGTACACGTATTGGGCATTCTTTAAGAACTCTTTTCCCCCCTTTCGACCAGAGGCCAATTGCTGGCTTTTGCACCAGGGTAAAGTAAAAAAATTTGTCCATCGTGGCAACAGGGCAAAAAAGCCAGGCGTGTTAGCCACGTTAAAAAAGTTGAGCTAGTTCTTCGTTTCCTGCTGTTTCACTAACATAATTTGAATGGATTCCAATGCAATGCAATTAATAAATAATTATGTTCAATAAACTCTTTGTGTGCTCTCTGTCGACAGCGTGGTGTTTCCATTCTTTTTGTAATCTTATTCAATCCAGATTAGCTTTTCATCGATTATGTGTCATTCGATCCAGGTTACCTATAGAGTAGTTACGCAACGTTTTTGCCTTGCTTGTTTTACAAGATCGATTTTTTACAAAATACCTTCGTATTAGTCAGAAGTCATGCACAAATAAAGAGAATACCGTGGCTGGAATATCTTCTCAGTAGAAAACATAAGTAAAAATTCCAAAAAAGTCCCAAACTCCACCAAGCAAGTAAATCGCAATTGTGTATTGATCTAAATTTCTCGGGTTTCTGTCTGGAAACCTCAATAAACCGAAGACAAATTAAAAATACCAGCCCCGAATTGATGAACAATCAAGACGATGAAATTGATGTCAAGTCGCTGTCAGCTTTCGGTTATTTCTCAGCACATCCTCAGGAGCTTCGGGTGGAAAAGTGCTTCGAGTATGCTCAAATATGGTTCAGCTTTCTTTGAAATTTAAAGAAACCTGCATTCCATGACTTTGTGTCCTTTGAAAAACTTGCGATACGAAATAGTTTCTGGAGCTGGCTGTGCAAAAACAATCTTGTGAAATTTTGGTTCGCTTGAATAAAGATGCTGGTGCTTTTTTGGAATTCTATCTGTTTAATTTATCCTTATTATTCGTAGACTTCCCTGCAAAGTTGTGTGACTTCCTATCCACAACAATTCTATTTTCGTTACTTTCATAACAACCCATTGTTCTATTCCTCTCTCCTTATTGTCATTGAAATAATAATAGTATTTCTAACTTGGTTTCAGATGGGATTTACGTAATCTTATCCCGGATTTCATTAATGTCCTACTCGCCAAAGCGAGTCTGTTGTTTTTTGCGGCAAACATGGCGGTCAGGATGCCGTGAGTGGAATACTGGGAACACTGGGAAGGAAGGTGCGCGACAAAGCAGCATATCTCAAGAATGACTGAAGCAAGAAGATGCGAGATTTGTTTGCTAGACAACAGAAAGCTTGAGATACTTGTTCAGGTATTTGATTTTCTCGGCAACAATCCTTCCTTGTCAGTCAGTGTTTAGGCCTGACCGAGCAATTTTTTGCATTATACCAAACGTTGTCTCCAAAGCGATAGCGGTGGCAATTTCAGTGATTTTCGAGTAATAGAACTGCACTCGATTATCATAATGTGTGGAAATTCCTTACAACCCTTGCGCTAAAATGTATTTATTTCATGCACTAAAAAGTGCGAATTGTTTCATGTAAGATATACGTTTTGTTATCCTCTTGTTAAAGTTGTTACTGTTCTGCTTTTTCCTACACCGTTAAAGGTGTTTGGTTTACTTCAAGTATTTGTTAGTGTGTAGATTGTAGCGGATTTTATCGTGTGAATATCTACGGAGAAATATTATTATGCATCTTTGCTAACAATAGAGTATTTGAATTGCACCCGCGGTTGTAAACAAATCCTTTTGGCTTGATAACAGGATAAAGTTTCCCACCAAAAGTATATGGTACTCAAATGTGATGACCCCCGAGTGCTATAACTTTTTAGGCCCTTGTTTTGAAAGTAAGATAGAAAGGAACAGGAAATAGATGGATTTCGAGCGTTTCACGTAACACTCCTACTTCCGAAATTCTCTTACTGTGAACTAGCGGAAATTACTAAATAAATAGATTAACATCTTGACCACAACACGATATTCTCTGATTGCAACTCAGCTGTTTATATGTACTTGCATATAACTGTGGAATATTATTACATGCCAGTAAATAACACATAATTTAATAGATAAAGATATTATTTATATATAAATATGTTGATTTTTTTTCAATTATGTTCTTTTTTGTAGAATTTTTGTGTACATTTGATTTTAATGAAATTCAGTGGGGCTTTAGATCTAATTGTTTTAATTCAGTTGCCAGTTTGCATAATATTAAGGAAACAGTTTAGCATTAGGAATTTCTTAATTTCTAAGTCTAGGGAGCCAAAGCCAATTTTTTAAACAACTTTTGGTATGATAATTGCAGTTGATATCAAAGGCTGTTGCTCTTAAATGTTTGCATATCATTTTTCTATTTCCTTCTCATTCTAGCCAAAGCTCCTTGTAAAAGAGCTTATCGATATTGCTGCATCCCATTTTTCACTGAGGGAAAAAGAATATTTTGGACTCTGGTACATGGATGGGAAGTCAGTAGTCTATAATATATCTTTTTATAGTGATATTTGGTAAAAATGGATTCTGTCATTCTCACAATAATGGAGAGATGAATATTTGTAGAAATGCCAATAGGCTATAATTGCATCTAATAAATACAGACTGATCTTAGGTACCCCTCCAACTATGATGCCACAAAGACATGACATCATTTTCTTTTAATGTACAAATTTTTTGGCATTGTTGATTCTGCCAGGTTTACGCTTAAATAAGCTCTTTGAATAATATATGGAGTCTCATCTAGGAGTGAAAAGATGACTTAATTAAAGTTTGAAACAATGTAATTATAGAGAATATAGACTACACAGTTATAAAGAATGGTGAGATGTATGCATGTTTAACTTTTATTTATAACTGAAGAAATAATTTGTGTATAAATATAGCCTTTTTGCAGGAATCAAAAGAGATGGCTCAGAGATGAAAAGAAAGTACTAGACCATGGGTTTTCAAAAACGATTGCAATAATCACTCTTATGTTTGGAGTCAGGTGAGTCATGGGATTTTTGCAATCAGAAGTGGCAGATCTGCGGGCATTGATTTTTATATGAACAGCAAAATACCTGAAAGAATCATTAGATAATCTAGAGCCTTCAGGCTACAGTTTCCTTGCAAAAATTTGCAAGCCAGCTTACCTATTTAGTTTTTTTCAGGCTCTATGTCCAAAGTATCACACATTTGAAGGATGCTTCAACAATTGAGCTCTTCTTTCTACAAGCTGCAAAATTGATATATGAAGTAAGTTGCCATTGCAGTTACTTTCTGGGCCTTATTTAGAGTATACTTGTCTACCTTGGGATGGTATGAAGTACTTCAGATAAGAAATCCTGCAATTGAATTAGACTTATGCTTTCTGGTGAATGCTAGCAATTGCAAAATGCTTAAATTCTTGTCTATTTGGACTCTGAGCTGGCAGCAGCAAAACTTTGATTGCCCAGCAGTATACCTTAAAGCAGCTGAGTCTTTTGAATTGTCATATAACCATATTGCTGTCAATGGTCTGAATGACTATTTCTTACTTTCAGCAATTGATTTTGATAGCAAGCTTTGTTCTACCTTGAAAATTTAGAAAATTTTACAAAGATGTCATAGAGGCAAAATCTCCCATATTTGACACTTGAAGTCTGCAAAATGTATAACGTTCCTTTTGAACCCATTTCGAGTCTAAACAATTATTTTTGTGTAGTTTATATTTGGCTCAAGTTAGTACACGGTGTGTCGCAACAAAAGTCTGCTATGAATCGTTTCTTTGTTCGGGTATAATTTCAGGAACCCTGCCTATGGCTTTTTGAGTCTGGTTTGGCAATGGGCTCTTACACCAAGGTCACTTAAGATATTTCGAGAATGCGGTAACGAATTATCTTCTTTTGTTTCGCTCGGACCTATAGCTGTCGATTTAGCGTCGCAGCTAGAGGTACACCATTCAAAATCACCTCCATCAACGCGATGCAAATTACGTTTGGCTTCATCTTCTTCTAGATTCCGCCATCTGCTCCTCCCTTTTTATCAAGATGAATTGCACTTTTTTTGTTACAGGATGAGATTGAATGTGACACAAAAACAACATTTCTGTTAGCAGCCTATGTCTTGCAGGTACGTTATATTTAGTTTTTTAGTTCCTCAATGTTCGTCATCATTAGAAGGCCTAGGCCATAGTTTGAGCAGTTGTGTAAAACTGCGTACAGCTCTATGCGATGTAAAACGGGCCACAATTTATTTCATCAAGATGCTTTGGCTGCCAAAAGTTGACGATCCTAGAGATCAGGTGACCATTTTAGAGACCCAAAACATGGGATCAAGAAATGTTGGTCGCTATAAAATGGGCGTTTCCAGTTTAAGTCTAAAATATTTCTAATGTGGTAAAACAACCCTTTGTTTAGCTCAGATGTCGTCATTATTCTGCAGTCTATTCTTGTGCGTGGCCAAGATATCGACACCTTCTACACACCCTTCAAAAGCAAGTGATCACTTTTTCCAGCTCTGCTACTATAAAAAATCTCTTTTATTCTATATCCTTGTTCTCCTTCTTTCTCCTTTATTGATCATCATCAAATTTGGCTACATTTGTTAAGTATGGACTAATTCTGATGAAATTACTTCATTTTCCCATCCCTCAAGCAATGGAAACCACTTTTTTATCGATCATTTTTTCAACATTTATCAGGCTTTCCTAGATTCTTTTACTGTAACATTTCAACATTTCTACATCTTGTAATTGTTTGTAATTCACTCTGGATTCTATTCTTTGTATCCCCGTGTCTCCCTTTGGCCCTTGTTGAATTCTGATACTAACCTTTATTTCTTTTATGAGCTCTTTCATCTACCAGAGGACTTATTGCTCTCTAAAAGACTCAGTTGCTTTGGCCCGTCATCTGTCATTTTTTTATAGCGCATTTTACAGCCTTATTGCCCCCTTTTTTCCCTTTCGAACCCTTGCTAGCATTCCTTGATATAGCTCTGGTAAAATACTTCAGGTAATTTCCTTGTTTCATCTCCAAAATGAAAGAAAGGAAGCTTTGCATATGCTCTCTACTGAGCCTAATTTGAAGATCCACGAGTCTTAGTTGTCACAACATGACTGGCTATTTTCAAAAAAAAAGTCACGAAGCAAGTTTTTCTATTTTTATGATGTGGAAAGTCTCAAATCAAGCTAGGAATTTTTAAGTGAAGCATTTGGGCTATCCGCTGAATCACAAAAAGATCATCATAGGCAGATCACGTACATAATTTTTATAAGAACGGTGTGTGTTTGACTTTGAAAGCCTGTGTCAATAAGACATACTTCTTAGCTACCTATTGAAGCTCAAAACATAGATAAGGAAATATGTATAGAAGACAAGAATTATTGTGCCTCCAACTTCAGTAATATCTCCTTCAAGCTAAACACGAATGACTATAACCGGGAGGAAATTAGAGACGACTATCAAAATCCAACATAACAGGAAATCCACAAACGGAGATCGACTACAGGAAATCCAGGACCTTTGATATGTGGCACACTCCTTTGGCAAAGGCTTGAATTCTGAAAGTTGAATGTAAAAGTTATAGGTAAATACATAATCTCTGCAGACATGAATACCGGGAAACTCTAATCCATTATTTGAGCGGTCTTAAACATGTTCCAAGCTCAGCCTAACCCACTGTAGTATCTTAGTATCAATAAATTTAGCATATCTTGGACTGATGCCGGAGAGCTCTCGCAACAGTAAGAAGTTACTTTTTCGGAACCAAACCAAGATTCAAAGGTAATGATTATTACTTTTGTAAGGTTCTGGCGTTCTTGTCTCGTCTCAGTACCACTCCCCTTACTTTCTTTTGACTGATGTTCTCTTCTAAAATGTCTCCAATGAATGCTATTTCACAGCAGTTGGGATGTGATTCTGTTCTCGGTTTTGTATGCACCATTAAACTTGCGAAAGCTGCTTTTGGGCGTGTTAAGATAATCGACAGCTTTTTGACGGAAATGATTGTCATCCGATTTATAATGAAACGTATTCTTGGCCAAATCCCTTAATAACTCAAGTAATAAATCCCTGAATATGACCTTCGTTTATTCTTGCCATCTGTCTGAAAACTGTCAATGCTTAGAAATCTTCAATTTTATTGTCGACCTATTTTGCGTTGGTAAATTGACGTTTTTTACCTGTTTCAGACTTTGTTCGCTTTTTCCTTTCTCTGACGTCAAAGATTCCATAAGGTCTGACCTTCTTGTGACATGGGGCGCTCGGACAATGTGTGGCTTTTTAATAATGTTATGTACGAATTCCGGAATGTAGACATTTCATTTGCCGGACGATATCAAACTTCCCTACTAGTCTGGCTACAAGCCGTTGAATTCGACGCACTGGATGTTAAATGTGAAGTCTGATTGGACTGCCCATTCCGGTTCAAAATCAGTCAATCATTTTGAAAGAGAGACATGAACCAAAGTTGCTAAAATGATAAAGATGTTCCAGTCAGGATGAAAAAACTTATTGTTCAGTAGACAATGCTTTTCCTACAAATTGTCACTAAATCCACAAGACACACTGAGGGTCAGATTGTACATCTTAGAAAAGACTGTGGCTATTTATCGCAATCTGGATTGACCTTGCGCATCTTGGATTTTTCAAATATTTGAAATAGGCTTCAGGCCATATTGATGTCGTACATTGCTGTCTTTTCGTTAAGCTTTGTTTAGCAATTAAAGTTCAGTCCAGTTATTGATGTTATCTTAGAATAAAAACAAATGAATTTCTACGGAGACGCGCCCTGTGGTAGCGGCTCACGATAACCCTTTTGGAAAATGATTACTCAATGAAACATGTGAATAAAGTTTCTAGGTTAAGGTCGCAATCTTAACATGTTTGGGGAAGTTCATTTTTGTCTGTTGACAAAAGCAATGGCTTTGTAGGATTTGAAAGATTGGAATTTACTGTTGTTGCAAATATGAGTCGTTATCCAAAAGTGGTGAGATAGGCGCGCCAGAAGCACATGGGGGCAGTCTTTCCATGCTAAAGAGAAATAGATCCTGACTTTTTAATCACCTGAGTTATTGTCACTTAAACTGACATTGCATTCACCAGCAATTTTTTCAATGTTATATTTCTTGTTGATAGGCTTATCTTCAACTTTCTTTTTAGGCCACAAATGGTGACTATGTGAGGTAGGGTTCATCTTTTCAACATAAATTTACATGTCAGTATGGGTACAGTATTCCCCATATTGCTGTTTTTAAAATGTTTGCCCTGTACAATACCAAGTTATATTCTAACTTGATTTTATACTCAGGCCTTTCTTTCTCATCTAGCATTGCACCAAGGGAGACTTTGTTTGCCAGCTTTTGCAAATGACGTCACTTTGGACGTGTTTCTTTTCTATTGTCACCCCCAATGATATAATGTAGTGTGCAAATGTACCACTTTTAAAGTATTTTTGTTCTTTCATATTTCATTAGTTTTATTTCAATTCTACTTTGGGGAAGCACCTTTTGAGAGCTTACAGATAATGCTGATGTGAATTGGGGAAAAGACTTTGAAGCACATTTGCCTAGTCGCATATTGAAATCATGATCAACCTTTGCTTAACAAAAACTCTTTAGTAGCAAAGTCCAAAATTATTTTTCTCCAAAACATGCTATGCATCCAAATAGGGTTAGGCCAATAGAATAATAATAGGGCGTTTTACATGCAAGCTTTTGCTTTTATCTTCATGATATGTTTTGAATGAAATAAAGTTGAGTAAAATTGCTTCTTTCCAGTGAATCGATAACAAAAGATGATCTAAAATCAGTGAAGATTCTACCGAAAAGTACAACTGAAAGCATTTCTGAAGAGGAATAGTACGTATCAAATAATTCATCTGCTGTGTAATTGTTTCCGTGACTGGAATTTTATAATTTTGCTTTAAAGAGCCCCACTCCAGGCGGATATTTTCAGTAATCAAATAACTTTCTACGGCCTTGGCAAAAGCTTTCATTGGGATCATAGTTAGGTTCATGACATTCTTTTTCAATGTTGAATAATTGCGCAAAGTAACAGAAACAATATTACACACTTATTAATGCTTTTCTGATCGGATACACTTCCCAGTGTGAAACTATCCACTTCATTGAAGAGCTTTAAATGAGATGTTTTATGAGTTATCATTATTATTTGACATTTCATTTTTACCATTTTCAAAATAACGATAATCTACCGAACTATTTATTCTGTATAAAGTTTGTACTATTATTCATTATTATTAATAAAAGAACACGCAAACAGAGTTGGAATAACGCTGTTTTTCGCTTTGATCAATCTGCTCCAACTGAGCACTTTGTGATGAGTCCATGGTCTTCGTAAGTGGGTGTCTAATATTTTCTTTCAGCGTTGAGAAAGTTGCGCTTCACTATAGAAGGATGAGTGGCTTACCAAGGGGTGACGCCATAGTCAAGTAAGTGAAATTTCCCCCCTCCCCCTTCAAATGCAGGTCTTTCCATATTTTGTTTGTGGATTTATGCTGATGTTTTCCATGATGTGGGTCTGCAAGATCACTGGAGCCTTCCTTAGATGCAGTTGATTGTCCTACACTTACATGTCTTCACGGCGTCTATTGTGCCGCTTGCAATACCATACTACCCACAAACTTTCAAGGGGCTGTCTTGTGTTTCTAGTCTTCACGATAAATTGAAAGAAATTCTAAGAAAGTTTCTTAAGTATGCTCCTGGTGGTAAAAGCTATAGTAAAATTCATGTCTACCAACTGCACCTATTCGCCAAAGTCATTTGCGATTCCATGCAAAATGCGATTCCAATCTTTCTCTCTTTTAGTGTATTTGAACCTTTTAATAAAACGATCCATTGCTTATATGCATTACAAATTTTTTCAAAATGTAGTACATATTTACAAAAAAGTACAGTTTTACACAAGCTGAAGTTTTACCTATTATGATGCAAGGGCTCTCTGAAGCCAATTTTACATGGGGTAATTAGTTATTTTATATTTCTGTTACATCTCTTTAATTTCGAATATTTCATAATATCGACGTTTTTTATTCTGCAGTTTTTTAAGCATTGTTGAAAGACTTTCGACATATGGGGTTCATTTCTTTGACGCCAAGGTTTGTGTGAATTGTCTTCCTTTTTAATTTTTCACTGTGATTGATGATTGATGTAGTGCGTAAAAAAATGTCTGAACAACATTTTGCGTAAGTAGATTGTTTAAGCCATCTATTTTGTAAAGCCTCTTAACGCATGACATCTGTCTTGTAGGATAAAAACGATGTGCCATGGAAGCTTGGTGTAAGTCATAGGGGTATTGGACAATACTATCCAAGCGACACTGTAACAGCAAAGAAGGTAAACTGATATTTTTTACCGAGCAATGTGTAGTTACACAAGAACTTCCAAATTAACGCTTATTGCCAATTAATTTTAGAGTATGAGGCTTGTTTTGCAACAAGAAGTGTCAATAGGAGAGTTAAAAAGCATGAAAGACATCTTAATATCCTTCCTCATTCTTACATAATTCGCTTGCTTGACGCTTATTCAATCCAAAACAGGTTTGGTAACGTAGTGTATCTCTACAGCCGAGATTTCGGGCTGTCGTTAGTTCAAAACATAATTGACAAGCATTGTGTAGCGTTTGGCAAATGGGTGTCGTAACTTGCTTGTAAGTTTTTGTTCAAAATTTAGCAAGTAGAGTAAAGTATAAAAATGATCGTTTTGAAGAATAGTTGCAATTTAGCTTTAATGTAAACAATTTTAGTGCTTTTCCTCTTATCAGACCTACATGTGGAGTCGAATGGACAATCTTTTCTATCGTGATAAGAAATTCTCAATAGAGATTAGAGATCTTACAAGGTGAGTATATTTTCCTCAGAGATGCTGCTCCCACCTTATCTTAGCACGTGTCTTTAAGACAGCTTTGACTACACCATTTCCAGTATGAATGTTTATCTAAAGCCCTTTAGGGAATCTTCCCATGATTCCTAGTGATCAAATATCAATGTTTGGTTAACTGTATTTCTAGTTGCTCAAAATAACCTTCTGAAGCTTCCATAGGACCAAATAGATTTGAATCGTGTTAGTTATTCAGCGGATCGAAAAGATAATTTGCCCGAATTCATTCATTTAATTACTAATGTGCGAATTAATGATTGAAGCTGCGGCTGGCTGTAGCTAGAGAAGTTGGTTTATATTCTAGGCTAGAAGTCGTACAATGTTGATACCTTTATTTCAACTTCAATTTTCCTCGTAATAATTACATGTCTAATGGAGATCATAGAATAGATCACCTAAACTAGTGGTACTCAAAATCAGTAGTGGGCATAATGCCTCTTATCAGGTCTGAGTAACGAAGCTCATTGCACCCTACTACTGATACTTTTCAAGTGACTGACTTTGTCAATGATTGACAGAGATTGGTTAATGAAAAAGATCGATCATTTATAATATTTGCACATCGATAGCTGTTTGTGATTGGTGTTTATTAAGAGTGATTAATCATTGATAGTGATCAATCTATCATCCTAGAACTGGCTCAAATCAAAGTGTCAATAGCATAACAAAGTGAGTGCATCTCTTCTCAAAACTTTTCCTGATTTGCATGCGTCATGTTTAGCTTGTGTTTTTCAGGTTTCTTCGCAGTGTTTGTTTAAATAGTTACTTGTTTGTCTATATAATTTCGTAGTGCCTTGCTATGTTATGATAATACTAGTTGAAATTGATTTTGAAAGGAGCTTTGCTTCACTCAAATTGGTCTACGTTCATTGACGCACCCTGTGCCTGTTTGGTTATGCATGCCTTGTCATCCAAAGTGAAACGTTTGATTTACAGTCAATGATAGTTGCTCAAAGTCAATAGAATTCAATAGGGAATTTTTCAGCATTTAGATAAACTATGCCAAAAGCAGATTGGCTCATGTGAAAAGTACAGTCCTTCGCTGTCGCACTTCTTAGTAAAATGTTAACTAATTTGAGCCCAGTCGTGACAGCGATAAATTGTCATCCAATATTTGGCCATTTGCTATTAGAGCAAGCTAATTGCCAATGATGATTACCCTTTTAGGTACGCCACACTTCGTGCCCGCCAGGCGCAGTCTGTCGTCGATACCTGGTATTTTTCGTCAACTCTGGACGCCAGGGAGATTTGGTCTGTTTCCGTAGGCTACCATCAGCTGTTGGTGAACAGTAAAGATTTTCATGTACGTGCATCTTCCTAATTTATACACTGACATCTGTTGTAAATGTTTGAAGCAATGGCTGTCACTTCTGCTGATATGTTGCATGTATATCCTGTTCATTGTCTTGGGGCATCTTGGAATATCTTGATCATCCAGCAAGGATCAGGCGAATTGAATTGCCGCTAAATGGATATATCGCTAAATGCAGCATGTATGTCACTGTCGTTGGCATCCATTTGATCGTCTAGCAAAGATCAGGCGAATTCAATCGTGAAAGTTGACAGAAACCCCTCAAAGCGACATTTTACAATAGCTTTCAATACGTTTCTAGCTATTCTTAAGCTTCTTATCATATGCTCTTCAGGGCTCGAAGCGTCAAAGCCAGAAAATTGATAAACACTGGAGTATGCACCCTGCTTTTGGTCGAAGCTGTTTATTCAAAAGTGGGCGGTTGTTTAAAGGGTGTTTATTCTACAGTTCTTGCTAAATGATTCGGTAGGCATGGAAATTTCTCAAGCAACTCGCCTGTAAGGAGACAAAGTATGAGCCAATTTAAACAATGTAAGATGTATTTCTTTGCCCCATTCGCTGCAGCAGCTTAATTATTGTCTATCGTATTGCCTGCAGCGTTTTCAAGCCGTTCGTACACTGAAGGACATTGCAAAGGAACTGACCAAGTCTACCTCCTCATTGGCAACATCCGTAGATTCTGAGTTTAATGGAAGTACGTTTTCCGGAGATGGTGTTTGGTACGACCAAGGTAGGATGAATCTTTTATCGCACAGTCATCATGCCACTTCTTACTTTTTCTTTTGGCAGATTTAGCTTATCACATTAAGATGTATTTCGGCATTTCTTGGCTTTAAATCTACATCGACTAACTTTTGTGTATTTTATAGAAGATGCAGAAAGTGTGTACACTGATTTCATCTCGGCACTCAAGTCCAAGAAGGAAATGCTAGAGATGCGATTAAAGGAACGGGAAGAAGAATTGAAAGATTTATCTCGGCAAGAAGCAGTAAGTCCTGCAAATTTCTGTTCCAAATATGTTGTCCAGCATTTTATGTGCCCAAAATGTGTCAAATTTTGTAAGCTCTTTCAAAAGTTGTGCTTTTCGGCCTTAATGCAGCAAAACCATGCGTTTCGACAAGGTGCTCACTTCTTTGGATTTTCCTCTTTAACTCGCTGCCTCATTGATAGAGGCAGACGTCCGAGAGATGATTGGTCAATAATGAGTAAAGATTGCATTCATCCTCCCAAGGGCGAGACATCGTATCTTCTGCCTGGCTGCTCGTATCTTTTCAAGACGAAATCTACTTTTGATTCCGCCCTTTATTGAGAAGATCAGAATTTAAACCAACCTTTGCTTCAAGAAATGTTTATACCTTACCTTTTTTACGCAAGAGCTTCTAGTTAAATAAATGATTATAACGAATAAATTCATGTTTCATACTGAAAACTTGAATGCAGGTCGGACCAGCGGATCCATGTTTGCTGCACTCTTAAAGCACTTCATAGTATACAAATTTCGGAAAATGACCCAAAACTGACAAAATATATGGCCAGTTGTCGATCGAAAACCAAGGGAGGGTCGTGAGATGATTGGCTGTGTTTTCACCAACCCGCTTTCTCTCACAGTTTCCATTAGAGTGTGCAAGTGGAAAAAGCCTTTTGTCTTCATGTAATCATGGAGGGCATCATTGAGGGAAATCTTAGAAAAGGATTCAAATTTTGTTTGAGACGGAAAGGGATTTTGGGGATCAAATGTTAGGTTTCAAGATGTCGTATAATTAAATCACCTTCTTATACTATCGACACGTGTGCTTGCGATAGTGTTAGTAAATATTGGCGAAGGATTTGCGTAGTCCCCACGCTAGATATTTAAATGAAGAATTCACTAAAAATATCAGCAAAGAAACTCATAGAATTTAAGGTCTTTGCCCGGCCTTCTACAAGCCAAATGACGTTACTCTATTACTTCTTGCAACTTGAGAAGGACCATTCAGTTGTAGCTTAACTGTACTTTATGGATGATGGTTTGTGTTAGGAAAGCTGTTTCAAGCTGTCATAATGATGAAAATTGGATCCGACACAGCTTTTGCATATAATCCAGCTCAAAATATTGAAAAACGGCACAACTCGGCATTTGATAGCTTAAATACTGAAACATTTAATTCTACACCTAGCTGATTTTTTCAAAGTAGTATAACTGGGTCCATAATCAAAAGTTTCGTCACATTAGCATACCTAGTTATATGTCAATATGTCAGTATATGTCAGTCTTGGCATAGTCTAAACCCTTTTTTTTATTCTAGGAGCTGACTGCCGCTTATCAGGCGAGGAAGGATACCATAGACCAAAGTGTTGGAGCCACTTTCCACTTTTCTGATGATGTTTTGAATTCTCTGTCGAGTAACGAAGTGAGTGTCATTTTAAGCCATAACTAACTGTTTATGAGCAGCGGGGCACTGCAAGATGACGTAGGCAGATAGGAAGCACAGACGCAAACGCTCTGATGCCCACTTATCATTTTGCTTATATACTTTGATTTTGTAATTTATTACAATTAAATTTCAACCCAAATATTTTGTTCTCTATTTACTAATAAAGGACCGTCAACTACTCTTAAAACTCGAGGTACTAGGCACACACCTATAGCAGTTGTGGGGGCACTAAACCATAGGCCAGCACTCTTATGTTGCTCTTTACGGAATTAAGGAGTATATGGTTTCAAGTAAGTAGACAGTTTTACTCTTTAACTATTTTCGATGGGCGAAGTTCTTGAATTTTGATGCTTGGGAGTTTCGTTTGAAGGAAATTGAAAAGTTAACAAGAGATTATGAAATACAAAGTCAAATTACTGCAGCTGCAAAGGTATGTGTTTCAGATATGAATCAGTATACATCTCTGTTTTATGTCAAAAAGATATCTTTAACCCTCGTAACGAATAATATTGAAAATTTAACATATGATACAATTAAGGAAAGTCCATATAATTTTTATGATTTTTGCTTTTGGTTTTGGCTCAAAACAAATGCCCGTAACTTGTGCTCTATTTAAATTTGATGATTGCGATTTGGGAAGACGACTATTCGATAAATTGACGGACCAAGTGCTTGTTTTTTACTGTGAAACTGAGCTTTTTTGGCAAATTTGAGTCAAATGGGACTGGATTTTAGTACAGTAGAATCTGGTCTATAGCTGCTTCTTGAAATGACACCATTATTTGAAAGGCGGAAATTAGGTTGAAATACGTTGATCTCATATTACGATGGGTTGAAGTTTTGGCTAAAGGCTGCTGGCATTTGCAAACCCTTTGCTATACTTGCGGCTTTTTAGATGTTTTTCTCGCATTCTCAAATTAAATAGTATATTAATGTCTTTGTTAATACATCAAATATTGTAAAGGTCTTGTTGAAAATGAATTGATCATATTTTCACATAAAACATTAAGTGTATGCAAAAGAATCCTCTGTGCTTTGATGAGCTTTGAAACTTTTTCTTGGCTTTCAAGCTAAAAATCTCTCATGGTGTTTTTAGCTGATTTTGTTCCAAAAGGGATAAAGCATAATCAATAGATCTTACGTTACGCTTCTATAGCTTTGAAGATAAAGCTTATCTTGGGGGAATTTTTCTGACAATGATATATTAAATACATAAAAAGCAACCCGAAGTTTGTGGGAAATTTCTGCAATATGTCTCTGGCAAGCCAAAACATTTTCAATCAATCTATATACAGAGCACGCCTTGCCATATTGTTCTATTGTCTTAATTTGATAGACTAGACTTCAGATTCCCATGAAGTGACGCTATTTTGTTTGATGTTTGTTTGATAAGATTTGCTAGGGATGTTCTGAGATTTACTCTTTTTTCACACGGCTGTTCTAGTTCTCGCAATATTCTTGTTTTAGAAAGTCTTTCGCTAATAGATAAAGGTGGGAAATTTATCAAGCATTTGAACAATTTTATTGCGCTCTAGAAATATCAAGGCAGTCATAATTTTTAAGAGTAAAACATTTGCAAGAACACTGGAAGAAAATTGCAGAAGCAATATTTGACGTTGTCTCTGTATCTGTAAGCCCCTTTCAAAGACTGATGCAATGAGCTAGGTCACTAATTGTCTCCTGTTTTTGATTAAATCTAAAAATTAATAATGTTTCAAGATTTATCTGAACTTCGGAATTTGTTGAGGTTTGCGAAATTATAGTGATTTTCTGTCTCCAAGATTTCTTGGATTTCTTTTTTCGAATTTTGCAGCGACTGGCCTTTGATCCAAAAGCGAAAAGGAAGGTTAGGAAAGAAAGGAGAATTCTTTACGAGAAAGCTGCGACAAAGGTAAAAATTGATTCAGTTTCCATTTTTAGCAGTGTTTCTGACAGTCGTATGCCTTTTATCTATGAAGAAAGGTAACAGGTCTCTTTCTTAAGTGAAGAGGTATCAAGTCTAATGCCGTAACATTTTCGTAGTGTCGAAAGTCTCTTCTCCATTCTTCTCCTTCTTTCGCAACAATGCAATTATACAACTCTCCATTTCCACATGCAGGCGATTCTTCATCCGGCCAAACTTCTTCATCCACATTCGTCTTCCACATCCTCTGTCTTTTCCCGCTCTCTCTCCCGCCAGCTCTGCTATTGTCACGAGACGCTCTATTCTCTCTTCATTTTTTTGCAAGCCTCCCACAAGACTCCCACTGTATTTTCATGATGGCTGCCAGCAACTGCTCCCCCGTCTCGTCTTCTCCAGCACCTTGTATCAAGGCCGTATCGCCTGCATTTTTCAGATCGTTTAATTTCTTTTTCTCAACTGTAGTCAGGCACTTGCCTTAATCTCACCTTAAGCATTGTATATTATGTATATTAAGAAGGGTGGGCATCAAAATAGAACCTTGCTGGATTTTATCCATTCACCCATTTCTCGGCACACTCTGCTGGCTACGTTCTTGTCTTAATCTAAATTTCGAATAAATCTTATTGTCATTAGTGTCCAGAAACTCCAAACTTCGTATGGGTTTTTCATGATTGATAAAATCAAGGGCCTTCAGTGCTCATGCTACTGCCTACGCCAGAATCGATGAAAGTGTTTTAAGGGCTTGGTTTTTCGTTAATCTTGCAAGTTTGCTTCCAGATTTTTCAATTCCTTCCTCTTCTCTTAAAGCTTAACGTTGCATTATTCATTTGTTTTCGTGTAGATTAAGCCCCTGCAATATTCATCATTTCTCTGTTACTGGTTCCATCAAAATCTGGAGTGGGCCGGTAGACATCTTTTTGTGGATTCCAATTCACATCTGCAATTTGTTTTCAACGTTTATACGTTGATTGCTTTAATATCTTGACTTTTGGTGGTTTTAGCTCCGAGGAATTGAGAGTAAAATGAAGACTTTGAAAAGAAGCCAGAATGCACATTCCTCTTCAAAAGATAACGGCATCGAAATTGGTTTGTCTATTGGTTTCTCGTCTAGAATCGCATTTGATTAAACTATGCAAAAAATGATAACTGGCTACTTATAAATAATCTGCTTCTCTCTTATTTTCAAATACTTTTTTATCTGCGCGCTTTTTATGTATTTGATCTATTCTCATTTCATTCTTTGATCTCAGGTCACCAAAATCATTCAGGAGAAAGCCATGTTGGCAACGGTGATGATGAATTCGAGACCGACTTTCCTTACCAGCCCTTTTCTCTGCAACTCCCAGAGGTCATTTCGTCAATGTCCCGACGAGCAAACACGTTTTCAGCCACCGGACGCCCGGACGATTACTACGGGACACTCCGGGGGAATCTTCAAAAGTTTCGCAATGAATCGTTGGAACTGAGTCCGAGCTCGCGCAAGATGGTGTCTAGCCGTTACGTCATAGGCGATTTTGATAACAGTGGAGTATATAGTGGCCTTCGGGATAAAAGGACCAACTTTTTGGTAGATCAGTACAAAAATATGCACGTGTCGAATTCCCTAACGCAGATTCCAAAACACACTCAGCTTTCATCGAGCTGTGATAAATTCGACAGGGGTGCACACCAGCTTGGTGAAAATCCCATAGAAGACCGTTACTACCCTAGTTTAAACGCAGATGAACTACGGAATCGCATTCTCCACTTAAACGATCGACCCCAAATCACTGAAGACGGTAATTATGTTCCGTATGAGAGGCCGGGTCGTAAGTGCAGCAGCAATTCTTCCAGGACTACTTCAATTTCGTTGCTCAGTGGAGCGGCGTGGAACCAGCTTTCGCAACCTTCGATGGACAGTTTGCCGCCGGAACTTGTCTCTTCGTTCACCGGAATCGGCGTATCGCCGGAGGTGGATGTCAATGATTACTATTTGGAGGAGGAGAGTATATTAGAACGACTAGCACAAGACCTGATACTAGAAAATGACGAGGACCGAGAAGAGAGTCTTGTATGATTTCTACTGCGTTTCCACAGCAGAGGCCAGGTATTTTGCACCTTCAGCTTTGCTTGATGCGTATATGAACGGGGCATTCTGTGACTAGATCAACCGAGTTCAGAACGAATCCGTTAATGAGGCTGGTCGATTCTCCACTACCTATGACGGCTTGCCACTCTGCAACTGAAAGGTCCATTTTCATTCCTTCTCCTTGCCACTAGCAGTTTTGGCAAGATACTGAGTCTGCGCACAGGCTACTTGCCACAGGAATTCCATAACCGGTAGTGCATGTAAGCAGCTTCCATTTCTTTTGATCTCAAAGCCCATGTTTCTCATTTAGATCTAGCTGGCATAGTTCATCATACTTCATCATACCTGGTGTTGAAATTATAATCAATTCTAGACATACTGTTGAGCGTTTGTCCCTTGAGTTACTTACATTGAGAAGAAAATACCTTCTCGTTAGGTTCCTCGCTATTTTTATTACCTCACTAGTTAATGGGCCTAATTTTGCTTAGTGATGCTCAACGCCCCTTCTTAAGAGACAAGCTTCGACCAATTACGACAATAAAACATAATTTAAACCTTTATTTTCCAATATCTCATTAGCAGTTTTTAAAGTTCGGATATGGATTCTAGAACGACGATTCTGCTGGATGCCAAATCTTTTATAATTATTAAATCTTCCATATCTCTGTATATCCTTTTTATTTCTCTTAAGTGATAGTATGTTTAGATTATTTTACTCCTGCTTTTTTGAAGCTTAAGTTCCACCCCTTCTTTGTACCCAGCAAGTCCTATTCCAGCCATATTATGATTTCGTGCAAACAACGAGATCCACCTGTAAATAACAATGAAGGCCAAAACTGGTGTGAAAACATAACAGCCAGCAAATCTTATGCAATTTTGAGGAGTAGAAAAAATGTGAAGCTTTCAAACTTCCTATGCTTTGAAAAATATATCGAGACGTATGTTTTTATCTAGTTTGTTTGAAGCTATTTAATTGCTCGTTAGTTTGTTTTGTGTTCAATTGTTTGAGCTTGGCAGTGTTACACACAAGCTTGTTATTGTTGTCGTATGCGATATGTTTTGAGTGTTTTACACCACAGGCTTTTGTTTTTGATGAATGACACTTTAAGGTTGGCGCCACGAGTTAGTAAACGCCACGACGAGGCCCAGCTGCTGAAGTCGAATTCGTGTATCGAGCGGTCATCTAAAGCCTTGGCCAAACTAGGTCACATTGTCGGGCAAAATTCACAAATGTTGCTCGAATGTTGTCCATTTCGACCACCATGACCAAGGCCAAGTTGACCTGTCTTTTATTGTGGATAAAACTAATAAAATGACAAATAAAAACACGTCCCTCCCTAAAACCTCATCAAGAATTTGACAAACTTTTGCTGCTGCCTCATTGGTTTAGTTTTCACCGCTGTGCAGTTAATATTGCTAATGATGATTGACTCATCAAAGGTGTCATTAACTGCCCCTGGTATATTCTAGGAGCTTTGAGTTGCCAAGTAGCCGTCTGATTGAGGGTGTCACTGAAAGGATTCACCAATTTGGAGGGGGCTTTGTTTTGGGTGCCAAATGTATGCTACAGGGCAGTGGTTTAAAACTATTAAAATAACAAGGGTGGCTCTTGCACAAAATATTGCATGCATAAACAATGCAAAAAATAGTAATTTGCCAATTTTGGCATTAAAAAGCCCCCTAGCTCTACACCTAAGGTTGAGGGAAAGCTGAGTCCAATCAAAGCCTTCCTGGTGTACTAGGTAGAAATACGACACTGGGGAATTCTATTGTATGGCCAGTGGACACCGTTAAAAACACGAAAACAGCTAAGTGGTCCAGCCAAGTGATCGAATATCCTTCTTGTCTCAGTGAAGGAACTCATTGATTGAATCCTTTCAAAGCCCCCGTCAACGAACTTGTATTTTATTGTATTTTCTTAAAATGATACTGTACCCGGGGGCCATGTCGATAGAGTCGGCAACACTGACGTCTGTTTCCATAGGCAAGGAGATGAAATATCTAATTGCAATCCGATTTAGACGCAATGACTTGAACAACCAATTGTTGGATTGTGAAAATGCGGCTTTATCCTGGCACATTTGTTAGTGTATTTCATCCTCTTAAGTATATTGTTTGCAATATATTGCATAGAATGTTTATTCAATACATAGGAATTATTATTGTGTATGAAAGTGTATTTAATGCCACTGTTTTTTAGTAACTAAAACACTTTTTTAATAAAGTATCCACGAATCACAGCAACAATAATTCCTGTTTGTTCTGCCTGCTCTGTTAGTTCTTTTTTACACGAAATCAGGAGTTGACATAGGGGGATAAGGCGAAAAAGAAGGGAACTGTTTCCCAAGAGGGCAATTTGTGTGAACTGAACGACGGATAAAAACCCTTGGCAAACGTATATCAGAACCGTTTTCATGAGCTGAATAATGGCGTCAGAGAATTTTTAATGATGACCTCAAGTATTGTCATGCAACGAAAGGCTTCTGGCCTAGTTTTTCGCTGGTAATCGTGACGTCAAAGGATGAAAAATCTCATCCGAGTAGGCTTTTTCTATATTAGGTAATTTATCAATTAGTAACACTGGGGCTTTTCACTTGGCATAAATTATTGATCGTAGAAAGTTCCTCACTTAAATTTCAATGCAGGTGTAGTTTAAAATGAATGACCAAAAGATTGTTTGAAATAAGGACCTCAAAATTTTGTTGATCTTCACTTTACAACATGATGTAATCGAGGGTGCCCCAAATTATTCGATGTTATTTCTGAAGTCAGTGCCACCTACCTCATAAATGCACATGTAACAGACAATTTCTGCCCAAAAAGAAGTATTGTTGAAAATCTCTCTTTCATCTAAATCACAAGAAGCCTAACGGCTTTACTTTAATGGGCATTAAGGTGTCAGCTTATCATTAATAACCAATGAATTTTGGTTTGCATGTATAATCTTCAGTGTCACATTGACTTCCAAGTTTTTAGAAATTTCACAAGTTAATATAGAACTTGCGTTAAAAACCTATACATTTACCTCTTTCATCTACAGTTATATTTGGTTCTCACAATTTCAAATCGACTGGTTGAAACAGACACCTATTGCTAAATTGCAGCCACCGCCCATGTCTAGTGGGGCTTTTGCCCCTTTACCCTTGTCCCCACGCATGTCGACTGCATAACTTCGTTTGCAAATGGTAAGTACTTGAACATGAAGCCCTTTAAAAAAGTAGGAAAACATTACTCAAAAAGTGCGACAGCGGCGGAAAAAATCTTTTTGTCTTTTTAAATATGTTGATTAATCCTGTCCGTGGGATTAGGAGCCCACACCGTTGAAACTTCGAAATGCCTTCCGGTAATGCCTTGATGGTCAGGTGCTGCAAATACTTGCCCGTAGGGACCGCCTATGTCCAAGTGACGTCACAACAAAGACAATTTTTCTTCACGTGCCAGTCCAGCTTTTGTTTGGAACAACCTAGCAGGCAATTATGTAGTATCATTCTATCGTTATTGTCAGCAGCCTTTGTGATAGAGACAATAGAAGTTATTTCACATCAGAATGTCGACGAAGCGACAGTTCGCGGACTCCTTGTTTGCTGGGAAGGCCCTCGCACACTGATTGTCCTGAAGTTGGACGCCGAGCAATAACATATTATTAACAGAATTGCTCTGCGATAAAGCTTTTAAACTGTAAGTTTCTTTCGCTTTGACTTCTTTTCCTGTCTCCAATTACATCATTTGTGTTGGCTAATAGATTCAAGGGTGTTAGAATACCCTGCCATTTATTTTGTGTTTGGCTATTTGATGCAGGGTTTTGCTACAGCATAATCATTTCGCCCACTATTTTAATCAATTTTCGTCGCTATTTTCGTTGCCCATAATATTGTTAAGGTTCTTTTGCGTTCTCTTGGCGGAGTGAATTCCCCTCGTTGATGAAAAGATTTTTGGCAAATTCAATTTCGCAATTTATTCAAATTACTGCGAATGCAAAAGGCTTGATGTGCTGATACTTCGAAAGCCACGTGCCAACAACACGACGCGTCTGGCCGCGTTCATTATCAGATCCCGTCTGGCAAAAAGCTTGTCTGTTATCACCCCAAACGAGCCCTGTTTCATGTAAACAAGGTCTAAACTTGAGTCTGACTCTTGAGGCATATTTCTCTCATTTCGTTTCGTTTCGCTGAATCCAAAACCCACACAAATTTTCCAGTAATAGCCATGCCATTAATTAAAGTGAAATGTTATTTGAGCGGAAACATGCATAATCATTTGGCAGATTCCATCTTTGATTGTGATTTGAGCCCGTTCCCTACCCCCATCAACCCCAAAGGGTGTCACCCCTTCATTTCCCACAGGTACGATTGGAAAGGTTTTCGAGGCTGGCAACCTTTTTTGTCAACAATAACGGGAAATAAAGTAGATCTATTGTTTGATTATCGCATCATGGCGAGCTTGTCAATGAGCGGATCGTATGAACTCTCTTACCACGTCATTGACAAGTCAATACAACTTCAACGCACACAGATTAGGACAGCCAACAAGGATATTGTGTGTGCACATGCCACACGCTGCAGACTGGTTTTCGGCAAGCAAATAGTTTAGAAAGGAGACGTCTTTCAAAATCGTGCAAAAATACAGAATTACTTTTAGAGACTGCACTATGGATTGCATAATAATTTTTTCTCTTTTCAATGCTAGTTTCAATTATTAATTTGTGTTTCTTATTTGCTATTTTTCAATACTTTCCTTTCCTTTTCCCCTTCCTTTCCTTCATATTAACACATAGAAAACTACATGATATCGAAAAAATGTGAATAAACAGCCAGCTCGAAAAGGCAATCTGATTTATGAATTTACCTTGTTTTGCGGCAAGAGAGAACTTACTTCCAAACTCTGAATTAAGCGGACAAGCCATCCAGGGGTGGGAATTCATCTACAACGCAGGCTCTATGGTTATCGTTTCAAAAATTAAAATCCTGTTGATAAAATGGGCGTTGCTAAATTGGCCAATTTCAACGTTCGAATTGTGCTAACTAGAGTAAACACCTTCGTACTTAATTCAGTGCTTTGGTAAAATTGCATATGATATTTGCCATCTTTGATGTGATAACATGATTTGATTGTTCTTTTGCTTTCATCTTCATTGTCTACAAGATCGATCTTTTAGCTTCTTACGAAGTCTTTTGTGTTTGAAGCATGAATTTTGGCGCCATAATGGGTTTTCAATAATGATTTTATTGAAACATAGCACTCCCGTTGTGTTTTTGGATGATATTTGCCTGAAACCCCTAATGGCATCTTTTCAGGAAACTTAGCACGCGTGAAACCTGTCATTAATTTGGAATTTGGTTACCAAGTAATGTTAATTTTTGACCCATGAAGTTAACCACAAGACGTAAGGACAAGATTTGTCAATTGGTGAAGTTTTTTGTCGCAGCAATGCTTCTTTGCCATGCTCTAGATCGTTTCAATCTTTCCATGTGTTTTCATAATGAAGGCCCTTTTGCAATTTGTCCTTGCTCACAACGGGCACCTCACAGGTGAATGGCAGGTGATAGGCCCTTGTCGTAGCTATGATCCTTGTCACTTCTCATCTTTCCTCGCTGAGAAATTTGTTTCCATGGATAGGCACTTGATATTTTGCATTTCTGATAGCATTAGCTGTTGGCGCTGTCGTTCGTTGTGGTTCGATTTCAACATTTTAATTTCATCACAAATGACTATCGTTGTTGACGTTGCGAGGTGAAGTCGAAGTTGCAGGTAGCTTTGAACCCGATTGGCAACGATTGGCTTTCACCAGAACATCGCTGCCGTGAGTAGGTTTCTATGCTTTGAATTGTGCCTAGCCAGGTTTCACCGCTTTCAGGTTTCACCGCTTTCAGGTTTCACCGCTTTCAGGTCTCACCGCTTTCAGGTTTCAGAGCTAGGTTTCATTGTTTTGAATTTGTTTCTCTTGATGATCACAAGAATTCTTAATAACACTCACTCTTACGATCATTAAAAGTCAGTTTGATCAAGTAAAAGCCAGGTTGTGTGTGGCGGAGAATCCAAGACTTGAAAGTTTCGATAGAAAGGTAGGTGATTTGATAATGGACTGACCATTCAGACACGTTTACCTTGTACATGTCTCTCTGTCAATCTATATTATTCAAATTTTTTAGCTGCAACCATCTTGAACAATTGCCACCAGTTTTCTATAACTTTCATTGTTGTGATTCAGTGTTACTGCAATGGTTGTTGTTCCAACAAAATATTCCCCCACACAACGTATATCATGTACCTGCTTCAAATCACCTGTTTTTGTTGATTCGAAAACCCCAACAAGAAGCCAGTCAAATTATATTGTCTAAGGACGAATTATATCTTTATTATATCTAAGGACATTTGCGTGAAAGATTTTTGCAAGTTATAGACAGAGTGATTGTTATTGTTATTCAAAAATTGTTATTTTAAGTCAGAAATTCCGGAGTGTCCAAAGCATATATAAAGTTTATGTTTGGGAAGTTGACCACGGTGATACTATCTGTTAGGTCACTGAATGATTTAAAAGGCACTCGAGCCACGGATTGAGATTATGATTATGATTATCACTGACACTGTGAGCCATCATATTCACCATTAAACCAGATTTCAACGTATCATGTCAACATTTCTCACTGGATGAATGCAGGTACCAAAATGTTTTGTTACTCAACTCAGTTTGTAGCAGGCTTTATTTGACTGCTTTATTTAATTCGGGACAAACATTCCATCATTGCAGGTCGTCTTGTTCTTAGTAACTATTTCAATTATGCCACCACCGAGACAGCAGAATGTTTAGCGATTTGTCCATGCACTTTCAAGCAGGGCCCGGTTGACAGAATTAGCTTCCGTCTTGGCAGATATCTAATTGCCAGCCAGTCGTTGAAGAGATATTCGTGATTCAGGTAATCAGCTATATGACACATATTGTTCCTTATTCACTGACATTTTCATAATACACTGTCCCGGGCTGGGTTGTCCTTCTTTGTTATGTTGACGACATAATTCGATTACTAGCCAAAGAGCGACATTAACTTGCTTTGGGACACGATTAGGCCATAGACAGGTGATTCCAACTAAGAGACGAAAATTACCCATAGTTTTTAGTTATTTTTCTTATTCGACCTATTTTTCTTATTTATGGGCATTATGTTTGCCCGTTTTTAGTTGCTGATGGCAATTGGCCCAAGCATTCTCATGCAGGACTTAATAATGTGCCAGGCCTTTGGCGCTCCAGACCCCTAAGGACTCTTTTTATTCTACAGACAACAACAACGGGGCTGCTTAATACCACCTTCGTTACCTGTTAACTATTAACGCGCTGTAGCGTGCTGTAATCAGTTTAAATGTTGCCAAGACAATTGCAGCACCTCGTTTGCAGTTCCAAGATGCTGCATCCAAGTTTCTCCTAACACCCCTATCATCAGGGTATGATACCATATAACACCCCTATCATCAGGGTATGATACCAGTTCCTCCAAACATCCCTTGCAGTGTCAGCTTTCTGCCGCGCCAGACCAGAATCTGTTGCACTTCGATGCATAGTGGAAGACGTGTCAGTTTCCCTATAATTTATAAGCAAACTTATATAATCTTATTTATTTGTTTTCATTCAGCTGCCCTAGAGGGACTTATACGATTAACCCGGCGTTTAAATAACTTATATTTCAAACTGTTAGAAAATGGCTATCGACCTCTTTGTGTCGCTTTTATTGGTATGGTCTTTTATTTTCAACTGACGTTTCCAAGTTGAACCTTCTAAATCCCCAACATTGTTTATTTTGCTCCCACAGTCACTTGTGGAGCAAAATTAAAATTACCGACTGGTGTTTTCTTCTCGATGTGAAGTTGCATTGTCACTCTGCTGGCATTCCAGACAATATCAAGACTCAATTATTCATCAAATCTCTGAACAGACAATCGATCGGACGTGTAATCGCCAGGATTCGTGCGATTCAGCCGTTCCTCTCCCTAGACAAGAACTGACCTTTAAGCAAAATATCCTTAGGTTTTTTGGTCGTGGTTGTTATGAAGGTTTATGATCTGCAAATGACATCTGATAGCATGTTTAGTGGAGAGATGTTACGGTGGTCACCCATCGATCAAGTTGGTTCTCCAAACATTAGCTGATGTAAACGAACCTTTAGCTCAAAGGTCAGTGGATGTTCTAAGCTTCTTTGTTCATGTTGTGGCCAAGCTGTGCAGATTGCATCCAGGTGATGGCAAGGCTTGTCTCTCTGTCTTTTTGAACAGTTTGAGAATGAATTCGTAGGTTTGCAAACTGCTGTCTACAACCTTCATTGTACATTCTACAATGCAGTTTAAAGTGTTGATGGTGCAAATTTTGCCAATTCGAGAGCAACTTTGGTGCAATCCTGCCCACCCCTTAATATTCTGAAGCATTTCGCAGAAAATGCATCATGTATAGCAAATTTTCTGCTTTTAATATGAGCCCTGAAGAGGTATTGCGTGGTTAGGGTTTGTTTTTTATTTCTTGTAATATTTTTTCATTTAAATTATGTATTTATATTATTATTATTATTATTATTATTATTATTAAGTTATTTGTATAACAAATAACAAATAACTTAATATCAGCCGCTGTGCAGTCTGCTGCAGTCGTTAGGTTGGGAGGTGGATCTGGAAGTGCTTTGCTTTGGCTCACTTGGTTGCATATAAAAGGATGTTTCGACTGTTTGTTTGATGAGATCATTGTCAGTAGATAAGTTGATTGTAAAGAGCACATTACAGTTGTGCTCGATATCAAATTTAATAATGGCCAACTATATATGGAGACACAGGGTTAAGAAGTTGTTCATGTGAATCTATTTTCTCTCGGCCTTTGCGTATGATCAGATACAATAAGTTCTATATTACATTTTCACATTGGATGACTTCTAAATCTTGTGTCTCACAGTTTATATGAAGTTATTATGTATGTAGTGGATAACACAAGCCTCGGAGACCTTTTATGTAAACTGTGCTTTTAGCTCGGACACTAGGGCAAATACAATAATTATTAAGTTATTTGTATAATTATTAACATCATAATTATTATTACTTTATTATTATTATTTTTATCATTATTGTTATTGCCGATATTTTAATTATTGTCATAATCATAATGTTGATTCTATTATTATAATAATTATTATTATTATTGTTTTGTTTTTGTTATTATCATTGATAATCTCCACTGGAAGTAATCTTCTTCGTCAATTTGTCGACTCGATAGCATCCCTTTTCACTGTTCACTTGTTCGCAAATTCACTGCAATTGAACCCGAATTATGGCATGCCTTTGTGATGAAGAGTCAGCCATACTGGATGCCAAAAGAGGCTTAATAGTTCAAGAATAATGCAACCTGATCCCACCTCTTTTAGTCAATGGAAGCTTTTCAAATCAACTTTTTATCTAATTGGAGTTTTGCCAAAAATATAACGCTAAGAGGAGCTCTGTCCTAATCCCGACTGGGTTTGGTTCGCATACCCTAAATGGTGTCTTCTCCATTTAACCTCGTCCCTTCACTCCCCCAAGCAATATTTTGTCCTAACGGCCCTGAAGTGATGATCAGTGGCACAGCCTTCTTCCAGTACCATGGAGAGGGAGGGCTAGCATATTAGAAACACCGTGGTCAGCAAGGGTCAGATATTACATATCCAGCTGCAGAACATTGTATACAAGTTTTTTCGCTCTCCTTCGTTTATACCGTTATTTTATAAGGCGGGATCTCTACGCGAAAACAGCAGAACAGTACCAAAATGAACAATCAGTAACATTTTGCCTTCATTAGGGGGGGGGGGGGGGGGTGATGGCCATTTAGGCACCCATTACAATTTTACCCTGCTTTGTACCACGGGACCGCAGCTCGTTCTTTTGGGCTTGCTTGCAGTGTTTGCTTCCAGTTAGGACCAAGCAAATAAGACTCGATGTGTTTGCCTAAAGATAATTTCATGGACTTTCCAGATTTGCATCAGACTTAAAATTGAATTCTTCTTTACGCAGTCTATCTACGTAGGTGCCAATTAGAGATTAGTTTCAAAGGCACAGTTCGTTTCGCGAATGCCTCAAAGAATCAATTCGTCTCTGAGAGTTTGCTGTAGCCATTTTGAACTTGAATATGGGCGACACTTGTTCCAAAATATGTTTCAGCTATTACCCTTCAGCAGTTTATTTTGATAATGCACGAAACGCTGGTTTAATGTTGAATTCTTTAAAATGTTTTGAAAGACAATAGAATAAATAATCTTGTTTTGACCATGATTCAATATTCTCGTTATATCAACGATTTTGCTCCACTTCTCTATCTTGTTGGCAATCAGTGTTGTTCTCACAGTTGGGTGTGGCTTCTATGTGGCTGTCCTTTAGAGAGTCTTGACCCCTTGGAAGCCAACTCCCTTGGAATCAGGCCCCTTATTCTGACGAGATGACGAGATTCCCAAGGAGCCCCGCTTTCAACGCGTCAGCATTTCTGTAGCATGGCTCAGTTATTGTGTTGCCACACCACCGCCCACCAGCGCGCTCCTCCATATCAAAATATACACAGTAAGACCTGAATAGATTCATTGCGGTTAATACTTCTTCATTGGCCGTAAAATTCTTGGTATGACGTTTAGATACAGTATTGATTTGCCGCAAGATGGCCAAGTTGTTCAGTTGGCAGATCGTCGTCTCGAAAAGCACGTGAATTTGCATGGTGAGTATGTAAGTGCTTTTGCGATAGTATGAGACCAAATTCAAGGCCCGATCGCTATTGAACCCTGTACTCGTTCAACGCAATGATATCTTCGTCAAGCAACAAAAATTGTTGAAACTAAGCTAGAGTTTGTAAATTGCTGTTAAGACTACTTACTGTAGGGTTAAACTTTTGGTTGGATACTGCAATCCTTTTAAATGTTTTTTATATTTGCGACCATATGTGAACGGAGTGGCCGATGTATTTCTGATGAAAGTTGGTGAAAAAGCCCTCATATTAACAAGTTTTTGGCAAGAACCAGTATAATCTTATCAGTTTTATGGATAAATGCAGGTTTTTAAATTTTTTCTGTTAAGGTGAGCTTGGCCGATAAGATTTTCATTTGAGGCTTTATTTGCAAGACTGTAAACAGACTTTCAGCATGTGTAAACAAGCTCCAACAGTACAGAAATTTTTTTGTTTTTGGTATTTTTTTATTTTCTTTGTCTGCAGGGATAGAAATGGTGAGTGAATTGAGTAAATTTTCCTTCTTTCGACTGGCACCAACAAACTTTATTACGTCTTCCGAAATGGTCTTTAATCTGTTAGATATAAAAACTTGCGGACTTGATGGAAACTGGTTGGGGAGTTTTCCCTCTTCCCCCTGAAAACTGCAACTGTTTGGCAAATTAGAATACATATCGGTCTGAGCGACTTTAGGCGACATTGTTTTTACTGCAAGCTATCTTGTTGTAATCTTTTATTAATGTGTTCCGGTAGTGATGCCGGTGTAATTAGAGTGCGTCTGTTAGCACTTTGCTTTGTTTCTTCGTATATTTTACAAGACAATACTTCTTCGTTAGTCCGATTGCGCTTGGCTCTTATAAACTAAAAAATTAGTCTAACTAAATAAACCCAAAAATTTGCTATTCTTAGTTTAATTTACTAATCTTACTCTAAGTGTACGCTCTACAGCCGACACAAATGACACATTGCAATCAAATCTCGACAAGATGATGATGACCAGAATTTGTGTCCACGTCATGTGTCATAACAATACCATGAACGGCCATCTTTATTAAACCGAATCAAAGATGAATGGTTTATGGTCCATTCCCTCTGTTCTATGCTTGATGCTTCCTTAAAAATTAAACCCACCCAGCAACATTCTCGGCTCTGTTCCTTTGGTTGGTATTTCATCAACATTGTTTTGGTTTGTAATCCTGAAGATCAAGATACAGATTCTGGGCGTTTTCCGACGAAATTCTTGGGCCATTACGTACCAAGTTTCAATCATATAGCAGGTCATGCGAGTGTTACACTCACAATTTTCCATATGATGTTCCACCCATATTAATGTTTTCGTTCTTATATGTTTTGTTTTTCTGCTGCTGATCTTACCCTTTCGTCACCAAGCTTTCGCACAACCGCTTGCTCCACCTTTACCGCTTGCTCCACCTTTACCGCTTGCTCCACCTTTACCGCTTGCTCCACCTTTACCGCTTGCTCCACCTTTACCGCTTGCTCCACCTTTACCGCTTGCTCCACCTTTACCGCATGCCCCACCTTTACCGCCTGCTCCATCCTCACCACTTGCGCCCCCTTTACCGCCTTCATCACCTTAGCTGCCGTCCCGGGTTTGCCTGACCTGCGTAATTCAAAGTGCAACTTCGACGCTTTTCCATTGTACTCAATTTCAACTTGCCTTATATTGTTTTGAATTTGCTTCGATAGCTTTTTGGATGACATTTTGTTCGTAAAGTTACATAGAAACCAAAACAGAAAAATGCCGATTATTCAACCACCTTTTAAATGCTCAATCTGGTCATTGTGATAGAAATAGATAAGAGCAGAGCGATTCCCTGCATGCAATTTTTTAACTTTCACAATCGTCTTCAAAATTAAACTTATGCCTTATAGAGAATTATTTTATTCTGTCATTCCACCAATTATTTCTGTGTGTTGTTTTTCCTCCATTTTCAATACAAATAACATACTTTGACAGCGGGTTTTGAAAGACACTGAAATTTGCAAAAAATTGTTGGATACGATCCGATCTCGTATTGAGGCTCTAACGTGCAATGGCCTCCGAAGACTCCTGTGAATCGGAAATTGCTTTTCTGTTTCTTATGCCTTTGCTTTCTCAGAGCAGACTATCCTCAAATATTATGAAGTATTATGGGCTAGTTTGGCTTCAACAGGTGCATCGATTAATTAAAATGCATTAACCATTTGCATTACACGTGTAATGTGAAAGGTGACCTGCTTCTTCTGTACGTGGTATGTCAACCAGGTAACAATGTAGCTTGACATCTGGAATGAATATTATCCATTTGGAGCTAATTAATTTTTTAAGAATAACTCCACCAGTTGCTTTAAATGAAGTAAGAGCAAAGTACCATTCGACGTTCGAAGACAATCTTCAACTCATAATTTTGTACGTCAGACGCCTGTCAAGTTTGCAAAAATAACCTTGAACTGGTAATCCTATCAGAATACCTCTTATTTTATTGCTGCAAATTAGAGGGACATAACTACATGGCTTTAGGAGTTGAAGGAAACTGCGGATGAAGCAAAATTTAGGCTTCTTAATCTTGTTTGTTATAGTCAATGCCCAAAATTACTTTAACACAGTTTTATGAAAAAGAAGTTTTTGACTCACTGATATTAAAAATTCAGAATTATAATTACCGCAAATTGCCATCAATGCAAGTCGCCTTATTTTTGAATCAAATTCCTTAGGGCACCTGGCAGTTTTTGGTAGTAATTATCATGACATTTCATTGTGATTCCCCTCTGTTATTAGAAATTGGCAGCACAAGTTTCTACAGGCGTTCCCTTTGATGGTGGTGGAATCGTTTTATATACCTCTCGCTAATCGCCTTGGGTAGGCGAAGTCTTGAATGATTTGTTTAGTTGACTGAATGGCGTGTCATTGAGGCAGGGACCGTAAACAAATTGGATAACACCACAAGAAATAAGTGGCCTTTGTTTTTGCTTTGCAGTCAACAAAAGGCTGGCTTGAATCATCACTGATAACAGGTTCCCTCAAGAAACGGATTTTCGACGTCGAATGAACTCAGTCTGATCTTCAATAAAGTTGGCGAGGGGTGCTAGATCCCACCACTGTGGCCAGCAAGATGAAGAAGAGTAAAAGTTGGAAGGAATTTGTGAAAAAGAAGTTCACAACAGATGAGCAAGATGGCAAAGAGAAGGAACAGGATTTGTTGAGCAATCTTAGCGAAATAAATTGGAATCTCGACTCCGAGTTGGTTATAAAGTTTCTGACCATTCCAACGGCGAAGAACTACACTGCCTTGCGAAGACAGCTGGAAAATTGCGATGCAGAGTGGATGACAGAGTTTCTTGTGCACGATGGCCTGGAAGTAATGTTTTCTGCCCTTCGTCAAATGAGTGAGCGATCATACATAAAGTTCGTCGATGCTGTGTTGCAGTTGGAGCTTGTTCGCTGCATCAAGGCTGTCATGAATTCCAAGGTTGGAATGGAATTTGTCTCTGACAATGGCGAGATGGTGCATAAACTGAGTTTAGGTAATGCCACGTTTTACATATATTCTTTGTTTTTCATGATAATATTTGTGTTGACATGCTTAAGATAATTTGTCATACAACCCATTGCGAATTTAGAATTTTCAAGTCGTTACCACTTGCGCGTTACGCAGTCCTTACCACTCATGTAAATACCCACCTTAACCCATTTTCATTGGAAACAAAGCATGTTACCCACTTGATGATGCTGCTTCAATTCCGTGGGCTCTGGTACTACCCTTATCATTTCTTAAAGTGGAAAAATGTTCTGATGGCTGCATATACAAATGTCAGAGGAAATGAACGGAATGAGTGGCTTTGTCAACATACACTTTAATGACATTGTGGACATAAGACTCTTGGTTTTAGCGGAAAATTATCAAAATATTCATAATACTCCTGAAGCAAATTAGCACCATAAAGTTAGTAGCGTTATGAAATCCTTGCTAGTGCACCAAACACTTCTTGAAACTGCGATGAATAATAGTGTTGAGTTTCCCATTAAGCGCCCTTTCAAAATAGGGCCAACTTCGAAGTAAGTGCCCCCAGCGTTTGTTCGACCCTTTCTTGACATCACGGAGTCAGTCTAGACTGTCGAAGTTTGCTAAATGACAGCGTTGTGGCATGCTCAAGACCTCATAGTCTATTAAGAAAATGGGATTTGGAATAAGAATGCAGATTTGAAGACATAAGGATTTGAAATGGGCTGATGGCTTAATATTGTTCCTAAAGCTATTGTTGACACAGCAGTAAGTTGCGATAAAGCTTAATCCATTAGAAAGTCCCCTGTGTGACAAGACAGGCAGGGAAGTGCCTTCCATTAATCGAATGATCATAAGTTGCAAAAACAAAAGGTCATTATGTGAATAAAAGTCGCTTCAGACCTATTTTGAGATTGTTATTCCTGGATCCAGAATTTGAAAATATTGCTAACGAAAGGCAATTGTTACTAAGACCCTTTTCCCCTGACGCCGGTAATGCTATACCGAAACCTGCGCGCATGGATCGAAACACAATTGCATAAATAGTCCTTAAAATACAAGCCTAAGAGTCTAATTATGTTTTGGTTATTTCAGTGCTTTCCTGGTGTGCGTGGTTTGATATAGCTTTTCCCCTTACCTTGAAGGCAATAATCTCTGATAAGAAATTACTCAAGCGCTTTAATCGAGGAAGTCAATAATCAGGGTATATCAGATTTTCTAGAAGAGGTCCGGATGGAGACGGGGTGGAAAATTGAGTTGGATTGAGAATTGAAAGCACTAATTTCTAAAATACATCTTTCATTCTTTTAATATGCCATTCCTCATTTTCGTTTCGCCTTAATTTTTTGTGCACGAATATTATTTTGTCGAGTCCTAAAATGATCTGAGCAGAAGTCTCTTTGCAAAGAAATTAATGATATGGCGAATCGGAAAAGTTGGAGGGGCTAGAAACATGTCCAAATAGAATACTATTTCGTGGTCTAGAGGATTCCAGACATGGCCCAGGGAGGACACATTTGGTCTGCACCTGGAACGATGGAGCTTGAAAATACCCGTGTGAATAAGAGTCGTGGTTCTTTTTGATACAGCTGCTTTCTAAAGCTTTGTTACTCATGAGCAAATATCAATTTGATGTTGGTTTTTATCTTCTAGCTAATATTTGAGAAACCAACTAAAGCATAGTTTTTAGTGCTAATAGTGCTAAGTATGCTGTTTATTGAATTCGCTCAATGCTCAAAGCCTCTGAGTGTGTCTTGCTCAGACGGCTGTTTGCATCCAATTTGACTTCGACGTTGGTCATTTTGTTTTCATAGGAGCGTCTACTTCGCCTTCTATTTGCACCGCTCATTTATATTCATCTTTCATGATTCATAAGCCATATGGGCAACTGGAAGTATCGACAGGGTCTGTAGTGAATTACGTCACCATTAGTCCAACAGTCTTAACCATAGAATATGGTTCGTTAGGGTTCCTTGTCGGAGCCCCTACATGCATCCCTAGCCCAAAATATAACTTAAATATTCAGATTTTTGTTTTGTTTTTCCCTTTCAACTCTCTTAGCTTACCCAGGCTTGGATCAAGCACTTTTCAATGGGTGATTTGTGGCCAAAATAGTTTTCCCATTGCAAGGGTTGGTGAAAATTGCATCGACCAGCTTTTGACATTTGAATTGCCTCAGTTTAACCAAGCAAGGACTGTTTACCAAAGTCTCCTGCAAAGTTGATTTGGTGTCGCTGCTGTAAGCCCAATGCAAACAGTTAGATTACTCACCAGCTGTCCACCTCATTGAATTCTTCCATCTATTTTTCCTGTTTTTGTCAGCAAATTTCATAGCATATGCTCAGGGCTCAGGCATGAAGTTGGAAAAGAGTAGCAAAGCAGATTGCAGTTACGCAGCTCCGATTCTGGGGGCAGTGGGGCTGCTGCTCCCATGGCTGCCGCTGTATGCATTCCTGCTATGGGAGTTGGGTGAATCTTGCTACAACCATGAACCCCCTTTTCCTAACTTCTTCAACACCAATCCGGGCAAATTTTTTCTCTATTGCGATTTTTCTAATCGCCCCCTTCAACAGGCCCCTCCCTCAGATGGCACCTTTCTAGTTGGCCTCTGCTACGCTCCACCGCTCCGGCCCAAGCCCCCTACTTTTTCAATCAAGTTCTTGTTGTCATGGCTGCAAACTACCCGCAAACTGACCTCTGCCCGGAGCAGACCGCCAGGGTTGACGCTGGAACGCCCTCTTTCATATCTCCTGCTAACATCAACTATGCTCTCACTGGGTTAAGCCATCTGTTTTCATATCTTACAATGATACGATGAGAACCTTTTGTTGTGAAATGCATAACTCTTTGTTGTCATGTCTGCAGCATTTTCATCTTTTTCTTAGTTGTTATGACTTGTCTGTTCTCTTTGATGTGCCTTAACGACCCCGATCATGCAGTAAACATTGCCGTGTTTAGACTGATTGCAACAACACAATGCGTAGGATGCCGTTCTGGATATTCCTAGTTATTGAACTCAAGTCGACATCTTGTAGCTGCCCACGCCTAACCAAAGTTGTGGCTTTTTTGCTTTTTTTAATGCTTATCGCTCCGTTTTGATCGTTCCAAAACAAAAGTACAAAACCGTTCCATAGGAGGACGTTTCTTGTCTTTCCATTCCATTCTGCCCTCGACGTGAGGATAATCAGCACTGATAATTCCTAATTTTGTGTTTCGGTGGTAATTTTTTAATCGTTCATTACTTTATCCTTTCCATGATATTATTTCTCTTTGGATAAGAAACCAAGCATGCGCATAAGCAGATTAGGTTTCCAACTTTGTCCGGTCTTGTCATTAAGCTCTTCTTTCTGCTTTATGGTGTAGGAATAGGAAGAAATGAGGCTGAAAGGCCCGCAGCTGCCGTAATTAGGGGACCAAAGCCCTTTAAGGAATAAGCCGTAGTGGAATAGTCTGTGTGTAATAATGAGTACATAAAGTTTCATGCCAAGGAAAGGCCTCAAGTAGCCCCTTACCCGCCCCCTTACCCGCCCCCTTACCCACCCGTTTGACCCTCTCTTCTTTGTAACATTCAATTGTACACGTACCCTAGAAACAGCAAGCGAGAAATCGACGCATGCTTGACTTATTCTGGTTTACGCAAATCTGTCAGCAGTGTGTTGTTCTTTCAGCCTTGGACACGAACAACACTATGATGAAGAAGCAAATCTTCGAGATGCTCGCCTCGGTTCTGTTATACAGCGATAATGGATACAGCCTCGTTCTCGATTCTTTGGATTTTTACAGGGTAAGTCAGCTTCAACGAAACTGATTGCCATGACGTCACGTAACTGTCTTACTGAATCTCCATTCCAACCTTAGCTCAATAGGTTCATTGAGAATGCTATCCCGCTGAGCTAGAGCCTTTTATTCACAGGTCTCATGATTTATCTGGGGATACCGTAATGCTTTTAAAAAGTCCAATTTTAATACCACGGACAGTATTATTTAGTAGGATTTATTTGAAAATAATTGGCTTTCCTGGTTCTAAATGACTTGGAATTTGATTCCGTAAGCCACATTTCATGAAGATCCTGCCTACGAATTGATTTCTATCGATCATCAGTATCGTATAAGAATTTTACGCCATTTAGTATCGATGTCCACCTGATTTCGTTTTAATAAGGTTGTACAATTATGCCTGCCCAACTTCTAGTGTGCTACTATGCTTCACAACATCTGGATCGTAGCCTTAGTTATATTCATTGCAACCTTCAAGGCATCGTTTACAAACTTCGAAAGAATTATTTGCATGCCGTGGAAGCACATTGCTACACGTTGGCTCTTATCATAAACTATAGAGAGGACGTCTTGCTAATTAATGCTTTTTTATAGACCGAAAAGGGCCAGAGATTCCGGTTCAGTCTCATCATGAACGAGTTGAAGAACTCCGAGCTTGCCCAATACCAAACCACCTGCGTGTCTTTCATCAATGCTATTCTTGTGGCGACGCTTGACTTCGATGAGCGAGTTCGAATTAGAAACGAATTTATCGGTAAGCTGCCCTACATTCACCGGTCCTTGCTCAACATCTTAGATTCTATCAAGGTACCAGAACAGACTCCCTTACAAAGTACTTAATGACTGGCAGATACGTGTGATTAATTTATGTACCTTGAGCTATTAATTGCTGCCAGTTTCGTTGTACTTTTCCAAACCTTTCTATCCTGTACACATACTTAGGCCCATTTAGATAGGGGTCACGTTTAATGGCTTTTGCAAGTTTGCAAGCGATTAGAGCTTTGATGTAGTCAAACGTTTTTCTGTAAATGAAATAAATCTAAAAAACCAGAATTGTCATTCTTAGGGATTACAGTTTCTTTTTAATCGATTTGTAGGTATTAAGGATATTATTTAGGACCAGCTTTAACTCCAAGAGTTTAAGTTGATGTTATGGTTGTCATCTTTTACCTGAGAAAGCCGACCCATTATGAGTATGAGTAACGTCAACAACAACAACAGTGTGCGTAACATCAGTTCCAAGACTAAAGAAGAAGACTCCAGTGTGCCTAAATCTGTTTTGTACTACGCATTTTCGGTGTTTACTTCCAACCAAGGAAAGTCTAATAAGGCTCGTGCACGTTGAAGAGTCATCAGTACTCTATTCTGCATTTGTTTTCGTAAATAGAGTCTCAAAAGTTGATTTTTATTTACTTTTTTATAGCTCTTGGACTGTTGGACGTTCTGAACAAACTTCAGTAAGAGCTGCTAGTTCATTGAACCCTAACTATGTGCTATACTGGATAAGGACAATTGGGAATTGTCACTCAGCGGCTATAAGATGGCTTTGCCAAACAGTAGAAAGTTAATGACTTAATGTCCCGTGTGGAGCTTGCCCTGCCGAACCTTTCGTGTCCCAAGTTGTCCGTATAATACCTGCCCCAAATCATAAACCTTTTAACTGTCGTGCCATATCAACTACTAATTATTCGTGAGCCCTTCCCTTTGTTTCTAGATATCTCTTTGATGTACCTTTTACAATTGAGAATGGTCTACTTCGACATTTAATTTTAACTCAAGACCTGTCTTTGTGAACGTGCTCCTCGTTTCTGGGTGGTATCAGTCTTTTCATTCCGCTATTTATATGATCTCTTTAGTAATTTGGGTATGAAGGCCTTTCCCTCCCCCCCCCCCCTCCTTCGCACATCATTTTGTTATGGTTACCTGAGAGCAGTATTCTTCTTTTCAATGTTTTTGAGTATCATCATAACTGGTAGCCTCGTTTCTACTCAGCCAGTCCGATTTGGAAGATGCGGACTTGCTCGTTCAACTCGACGTCTTCGAGGAACAGAGGCTGCAAGATGACGAGGAACTGAATGGCGAAGATGGTTTGGATCTCAACAACCCAATGCAGGTTTTCAATGCCTTATTTCTCGAGGTACGGTCTCACTTTCTTCTTATGTTAACAATGAAAACATGGACTAATTTACAACAGATACACAGTCTTTAAGACTAAATAAATTGGCAAGTGAAAGTAGGTGGTATTTTAGGAGGAAATGTTTATGGCCAAATGCAATTGTGCGTAAAAAAGACCTTTTATGCGGCAAGAAAGCTGAATAAAATATCTCCGAGCTACGTCAATCAGACATCTGCTCCTTGATTGGCAGCAGCTTCCCTGCGACGCGCGAGTTTGGTTTATTGTGGAAACACTATTTTGTAGAAATATTTGTCTACCATGACAAGACACTGGTGCTGGTTGCTTTGTTTCGTTAAGCTGCACTGATTTAACTCATCTGGTGGTATAAATAATCCCCTATTAGTTCACTGCTGCTAGAGAAGGAGAAGATTAGCTTTCTCCCTAGGGGGGTTGTTCGCACACTGCTGATGTTTTTCCCTCCCATGGAATCGCAACAGTTCCTTCTCATTAAGGACTGCGCACCAATTCAAAAGTGACGTCAAATCGATTTCCTTGCCATTTTTGCTTGAAATAGGCGCAAAGTAAGACACTCTTAACTGTACTTTGATAAATGTATTTCGTCATATGTTGACAGGATAAGGTCAATTCAAAAACTGTTTGTGACCAATCAGTTTGATGGCCGCTAGCATTTGGGCAGAATGACAGATTTTTCCAAAGCAGTGTCCAGATGGACACTCCTAGAACGTCTCTCCTGATAGTATTTGGGAAGGATTTCTTCTTCTCATTGCTTGCAGTCTGAAAGATTCTAAAAGCAGTGCATTGACATTTAACCACTGTGATGCCGTAGAGTCATTAGGCGTCATAACTATCTCAGGGAGTCGAGTGAGCCCCAATAGTTCTTATTAAGAACAAATCGTTTTTTGTAGGTTGCTGATAAGCCGCATCTGATGAATCTGACAAGCATTTTGCAATCTTTGCTTGCCATTGACAACGAGAGTCCGTTAATTGAGACAGTCTGGCAAGCACTCGAGGATGTAACACGGAAGCTTGTAATAAGTACGGAGAAAAAGGAAATTGAGAACATAACTACAAATGACCTGGAGGTAAGACCGAAATCTGATAGCGCAGAAGTGCAAAAGGAAGAGAAATCCACCGGAACAGAGCCAGCGCCCAAACCCCAGGCAATACAGAGAAGTATGAGTACTGTATCAACACAAGTGGATGTAAATGAACTGGGAGGGAAGAAACAGGAGTCAGTAGTTGAGTCGCCAAAAGTGAATGCACCACCACCCCCACCGCCTCCACCACAACCCCCAATGATGGGAGGTGGTCCTCCCCCACCGCCACCACCACAACCCCCAATGATGGGAGGTGGTCCTCCACCCCCACCGCCACCACCACCACCCCCACTGATTGGAGGTGGTCCTCCCCCACCGCCACCACCACCACCCCCAATGATGGGAGGTGGTCCTCCCCCACCACCGCCACCACCCCCAATGATGGGAGGTGGTCCTCCCCCACCACCGCCACCACCCCCAATGATGGGAGGTGGTCCTCCCCCACCGCCACCACCCCCAATGATGGGAGGTGGTCCTCCACCACCCCCACCTCCAATGAGTGGTGCACCTCCACCCCCACCTCCAATGGGTGGTGCACCTCCGCCAATGATGGGATTTGGTCAACCACATCCGCCTGTCACCTCCAAGATTGCACCACCCGTTGCCCCAAAGTCGAAAATGAAGAAACTTCAGTGGAGCAAGATTCCTCCCCCAATGCTCAAAGGGTCTTCAAGTATTTGGGAGAAAGTGAGCGTGATAGACGGTGTCCTTCCTAACTTTCAAGTCCAAGAGGAACTCTTCAAGCAGAAGGTGTTGGAAAAGAAGGAAAAGACCGAGGAGAAAAAGGCAGTACCGAAGGAAGTTAGTTTGATTTTAGTTGTTTAATTTATTGTGTAAGAAATATCATCACCGATAGAAAATGCTTTACTAGGAATACCAGAGTTCTGTTTAGTCGAACATTTTCCCTTTTTTCTTGCATTGTTGCGACAATGTTTTTTAGTATGTTTTCAAGAAGTAGCCTTCATTTCCTAAAGTCAGTTTCCTCATTTATTTCCATTTGAATACAGTTTAAACGTACAGTTTTTTTTAGATTTCACTACTCGATCAGAAGAGGAGTTTAAACGTAAATATTTTCCTGAAGCAGTTTAAACGGTCAGTCCATATTTGGTCCATATTACACTTTTTCTTTTTAAATGTAAATGGCATTGGGTCAAAAGGACTAGGATTCTTTTGCAAAGCTCCCTGTTCCGTTATCCTTTGCTTCCAGATAGGCCTAAAGTTCATAACACAGACTCAAGTGCTTATTTGATTTCCTTCCTAAAGTTTGTATTGCTTGCCCCATGTTTATTAACCATGTATTTTTGATAGCGATCATGAAAAGATTGTTATTAATAAATTTGAAAGACAGTTTTGCTTAACACTTGAAATGTTTTTTTAGGGTCAGCGTGATATCAAATGTTTATTTTATTCTTAGACCCATAGACTATATTCTCAACTTGATTAATGAAGGAAACAATACGGAATTTGGAATTGATCGCCTCAAGTGCCTCAAGAAGATGCTCCCAGATAGCAGTGAGGTAGGGAAAATCTCGTTTATAAAGACGAGACCTTTTTTATTGTTGCTTTGAAAGCAGTAAACAAGGCTAATCAATAATAGTAGCAGTCGTCAGGGCTGCGCAGAAGTTCTACGAAGAGGAGTTTAAGATACCCAAATACCCAAAAGTTAGACAAGAAAGTTTAAATAAAAATTTATTTGAATGGTTACTTTAAGCACTGAATGAAATGCAATGGCTGCAAAATATTAGAGAAAATGTTAAGAATTACCTAACTATCCATAGATTTTCTTTGAAATTTAAGCGTATTTGTTGTGCTTAAATACACCGGAAAAAATTTGACGAAAATTTTTACCCCAAGCCTTTTGTGTTTGTAGAGAGTTTGTGCCATATCTAAAAGCAACTTAACATTTCATTTTGCAGATTGACACATTCAAGACTTTTGATGGTGACAAGAGCAAGCTGGGTGCTGCAGAATTGTTTCTCATGGGTCTTTTGGGAGTCAAAAGGTACTTTTTATTGCTTATGTTAGATTCAGATAAGAGATTTATCAAATATTATGAAATTTGGTCAAATGTTCACCCCATGACAATCAGTTATTTTTGCATTCGTTCTATCGTCATACATATTTTTTAAGCCATTGCTGTAAAGTTTGATGTCAGAATTAGTCTGCTGAAATCATCTAATCCTTTCAACCCAGTGATTTGCGCTTTGCTTTTTCAAGGTACGAATTAAGAATAGACTGTATGATATTCAAGGACGAGTTTGCTTCAAACAAGGAGACACTTGGGCCACAAGTTGAAGTGCTGAGGAAAACAGCGACCGGTATGACATTTTTTCTTGCTTTTGACGTCTGCTAATGCAAAAGGAGCTCTCTTGAAAGAGTCACGATTCCTGCTTTGGATTCCATCTATTAAGGAATTCTAGTGTCGCCGAATTCACCCCCATCGCTTTTGTATCATCATGTCACATATTCTTCATTTTTGACCAATTCACCACAGTTAGAACATCTGTTGTCGAAAATGTATACCTATTACGTTCCACTTACGTCACACAATATTTTCAGTATTGAATAGCGGTTTCGTGTCGCAGTTAACCACTCTAGTTGTTTACGCTAGGCAGGACAAGGCTAGGTTGGGGGTAGGGAAGGGAGGGGGTGTTACTAAAGGACCGATTGGGAAAACAAGCAACCATTTTGTAGCAAATTCGTGTAATCTAGTAATGTAATCTAGCTTCCTATGAAACACTGCCTTATTCTGCCCTATTGGTATCAAATTGCTTTTATTGATTTGCTTACCTTTTTTCCATATCTTTTTTCCAGATCTTTTACATTCTGAGCTTCTTCCCGAATTGTTGAATCTCATTCTCAAAGTTGGAAATTTTCTCAATTATGTATGTTTTTGCTACTAGTCAATTTGCTTCATGTGGCAGTCGCTTCTAACCAAACCTAGTTGATTTACTTGATATTTATAACTTTTGTTAATATTGTGAATCTAGAGAGTTATTTCTAAAAAAGATAGCTATTTTGCCTAGTTTACAGCTAGATTACTTATATCAGACTGCTGTCCTTTTTGTTGTTTACTCTATCGGTCTTTCTCAGGAACGCTATTTAACCTTATTTGTGTTTCTTCTATTTCTTTGAATCTTAGTATAAATTCAATTGGCTATATTTTAGTTTATTTCTTGTGTGAGAATTAGGCCCGTTTCGATGCGGCTTCCTTATCTTGTAGGGCTCCCATGCCGGCAACGCACAGGCCTTCAAAATCAGCTCCTTGTTGAAACTAACGGACACAAGAGCCAATAAACCGCGGATGAATCTCATGCATTTCATCGTTCAAGTAAACGCCTACGCTTTTCATCATTTCTTTGTCCACTCATTTCGCTCAGTTTCTTCTTCGACAATTAAAGTAATGTTGGCTGTATTTGTAAAGTGTTGCGGGTGTGTTGAGGGCCTTTGACAGCTAAAGCGAGTTTAAAGATACTTGCGGAATCGAGCTTTTGACGCCATTTAAGAAATTGTGTGTTCTCTACCAGGTCATCGAATCAGAAAAGAACTCTCTCCTGCAGTTCCCGGAAACAGTCCCTTGCATAGACAAAGCTTGCAGGTATGTTTTACTGAACTCAATCTTGTGCATTAGCATTCATGCCAAAGTGGTAAATAGCTTCTTTTGTTTGAACCTCTAAGAACACTGAATTCTAGCCAATTGGTCAGCACTCTCTCAAAAAATAATCAATCAACACTTAACCCATTCGTAAGAAGTACATGTCATCAAACGACTACTGCATAGGATACCCTCCAAGCTGGGGCTTTTGATGCAACTCTTAAAACACATTGGCCGCTACAGTGTGTGATAACTTGTCACAACGTAGTACAATCTCAAACCTATTTTAAAGCCTCATTTCCACCACAGTCTCCTTCTGCGTTTTAGAGTGACGATAGATTATCTGGAGGGCGAGGTCAAGTTGCTACGAAACAGTGTTACCAAGCTTCAGAATGGATTAAAGAAAGCGGATCAGGATATACAAGACCAGTTTCAGTCTACCGTTGAAGTAGGTTTTCGGCTGCCATGAGTTTCTCTTTGACCATTGGCAAGTTTGTTGGTGTGATGAACTATTAGGATTTCTTGTTTTATGAACGTAAAGAATAACGCAAATATCGAAGAAATTTCTTTCCTATTCTTTTTATATTTTTGTCTACCGTTACCAGCCTTCAGTGGATTGTGACACATCTTATTATTTGGTACCATTGTCGCAAATATTGTCAAATTTTCTGCTCTTTGTATCGCATTTTCTACGTTTTAAAAGAATGTCAAGGAGAAGAGTTGTTTTAATTGCGTTTATGACTGTTTCAGGATGCGCTGGTAGATGTCAAGACCTTCGAGGAAAATTTGAAAGCAATTCGAGGTTTAGAGAAAAAATTTGCGAACTATTTGTGTGAAGATGCGAACAGGTTCAAGCTGGAAGACGTTTTTCAGGTGTTCAAGCAATTTTGTGACAATATTAACACTGCTAAAAAGGTACATTTTGTGAAATTTTTATTTCTACTACTTTAGCTATTTTTGCATTTCGCATGCATTTCCCGATTGGACAAGACAATTTTGGGTCAGATGCAGCCATCTACAAAATAGAATTTGCAGAAGTGGAAACGTGCCCACATTTCGGAGTGGGCCTGGTTTTAAATCGTTCACAATAAATGTCACTTCTACACACCGCAGGACGGTCACTGGAACCTTGCCATTAACGGTGCCATATTTTCTAGATCTTTCATTCTGTTAACTATGGCAAGGGATAGTATGTGGTGGTAACTATTTTCCCAACCTAGTCACTGTAAGGTCCAATGTCAAGGGTCAAATGACTGAGAGCAACCTCCTTTTTCACCGTAAAGGTGCTCTCGTTTTGAACTTAATGCTAGCATAAATATTTGTTGCTTAGAAATTTTGCCGAATAGAATTACAAGCAAGCAAGTGATGTCTCTGTCAAAATTCCATGCCTCTGCTTCATAGGAAAATGAGCAGTTTAGAATACAGGAAGCGAAGAGGCTTGAGAGAGAGCGAAAGAAGAAGGAGATGGAGGAAAAGCAGAGCGAGCCTGGTGGCAAGGTGAAGGGGAGGAAGCCGAAGCCGATTGAAGCCGAGGAAACGTGTATTGTGGATAAGCTGATGGACGAAATACGAAACGGCTTCCCTCTCAAGAAACGAAAAATGTCGAAACCCCCGTCACCAGCTGTCACAATGTCCCCCCAGTCTAGGAAGTTATCACGTGAGAGAGCGAAGATGTCAATCAGAAGGGCCAGTGTTTTGGCCAACACGTTGTGTATGTTTTTGCCTTTGTTATTATCTGTTTTTAAAAGTGTTCCTTACTCTCATTTATTAACTTTCACCTATCTTCTCGTTCAAAAATGTTGCAAGTTTTTTTGGTAAAGAATTTTTCTACCAATCTTCTAATTGAGAGGCTTTTACCAGATGAATATATTTATAGGCAAAAGTTTAGAATATGACTTTTGATTTAATATCTATGTCTAAGTTTCCTGGGTAAAAGGAATTTCTTGGTTTCGTCACCTTAAGCTGTTGCCTGAAGCTTCTTATGTGCTTTATATCAGCTGTTTTCAAACTGATGCTCCCTCCCTTATCAACTTCCTTTTTAACTTTCACCAATTCTAATATTTGATTTTGCAGCCTCGTTGCGAAAGTCAGACAGCTCTGTTGAGTCCAGTAGTGAGAACTTGAAAGTGAGAAGCAGATCCGCAAGTGCAAATTCAGACATATCAGACAGGTCTGCGCATAGGGTATCAGCCTGTGACGACCTCCTAATGAAAAGAACGCAGGCCCTAAACAGTGTTAGCGAGGAGGCACCGGAAAGAGGTTCTGGATCGTCATCTGCGAACAGCCCTAGGAACGAGGCTGGAGCGAACGAGAGCACGTGTGACCCTGTGGAGGAAAATGGCCCGACCAATGAAGGCAACCTTAGCAATAATGTAGAAGATAGTTCGCCAGTTTGCAATGGCGAAACAGAAGAGGATTCGAGTTTTCATGTTTCCAATGGACCAGTTGAAGTTGATGATATTGCCATTAAACTTGAAAGTGAAGAATTTTCCGAGAATGCGTCTGAGAAGTTAAACAATAAAGAGAGCGACTCTGAAAATTTCGTGGAAATCGAGCAAATTGCGACAACAAACACGGGTCATGTCAATGCAGACGTGGATGCGGCTATTTCGACACCTGGGGGATTTTCGGAGAATAAGAACTTGACCAACGGGAATACCAGCACCGAAAGCTTGGAGACGTCGAACTCTAAAGGAGAAAAAGATCCACCAAGTCTTAATGGCAAGCAGTTCCATGAGAAAGAGGTTGACACTGAAAACGCGGCCAATGAGCAAGTTGGCACCAAAAATGGGATTGATGCTGATATCATAGAGAAAGCTACACAGCCATCAAAAACTAAGGAAATGAAGCAAAAATTTCAGAGCAAAATGACGGAAAATGACGGGGGTAAGATAGATTACGATGAAATAGTTTTTGAAACACCAGGCCAACCTGAAAACAAGGTTTTGCCTGACGCAACGAGCACTGTTAGTTCTGTAACTGGCAGAAAGAAAAGGGGTAATAAACGACAAATGTGCTCGTGTTATCCACACCATAAGAGAGGGGGGCGGTCCAACAAATGCTCTCTTATGTAAATATTTAGAATGCTCGTTAAATAGCAGGGCAACCTAGGTTACCCTGGGTGGTAATGTGGAACAAAGACATGTTCCTCCTCGCAGTATAGCACTCTACATTTTATAAGACTTCCAAGAAGCCTCTGCATCAATATTTATAGCCAGGATACAAGGCGAAGTAGTTTGATAAGGTACAAAGGAGGACTCAGTATGGTCAAAACATTAACAAAATGCGCTTAGAAATTTGACAACCAGGTAAGGCATGGTTCCCTTCACCCTTGACCAGTCATTTTCATTGGGGTTTATGAAGACGTTTTCCGATAGTTTTTTTACATATTGGAACTTGTTATCATAGTTGTTGCAGTTGAATCAGGGACGGGTCCTGTTGGGTTGTATAATAAATTAACATAATTTCTTAAGTCATGATGCAAACTAAATGCTACCGTTTTAACTAGTAGCTTTCGTTCGCTATTAGAACGCTAAAAATATTATGCACTGAAATAAATCGTGTTGAAAATTATGGGATGAAACAGTCCCAATAAACTTTGATAAAACCAGTGTGCCTCTAAATAATCGCTTTGTCAAAGCCAGTGATCTTCGGGCTGGCATCAGAACGTTCACAGCTAATGGCCGTGGGTATCAAGTCAGGAATAGGATGGTCACATGCTTCAGACAAAATTGATGGAGTTACCTTTTCGATCTGTTGGAATGTTGACATTTTCCACGCACACTAGACCTATCTACCCACATTATTGTAGAATGTTTCTGCAATGTCCCATTTTTCATTAACGGTTATTTTGAGGCACTACTCGTTTCTTAAACACTTTAAATAATAAAAAGTTTTGCTGGTGCTGTTCATAATGCAGTGACAAGCAAATGAAAATAACATAAAAAAGACTACCAGGATAAAGTGCTGTATATCATTTTCCTTTTTCGTTTTATTTGATGAGTATGGACTCTTGTAATGTGACACAACATGAAATGAATCCGAATTTGTTGTTTTGTTTGTGATTTTCTTCTGTGTAAAGCTCGATTTGCCAGTGTAAAGACAGATAATGCGAACCAATTTTGATTTCCAGACCTGGTTCTGAATGGGCTTTATCTTGACCCTTTTGTTGAATGTCATGCAGAATAGGATTTTGGAATTGGACTTTGATTTCATTCTTTGAGTTTCAATTTGATGATCTGAATGAGCTAAGTGCCTTGGAAATTTCTAAGAATTCGCCACTGACGCATAGAGTGATTTATCAAGCACATAAAAGCGATAATCCTTTGTTCCGGAGCCTCAATTTCTCCAATCAACATTCTTTGTATCACAAAGCCATTTGCAAAGGACACACAACTATTGCAAGAGAACGTTTGCACCTTGAAAGCAAATGGCCGTTAGTAAGTCGAAATATATGCGATGGCAAAGCAACAGCCGATTAAGGAGTTTCGATTGAGTGAAGGTGGTAGCTGGATGATAGTTTGATCTGAAACCCGATTGGCTAATAAGAGTTCGTCTGGGTTGGAAAGGAGGCAGTTGGGCACGTGGTTGGGTAACTACCTGTTGAAGCAAAACATTGAATAATTATACTGATAATTCCACGATGACTTGAGAATCGAATTCGGATTCCAATGAAGGAAGCACGGATTCCGACAACGTATAAAGCAAGTGATTATTGTCTTGGTGTTTCTACTCCAAAAAAGTTTTGTCGCAATGTCTGTTTTGCACTGGCAAGTCGTCTAGTTTTGCTTTCTTTTCTGACCTGCTTTTGAACTATCGCAACCTGCTTTCTGTTTTGTTTTTGTCGCAATGATTTCAATTTTTTTGCTAATTGCTTGATAACTTCCGCAGCTGCATTCAAACCTCTACTTTCTCTTTACCTGTCGTGATTACCTGTTTGTAAACGTGCCGTTTTAAAATATAAATCAGCTTTACAACCGTATTTATTTAATTAGTTAATGTTTCTTGCCCCAGCAAAACTTCGACATGCTTAAAACATCTAAAAGTAATTAGGCTTCGTATTTCATCGTTGAAATTAAATTTAAATCTAATCATACTCAAAATAATTAAAACGTCAATATCAATCGATATTACCTAGCAACGACAACTAAAGTTTAAAAGGAAGTTTTAACCGATGCAATAAACGAAGCTGTTCGATGTGCGCAATAAACGAAGCTGTTCGATGTACGCAATAAACGAAGCTGTTCGATGTACGCAATAAACGAAGCTGTTCGATGTACGCAATAAACGAAGCTGTTCGATGTACGCAATAAACGAAGCTGTTCGATGTACGCAATAAACGAAGCTGTTCGATGTACGCAATAAACGAAGCTGTTCGATGTACGCAATAAACGAAGCTGTTCGATGTACGCAATAAACGAAGCTGTTCGATGTACGCAATAAACGAAGCTGTTCGATGTACGCAATAAACGAACTGTAAATCTAAACTTTAATGCAGTATAAAGCACATTTAAGTCATATAAACTCCATATATTGGATGACATTGACCTCTGGATTTTATCCATTCCAAATCTCTCAATTGAATAGAGTAAATATCAAATATACAAAAGACAAAGCTCAACAGTCTGTTTGTAGTTCATAATGGTGCGGAGTAAAGGGGTTCGGGACCTTCTCCCCATTGCAGCGTCGACGATTGCCAAAATTACCCATAGTGATTGCAATCAGATCCCTTTGGCGCGGCTCCTTTTTATCTAACTCCAGCTGTAGAGTCCTGTTTTCAAGATATGGAAACCCTTTTGGTGGATAAACTTTGGTTTGAGTCGCTGGATTTTTGTTTGAGCGCAAAATAAACAAAATGGCTCGCTTGAAAATGCTACTGATCTGCCTGATATGCCGCAAGAATCCTGAACCTCACTAAAACACGAGAAAAGACGATTAAAGCCAGAACGGATCTGATATTTTACCAGACAAATTGAAAAATGTGGTGAAGGCTTTTGGTAAGATTTCCGAAACAATACCACAACCTCTCCTAGCAAACAAAAGTTTTTAGAGGCAAATTAATTAAGACGACATTCGTACTTTTTGATTGGACAAGCCAGACTTATTTCATCCCATAATTTTCTGGGCACCCAGTGGGTGTTTAGAGGTTTTGCTTTCTCTCACTCAATATGAGGGATTTTTGTCTGCTGGAGATTCAAATGAAGTCCTAACTTCTTTTAAAACTTGGCATCTAGCCAATTAAGGTTCGCCATAGGGCCCCATATCTAATCGCTGGCCAATTATACATTTGAATAATTTTGAGAATTGAACCATGTGGTTTGATTTGAAGCTTCGACATCGCAGCGGCGAAATTTGAAGCTTATCGTTTGTTCTCAACAAAGCAAATTAACCTGCAAACGGTCAACGGTTTGTCGAAAAAACAAAGCATTTCGTCAACAGTGAACATGTCCAGTCAACAAGAAACATTGTTTCATCGACGGTAAACATGTCCCGTCAACAAGAAACATTGTTTCATCGACAGGAAACATGTTCCGTCAACAAGAAACATTGTTTCATGGACAGTAAACATGTCCAGTCAACAAGAAACATTGTTTCATCGACAGTAAACATGTCCAGTCAACAAGAAACATTGTTTCATCGACAGTAAACATGTCCAGTCAACAAGAAACATTGTTTCATCAATTATTATCGGTTACCTAATTTTTCAGACAATGTTTTATTAAGGAAAGGGTCTAGGAGCAGATCCTTTTTCAAAGCAAGGAAAAAACGGTCGGACCTGGTCTTATGACTGTTGCTTCCTACTGCAGTTGCTACTATAACGTTTCAAGATTCAATCTCAAAGTTAAAACACAAATGCTATAAATGAAGCACAGATCTATAGTGTTTTCAGTTCGTATGCCCCTGCAGACACAAGATTGACCTTTAAAACACATAGGTATAGAATTTCGATTTACTAATGCTTGTTACTAACGCTTGCAACTATTAACACTTTCTGCCTCCCTCATTAATCACCAATATTGTTTTCCAGCTTACAATGTTTGACTAATCCTTGATTCTTAGGAAGAATAGGAAGATCTTCCACAAAGACTATCTTCCTGAGACGTTGAAGGTTTGTCCTAGCGTAGAAGGTCTTGCTTCAAAAACGGTTTGTGCCAGCGTCCACAGAGTGGTCTCATGATGACTGTTTTCTCTCGGGTGTCTGAGATGTTCCAAGTAGAACGGGACAGCGAGTTGAGATTGAATTGAACTCTGATGAAGCAGCTAAAAAAATTCGCATGTTAGAGAAGCTGTTACCCACACGGATTGTCATTTATGTGGCGAAATTACGGCAGGTCGCAGAGTGTTACATTCTAGAACATGCACCCTTGGCTGACGTCATAGAAAATGTAGACATAGTTTAGCCAGTCCTGACTCTTAATCCAGGCGTGGTATTAAGACGTAAACGTCAGCGGATTCTAATGTAATCGCTCTTTATTATTATGAGACTCGGGTAGTGCAGGCGATGTGTATCCCAAGTTAAGGATAGTATGTAACAGAAAGGTGTTCTGGGGGCATCTAACCCTAGTGATGATGTTAACCAAATAATCAATAACTCAATTTATCGTGCTAGGCCGTTAGGTAGCGGTTTAAATGCAATGTATGTAGGTTAACTTCAGGCTACAGTCACCTCCAGGATTCCTTACATATGCAACTGCTCCAGTTTTCCCTCGCGAGTGTTTCTTTCCTTTCCCATCTACTGTCACCTCCTTTTCCTCAAATACAATGTTTATGGTTTGTATGAATACAACACAAGTTAGTTAATATTTGTTGTAATTCAACTTTTGTAGAGAAACCGTGCATTATTTCAGAAGAATGTAATAGATCGCTGAAATGAGCTGTCCGATTTTGCATGATCTTTCGCAGTGATCGGTTTCCTTTGACTAATTATTCCATGGCAAGTTTCACTTGACTCAAGATGTTTTTCACTTTTTAGGAAACTGCGTTATCTCATAAATTGGTGAAGTTGATATTCCGTACAAGTGTGCAACAGGCAAAAACGCTAGCTACAGCAAAACGACTGCAGCCCTTAAGACGACCTCCAACGAAACAATATCGGCAAACTACAAACTGAATTACTGCTCCATGTTTATGGAGAATCGACTGTGGAGGAGAAGAAAGACGCGGCTTCTTTCCCATACTCGAAGCAGCACGGCTAGTATAAAATGTAAGGGTAAACATTTTAGATAAACACGAAGTCCAACACAGAGGGGCCCGTATATCATGCTTTCCTGAGTTTCCTTAGCAATAACGAAAACCAATCTGTCAACCGAGTTATTCTCTTTGCACTCCGTTGCAGAGCTACGCTGTTGGGTTTGTTTTGGGGAGCAGACCAAATGGTACCTTTAGAGGGAAGGGAGAAAATAGGTAATATTGAACTGGGTAGAGAAGGGTTAAATTGGGGAGGGATAAATTCTAAATAATAAAGCATATGCAGGTTGCAGTTGTAATAGTGGTTAGAATGCTAATGGGTGAAATATTATTTGCCTGGAAGATAGATAACGGGGGAAGAAGGACAAAAGGGGGGCAGATGGCGGTCAACCTTTTTGGTAAGCAATGCTGTAAAATTATTTTAAGATTAGTTGGCTTGAATCCATAATCGGGATGTGTAAGTTTGATAATTTAAGACTTTGCACAAACACAAACTACGCAATACCAGCCACAATCTAGGTAGATTCCGCACAAGATGCAGCCATTTTTTGAGTGTAGATATTCCAAGCACGATAAGCATACACTCACGCACTAGTAACAGCCACATACTTGGAAATTTTCGGACATGCAGTTTTGAACTGTTTTTGCCGAGTCACTTCCACCCACAGCACATAACAGCTTCATCAATTTAAAGGTTACACATGTTGCACCTCATACTACGCTTAGTTTTTAATCAATGTTTATTCAGCTTTTTATTCATTAGAACATCGTTCGTTTGTGTAAATAGTCATCGAATTTGGTCAAATTTGTAGTCTGTTAATTGTCTTCCTTATTTTCAAAATAAAAATTCAGGAAACTTGATAAATGCGCAGTTGTATCAAAGTGATTATTTTCAATTTGGAAGTATTAAACTTGATTTTTTTGACGAGTTTATCTGACACAACAACAATGTATTTCATTGTTTGCATTCCAAGCAGTTTATAGAAAGAAAACTTGAATTCCAGGATGTGCTAGAGTGTTCCAGGATTTGGCGTTTTGGGGTTTGATTGTTTTGAGGCAGTCGAACTGGAGAGGACGTTTCCTGTAAACTAGCAGACTTTTTTTAATCGCAGTTAAACTTTCATTAAGTGTTGTGACATAGTAACAGCTATTACAACCATTTTGGTATCATTTGTATTTTCTAAGGTGTCTTTGAGCAAAAAAGATAGGCCTCAGGTGATTGCTAAAACCTAGGAAGTGGTGCTACGTATAAATCACATTCTATTGGTGCATCGAGACACTCTAGTTTGTCACGAGCCAAACAGTCTTTCTGGACAAACATTTGAATGCATTTCATTCTTGCAGTGCCAGAGAAAGTGTTCGGAGTAATTCGAGCCATCTACTTAGCTGCATCATCATTTGCATCATACCATGCATCTCTTTTGGTCAGGTATGCCCATTATCAAAGTTTAATTATCTTGGAGGGCTCACTAGACTTTTTATAGATTTTTTTTCATTTTGCTTCGTCTGTGAAATTTACTGCTTCTTTTAAGGTCGACGATGTTTCCAGAAAGCAGCAGAAATTGTTTGATTGTATGTGGTAGTTGTTGTCCATGTTGATGTATCATTCGATGATATATCTGTGAGATGTTGCAGAGGCCTACAGTTTCTCCTTAAATACTGATTCAATACGGTGCTATTTTCTGTTGGCCCAATTTTTGAGTTGGTGTAAATGGTTTCCAGTTCAGTATATCAAGGCTAGGATCGGGTTGGTCATTGGTGAAACTTTCAGATAGACTGATGGCAGCGCCCTCGGCTTCTGCACTGCTAAAAGCTTGGAAACAAAACAGACGAGGTAAGATAAAAACAACAGAAGTACTTCTTTAGTTAGATAAAGCCTGAATATTACTTCTGGTTGAAATATACTCGCCACCATTATCGCTTTATAATTGTTAGATCTTTCGTGGGGGGAAAGCAGCTTTGAAAACGTTCAACATTGTAAAAATCTCCCCTCCGCTATAGATGAGGAACGGTATGACTCTAACAAAAAGTACTATAAACGACCGTTACTAGTTAGAATTTTATGCCATTTGGAGCCATTAAAATTCTGTATTATCGGTTGCATTCATGTGTTGTTGATTTAACTGAAAAAGTTTGTCAGGGAATTTTGGAATTTGATGAAAATAAACTTATACTTCAAATGCATACTTGTCTTTATTTGCTGCTGATTTGGTGTGAATATGGTTTTCTATTGCATGATTTATCAGTTTAGATAGAAGACTAAAAAAATGAAACCATTTTTATGCCTCTCATTTTTGCAATCATGCGTCTGTCTCCAGGTATGCAGCAGATGAAGGTAATTTGTTACACATAATTCACCAGTTCACTGAAAAATGACAGTCTTGAGACCATTGAATAACTGACAAAAGAATAATGAAAACTAAACCAGGAAACTTTACTTAACATGGATGACACATTTCAAACAATTGAAAAAATAACTGAATGTAACTGCTTTTTAAAGGAGACTGAAAGTCCAAATTTGAATCATGACAGAAAGTATGGAGATATGAGAATTTCTGGATACAGTAGTGATTCAATGATCCCCAAAAATACAAATGTATTCAGTTTCAACACCAAAGTAAAAATATCAACTCTCAAGAAATTTATCAATGAATCAGTCACAAACTATACAAATACTCTAAATTTAGTTAGCTATTCACAATCTTAGTACAGCTATACTAGTACCCTTTCCTTCCTCTAAATCTCATTCTCATGTCCACCTGTTGAAAAATAAAGTGGAAAGTTTATTGTATTTGCAAAATTCTTGAACGTCATAATTTTAAAAGATATGTACATATTTATTGGTTGATCAATCTAAACAACTTTCACATTTGATTAGATTAAGGTTGTTTGAATGTTATAACCATGAAAGTATTAAATGTATTCTAGCCTAAAATTAATCTAAAAATACTCACCAGTGATCGCTTACATTCAAAAAAGGTATATTGTATCTTTCTACACTCATCACTAACTCCAGTTGCCTCTGGGTGTAAACACTCTCGAACTTTTTTACCTTCCTATAAGAAATATTCTCAGTTTAAAACAACAAATAGTACTGAAGTGACTAGATTATCAATGATTTCTTAAACTAACCAGGTTACAAGTTAAGTTCATTAAAAATAAATTAAATTTTCTTTGTGCTGCAAAAAATTTAAAAAACTGCCTTTGAAATGGGAATGTGTGAAATCTCACATGAAACATGAATAAACTTTGTATCTTTAAGTAACCTAGCTAGAATTATCTTCAAATTTATTCAAATAAAATCGAAGACTGGGGAAATAAGTATACAGAAATCTAGCCAATGCAGCAAAATGCTACTGAGACCAATCAACAGCTTTAGCGCAAGGCTTGAAGACGAACACTGACAGGTAGTAGAAAAACTGTCAGAGCCTAGATTGCAGGAATGGTTTCTCATACATCAAGCCATTCAAGTCCTTGAGCAGCCATGGTAATAAGCTTTCTTTGAAAGTGTTTATAGTGACCCTGCAAGCTTATGAACCTGATTGGTATTACATTACCTACCTTTTGGAAGCAGTCACTTTGTGTGATGCACTCAATAAACTCTTTCCTCAGACCATCACATGATGGATGCTTTTCCTTAAACTTCTTTTCTTCTTCCTCTACATCAAAATATGACATAGCTAGAAATCTGCAAAAAACAAGCTTGATAAACAATTGACTGCAGCCTTAGCTATTCCTACCTAATAACTCCAGGGGGTGCTCTGCTTTGTTGATCTACCCAATTGGTAAAATTTACTTATAATTAAAAAATCTGTTTATCTACTTATAAATGTGATTATAAAATATATATTGTAGCACATGATATAATAGTACATTGCCAAACATATATAGTTTTTCAAACATCATTGATATCTCATTGCCCTCTCAGATCAAACTTACCCTGTAACTGACGCTTTATAAACTCCGCGGTGTTTGTTTGGTGCTCTGTTGTATATGGCAGTGTAAATGGGGAAATCGTGGAAAATGTCTTTTGAAGCAAAGCTTAGGCTTTTGCTGACTTCCAATTTAGGCCTATTTCGAAGTTGTTTGGAACCGTGAAAACGAGGCACATTGCCGCGCGTTCAATAAGAACATTCGCGCGAATTACAAAGAGATCAGAGCCAAGGTGGGGGCCTAACGCGGGCGTTTTCCCTGCGCACTGCAAGCCCTGGAATCATCTCACAATACTAGTTTAACAGCTACGTTTAATTTCGTTCCAGGATCTGGCCTTCCCAGGGTTGCCACTTTAAAGGCTTCAAGTTGTTATCATTACAACTTGTAACTGATTCATGTTTTTTTCGTTGACACTTGACTTCCATCTAACAGTCTTCCTTTTCTTTGTTACTTTTGCGGATAGCAGTATGTTGGCTGATTCTGAATGTCTCAAAACAGCCAATTTCAGTATAGCAATAAATCAGGTTGCACTCCTTCTATTTAGCAAGTTAAAAAAACTCAAAATTACTTTGGAGGCAATCTATAAAGTGTGCGAATTTGTTTAGTGGGAATAGGTACTCTCGTTAGATTTCTGAAATTTTTCAAGGGAAATTGACAATACAATATTCAAGAGCATATTGAGACTTCAATAATTTATTTCTGTGAAAAGCCATCGTACTTGTTTCAATTGAAACTTCCAATAACCCTATTATGCATCTTTGGTA